>JAJIZL010018870.1:479504-571133 GCA_023969395.1 Amblyomma maculatum | reverse complement strand
TACCAGAGCCGACCAAATCCAGCCAGTAGACCAAAACCAAATCAAACCAGACCAAACCCGACTAAACCTAAGCAGACCCGACCAAACCCAATCAGACCCGACCGAACAGCACCAGAGCCAACGAAATCCGACCAGTAGACCAAAACCAAATCAACCCCGACCAAGACTAAGCGGACCCGACCAAACCCAATCAGACCCGACCGAACACAACCAGAGCCGACCAAATCCAACCAGTCGACTAAAACCCGATCAAAACCTAACGAGACCCGACTAAGCCTAACCATTCCCGACCAAACCTAACCAGTCTACGAACGCTTGTAAGGTTTCTTACTTCCCGTGCACTAAGTACTTTAATACTGGGCGTTTTAGTTTCACGTGCTGCCAGCGCAGCATCGATGTCAATGAATACACTTCCGACTGAGCGGTTTCAATATGTAAACATTCGAGAACGCGTCGCCCGGTGTGCGACTATCTGCGCATGTTTCGATGGTCAGCGATGTTTGTTTATTTTTTCTCGAACAGTTTTTTGTCATCGTTAGCGAAACGATACGTTCATGCTTCCACTTTCGCATTAAAGGTGGCAGATCTTCAGTCGCAGATATGAAAACGCACCGCAAGATTGTACGAGCTGCAGCGACTGTTGTACGCGCAAAAGCGACGCGATCGCGCGTATATGCTTGCTAGCGCATAGTTCAAATGCTTAGTATTTTCGAGATATTTGGGAAACGAAGCGTGCCCTCTATATACAGAAAAGTTGTATAATATGTTTGGTATCATGCTTATTTAGTGCGCTGGCGTGTCCAGCATGGTCATTCTGGTTGAGCTTCGTCGATCGGCCCGGCTTCTGTTCAGAAGCGAAAATACTTTGCCCGGTATCAGTTCCCGAAATGAGGCCCGTTTCACATGATGTGATTTTTGCCCTGCGACGCTGCGATTCACGTCGGTCTAGCCGCAGAGCGAGCGTCGCTCCAGCCGCAGAGGCGTTTCCAACAGGTTGGAATTCAGTTGCAGCGTCGGCGCAGTCGGTCTGCGACTGACCGATGAAGAGCCGAGGAGCGTCGCGACGTGGTGTGACGTACAGTGACGTGCAACGGGCTGGCACGCCCAGTTTAAAGGAGAGCGCGCTCCCCCATGCGCCACCGCTATTTTCACGCCCGAGTGGTTAGCAAGGCACTTTTTGTATGCTGAAAGACTGCACGTTTTCATAAATACGTATGGATTATCGCTTAGAATCTAACGATACATCTGAGTATATAAACCAAACATGTTCTGCGTACGCGTAGGCACTATAGTATATCTCACCGAATTCGCACGCGGGTTCGCTGCATGTGAAAGAGCCGTGTGAAATCACACTGCTGCGTCATCGACTTTAGATCGACGGGAGATGGTGATGGTGAGCGGAGCAGCGACATCAATGAATTTATTACCGACAAGTGCGTTGCATATGTAAACACTCGAGGAAGCGACTAGCGATATCCGGCTGGCCTGTGCATATTTCGATGGTCAGCGATGTGTTTCATTTATTCTCTAGCGTATTTTATCCTCGCTAACGAAACGCTACGTTTTTGCTTGCACATTCGCGTTGAAGGTGGCAGATCTTCAGTCGCAGATATGAAGATGCACAGCAAGATCGCACAAGCTGCAGCTACTGTTGCACACGCAAAAGCAAAACGCGATGCGTGTATGTACTTGCTAGCGCACACATCCACGGATTCATATCTTCTAGGTATTTGCGAAACAACGCATACTCCACATATACTGAAAAATTGTAACGTGTATGTATGGTTTCATGCTTATTTAGCGCGAAGGCATGTTCCGATGTGCTCATTCTGGTTGAGATTCGCGATCCGCCCGAATTGTGTTGAGAAGCGGAAATACTCTGTCCCGTATCAGTACTATTCATGACGGGTTTGTCTTGTTTCAGTTAAACCGGACATGACCTGTCCTTTATATGAGCTCAATACAGGACTGGGCCGCCCTACTCATATCCATACCGTTTTGGGATGTCCTATATGAGTTGCATACGGGAAATGGTTTGCCCTGTATTAACTCTATACCGGCCCAGACCGTCCTGATTGAGATTCATACCGAACACGACCTGTCCGGTATAAACTCGTTTAAGCTTCATACAGGACTGATCACACCTGTATGAAATTTATCCGAGATAATACAGGACCGGTTCTAACCCATATGGCGCGATACGGGATTTTTCACTTGGGCAGCGTCCCATCGCTGCCCCTTCGCCACCGACACCAGCAACAAAAAGATCTTTGCACGAGAGAAGACAGCCACATCGGTTTGGATATGGCAACAACTTCGTACAGGTTTCGTGAGGAAACTGAACTTCAAGAACAGTGTACACAAACTTTGAGTAGGTGATCAATACTGTAAAGCACCTCGAGTTTGATTGTTCTTCATCAGAACTTCAAAGTGGCTTAGCTTTTATTGCGATAGCAATACTGTGCCAGGTTTCGAGCCATCGCGTATCCCCGGCGGACGTCGTGTTTGATCTTGAACCACAACCGCTTCAGCCGAGCTCCACCAGATGGCGGCACCGTCGGCGAGCCGCGCGCTGCAGAGGCGCCTCTGCCGCGACGAACCGATGGTTCGCCGCTGCTTCGGCCTCGCCGTGTTTGCTTTGCTATGCAGGCTTCTAAAGAGAGCTGCCAGCGACAAGCTGTGGCAAGAAAGTGACAACGTGCACAACAGACAGTCGAAGAACGTGAAGAACGTCGTGCTAAGCGTCGCGCACAAGATGAAGCTCGGCGACCACGTTCTAGCTCTCCGAGTGCTTCCATCTCTTCGGCTACTGATGAACACATGGCTGCTCAGGAAGGCCGCAATGCCACCAAGTTGAGTCAGCGCGCTGAAGAATCGCCGGAAAAACATTCGTAATCATTGTGTGTCATGGGTTACTCTATAGCTAAATTATCGAACCACACAAGCTACGCCACAAGTGAACACAAAAGCGTAGCCATGCGGCCATTGCTAACGCAATTTACCAGGCTTAACCAGAGCTAAGCCATTGCCATTTTTTTCTTACGTCCAAGAAATGTAGATGTTTCTTTTACATAAGTGGTATGCGATGCGAGCCTGATCAGCGCATGCTCGCCATTTGTGTTCACTTTTCCTTAGCATGTATAAAACGAGATAATAAACCCAGGGGCTTCGTTGCTCGGAATTGGTCTCGGCTGTAAAGCTGTCGACACACCGAACGAAAGAGCTTCCACGTAAACTCAGCTGAAACAAAACGAGTCGGGCTTCGGAGCTCGAAGCCAGGACAAGTGTTTGCCGGGAGCAGTAGCTGAAACACCACTTTGTGGCGCAAAATATTACCAGATGCATATCAGCCACCTGCTTTTCTTCCACATTGCTCCGCTTTGTTTTAGCAGATTAGGGAACCTTACCTCGAGAAGTTTTCGTGACAGTTGTATTTGACTTCGCTTGAAAGCGGCGCCCTTTCTATATATCGAGGATCGCCGAGCCAGCGTACTCCTCTCATCGCTGCCGAGCGTAGTTTGTGGGCGCAATCCAGCCCAATAGAGAGTCACCGCCACGTCTGTATACCCATTTATTGTCTTCGGCGCCCCTCACCCCCTTGAGAATATATAAAATATTTCGTTCGGACAATTTACAGACTTTTTCACATCTACCTTTTTCATACGTGCTGTACGCAGCGCTAAAAAGAAATTGTAAATTATAACAAGTCGCCCGTGAACAAACGTTGCAACATGCCTTAAAAACAGCGTCACTACGACCAATCGTATTAATCAAATATATTAGAGCGAAGTATTCAACTCGCTATTAAAACAAATGAAAAAGAATGCTTTTACAAACATACATTTAATATTCTGTTAGTCTGCGACCTAGAAGTGTTCTCTTGTGGCATTCACTCACAAAACAATGTGAGGCTACCCATATGCATCAATAGAAATCGATTTTCCTACGAGAGAAGCTACATATGTCTTCAGTTGTCATTAACAGAAATCTTGGTGATGTTCTCAATTCAGAGAAGAAGCAAACTTGTAACAATTGTCAAAGTGCTCTCCTTCCTCGGGGAAAAGTCCTGGTGCACACCAGTGCACTCGATGCTCCAACTGTACCGCTCACTGTTTCTCGGCTAAATGCAATACAGCCTTTGAATATGTCATAACATTCAAAAAATGAACCCCAGGACCCTTCAGTCTGCAAGCTCAAGCTCTTCGCATATGCCTTGGACTTCCCAAATGTGTATCAACAGCAGCGACTGTTCTAGTCACCCGCAATCATCTTGTTACCACCCATATTGCTGCTGACACAATCAGAACGCATATTCGGTACCTAACTAGGGTCCCTAGTCATTCATCTAGCAGCCCTTCTAATAATTAGGCCAAGCACTGCGTTCCCCACACTTATAGAAGCCCACCACATCTACAATCCTTCGCAGTTCACCCTCGCTGTAAGACCATGCTCCCCATATAAGGTCTACATAAACAAAGGATAAAAATTAACATTCCTGGAATTACGAAGAGAGCCGTAGTGTCATCACCTGCTATTAAACAACTGACATTGGATTATCTTCACTTCAAAACATCAAAATTGCATACATGTCTACACAGATGGCTCAGTTAATTCAACTAGTTCCGCGGGGTCTGTAGTCATACCGGCCAAGTCAATCCTGATAAAGGTTAAAACATCATACCCGACTTTTTTAACTGGTGCTAAACTAGCTAACCTACGCGCGGCAGTTGAATTCCTTTACAAAGAACGTTCACATTACGGGGCATACATTATGGTAAGCCTACTTAATAGAAAATAATATGCCTTTGCCCGTGCCACTAGGTATAACGGACTTCACATTACTGGGCAGTGTTTACAGATTTTAAAGCAGTCTTTCAAGGTTTACAAACAGGACTACACCGCGGCTCACATAAACAATTCGTTGGAGAGATCCATCAGCTGTACCACGACCAGTATTGAAAGGTCACAATAATATTTTTCAATGGCTGCAGGGACACTGCGGCATCAAGGGAAACCACTAGGCGTCCGAGGCAGCCCGTTCTGCCCACAGCGACGGCTTTCCAGTTAAAATCCACATATCGAGGGTGGGTTAATAGAGCATGTGCGCTTCGCTCTTAGAGCCTGGAGATCGCAATTTCAGCATAGAACACGGGGGAGGTTTGCATTTGCCACCTCAGGGCACTGGATCCTGAACGGCGCCTCCGCCTTCCCCGTCAGATTGCTCGTCGAAAAGCAACATTGCTATGCCGTTTATGGCTAGATGTTGCGTTCACCAACAAGTATGCTTTCAGTATTGGAACGGCCGACAGATTTGCCTGTGAAAATTGTGGCTTTGAAGAGACAATCGAGCATATCTTATGTGAATGCTCTGCATATGTGAATGAAAGGCACAAGCTGTGTTGTGCGCTGGACCGCCTACATCCTCGCCCTTTGACGGTGGATAAGATCTTTGGTCCATGTCTACGGCAATCGACCGCTTTTAAAGCATACAGGGCACTGTTTAGTTTCCTAACAGCCATCGGCTTGTGTGACAAACTCTGACTGTGCTCCAAGTTCCCATTCTCTCCCGCCTTTTAATCCCCTTATCCCTTTTCCCAGTGTGGGGTAGTCAACCGGAGGCATTTCTGGTTAACATCCCTACCTTCCATCATCATCCCTATCTATCAACTTATCATCAGACAACGTACAATATCTTGAAGCGCGAAGTATCCCTTTAAGGAAAGTGGCAAAGTGAATATTGACAGGTCGTTTTGTGGCGACTGCGTTGAATTTTGAAATATGTGGCAGCGGGTTAGATCGAAAAAACAGCACCATGCTTTGATCGAATGAAAAATCAATCCAAGCAACTACAAGGCGCTTAAATTTCCTCACGCGCAAGAAACTACTTGAAAATCGTCGCATTTATGTTTCTAAAGATCTTCTATCTGCTTGTCACGTTTTTGTGTTGTACCGCGTACTGCGACGCGTTGCTCACTTCGATTATGAAGTTGTTCGCATAGAGAATAGGAGCTCCAACGTCGCAAGCAGGTCGATGTGGTCCACGCAGTCTGTCTGCATCGCATTGTTTATGCTAGAACTCAGTAAGGTCCGTCGTGCTCGACGACTCCATTTTTTCATCGGGTCGATGTTTCCATCATTGGGTGCTAATGCAGTAAGCTAAGCACTAAAGACAATGCCAGTGGAAAGCCGAAGGTAGAAGTGCGCAGGCTCTAAAATATCTTGCGCTTTACTGCTGAACTCTGGTGCTTTAGACGTCGGGGTCTGCCTTGAATGCATCCGCAAATGAAACCGTTTGCGTTGACAATAATAAATGACTGAAAACACACCCGGTGTATGGAGTCTAGAGTCAAAAGCCTAAATCAGCGCATGGTGCTTGCAACATGATTTTCACCCTTTCGCCATCGAGGAGCTTCAAAGATACATTTGCTCATTCTTACATATCCACAACCCTACATAGGGGCCTGTATTTATTTTATTATTTATTTATTTACATTACCCCTCTGGGCCAGAGGCATTACAGAGGGGGAGTGGTAAATACACAAAAATTAAGAGAGTACAGTATGTACATGAATGTCAAATAGCACCTGAGTATACTATGTTAGCTAGCGCTACACGGAACTGCTCATAGTTAGTAATGACAACAATTTCTGCGGGAAGGTGGTTCCAGTCTCGTGAGGTTCGCGGCAGGAAAGATTGCGAGAAGCATTTCGTGTTACATGATAAAATTCCAACTTTGTGTTGATGGTCAATGCGATGGGATACATAAATTGGACGGGAAATGAGGCGATCACAAAGAGTGGGATGATGGTACAATTTGTGGAACAGGGTTATGCGGAAAACTTTTCTGCGCGATGTCAGTAGAGGGAGGCACAAATTAGTCTTCATGGCTGTTATACTGGTTGTTCGGTTGTAGTTAGCAAGAATAAAACGTACAGAGTTATTTTGCACCATCTCGAGATCAGCAATTAAGTTCACATGAGTAGGGTCCCATACCGGGGAAGCATACTCGAGTTTCAATCTTATTAATGTTTTGTATAGTAACAGTTTCAAGTGAGGAGGAACATTATAAAAGTTGCGACGTAAGTAGCCTAGCATGCGATTAGCATTTTTAATTATGTTCTCGGTATGGAGGGACCAGTCGAGGTTTCTAGTAATGTGGACGCCGAGGTATTTGTATGACGGAACTGATTCCAAGGAAATGTTATCGAAATAGTAGTGGGGTGGGGAGGAAGTTTTTCTAGATACGCGCATGACTTTGCATTTGTTAATATTTAGCTGCATTAGCCAATCCTTGCACCATTTACCAATAGCAGAAAGGTCTGACTGAAGTAAGGTAATGTCGTTAGCATTGGTTATTTCGAGATGTCTAGAATGTGATGCAGAGCATGTGTAAATGATATTAACTGTGTTTCACACGAGTAAGATTTCCGACAACCATGTTGCGCTGATGTAAAAAACGAATTCGATTCGAGGAAATTAACAAGGTTAGTGAATATTATATGTTCAAGCATTTTGCAAGAGGTACTAGTAAGGGATATTGGGCGATAATTACCAGGGGATGCTTTACTGCCGAATTTGTAGACTGGAACCACTTTTCCGATTTTTCACTCATTAGGAAGTGTTGAATGATCAAGTGATTGCTGGAAAAGTTTTGATAACATTATAGAAGAATGAGCCGAAGTGTTTTTTAAGAACTTTGAATTGATACAGTCATATCCCGGAGCAGAGTGAAAACTGAGACCATCAATAAGCTTGTTGACACCTGGCATATCAATGGTTATTGGGGGCATGATAAAATAGTTTAAATAGTGTATTGTTGGCATAGGTACATCAGATATGGTTGTAAAGTTGTCAGTAAATTCACGGTTCAGAATCGTAGCACAAACGTCCAAATAGCCACTTGAGCGCCGACTGCGAGCGGCCAACGCCGTTATGACTCGCACCATGTCACAAACAAGACACGGCGGCAGGAGAGGTGACCTACGTACAGCAAAATTATGAATTTTCATTGTGCGTTAGATTCGCACCTATTAAAAAGGCTCGTAATCTGTCACCTGCATCTTCTCGTATATTGAGCAAGCGACTACTAAATATTCCGCAGTCGGCAATCTGGAATCAATCTTCAAGTGCCAATACGGCGCCACTACGGTGGCATGTTGGCTTTGTGAGAGTAAAAACCTCAGAATTCCGCTGGCAAGTTGGAGTTGGCAGGCGACTTCTATTGCAGGTGCAGAGTTGGTATTGTTAACTAACAGAGTGCCTATCTGCTAAATCAATAAGTGTCCCATGGGAAGGTGACATGGAAATCAAAACCAGGACGCTGGGTTCTCGAGTCTGGTGTGCAGCCTCAACAGTATGTGTTTGTTCGGGCGGCTTGATTAAATTGTGGGTTTCTACGTGGTGTGGTCCCTATAATGTGGCAGATTCGGACTATATGCTATGCCCACTCGAGATGACGTGTTATATAATAGGGGCAGAAATTAAAGTGAAAAGTCGCTTAGCCAGGATTACCAGTGTGGATCAGCAGGAACGTAAATCAAAGGAGACGCTCACATGAGAGCGAATACCACGGTTGCACCGTCCCCTTTAAGAAATTTTCGCGCGGTGCTACTTCTATAGCTCCAAAACCTAATTTAACGCTTATAAAGAATTTCTTGTCTTAAAGAACGGAGCTGGAAACACCGCTCAGGTATACAATGTTCGCATTCCTTATAGAAAATATTAGTCGCCTATATCTGGGACATGGAAACTAACAGTCGTGTTAAGCTGAGCAGCACACGCGGCAGCTCATCCGATAAAGACCATTGACAAATGTTCAATATGAAACACACACCGCTAAATGTTAATGCCCGCAGTATTGTGAATAAGCCTGAACCTCTCGAATTCTTGCCAGTGTTGCACGAACCGCACTTAATTGCTGTCACCGAAACCTGGTTGCAAGACGATGAAGTTTTTCCATCCTGCTATATGTAAACAAGAAAGAGTGAAACACAAGAGGTCTTGGCGTCGCCTTGTTAATTAAGAAAAGTTCATGGTCATCCCACAGATGACCACGAAAGTGTACGGCGCCAGTTATTTCTTAAGAAAACTGCATTGAAAATTGGCGTATTGTACAGGCACCCTGGTAGCTCTGTCGAATTTTTTCAGAAGATGGATGATTATATTGCTAATATTGCCAATAAGCGTAGCAGAATTGTACTGCTGGGTGACTTCAACCTGCTATATGTAGACAGGGAATTTCGAATCCCAGGAGCCGTAGAAAACTTGCATGCCGATTACATGTTAGAAATAATGGCTAAGCATGGTCTAATCCAGGTAGTTAATCAAGCACTCGAGTGGAAGATCAGAGCAGCGGAATACTGGACCTACGTTTTCTACCAGACTACATTTTCCAGTACGACGCAACTATAGAGGACAGAATTTCTGATCACAGAGCTGCTCTGGCGAACATTCGTTGGGATAACAGCATTACAAGCAACGAAACGGTAACTGTTTATAACTTTAATCAGGTTGACGATACCGCAATACTTGACAAATTAGAGTCTGCACTCGACCGAATCCCCAATACTAGCGATGTGGGCACTTTAGAAACATATTTTAAAACTGTTGTTCATGGCTGTAGGTTTCAATTTGTACCCAATGAAATCCGACTAATAGAAAGGCCCAGTTCATGGCTAACGTGTACCATAATTCACCTAAAACGAAAACTTCGGCACGCACGGCAAAAAATTAAACAAACAAACAAACCCGGTTCTTATTACAGAAAGCTATAAGGTATAGAAGGAGTGATGTTTATATGCTGTCTTCGGCAGGTACGAAGCAGAAGACGATGATCTGATGATGGTCAGGAGGAGATATATATTTACAGAAGCAAAATAGTATACATAGGCAAAGTTACAGCAACAAGTCACACAGACAACTGTAACTTAAAAGAAAATGAAGGTTCTCACACAGAGAAGTCACTTTACAGGCCCTTACTTTCCTACCGAGCGTTTCGGTTAAAGCCTAGGGGGTGTAAATACGTGCTAAGCACGGAGCCTCAATCTTGTCTGTCGAACATGGTCCGAGGACCGCTTTTTGGCACCAGACATAAAAAAGACCCAAGGGCGGTCACCTTAAGTGATCCGTCCCGCACGGAGCCTCAATCTTGTCTGTCGAACATGGTCCGAGGACCGCTTTTTGGCACCAGACATCAGCAAAGACCCAAGGGCGGTCACCTTAAGTGATCCGCCCCGAAAATGAAGCAGCCAATCAAATTATTTAAAAACGTGCCACTACCCCAGTGGGTTGGGAATAATCTCGGACCCAGGTCCTTAATTGCGTGAAATAAAAATACAACATTCAAAACACACACTCTCTCCACTCGCGGGTCCCCAAACCTTCTCACACGGCGCCTGTCTTTGCCTCCCCTCCTCAGCGTGTTTGCGACGCGACCTTGCAGCTGGCGCCTTTGTGATAGAAACGCCGCGGGGGATCTGGAGACTAGGCCATCCAGCCGTCCCGTTCGAGGAAAAAGGGGGGTGGGGCGGCACTGTCCCAGAGCAGTGTACAATCGCCGTTGCTCGGACCCAATGTCTCGCGACACAGCGGGAGGCCGCTGGGCTGATTGCCTACTTGGGAGGGCCGAGGGGCGCGCCTATTGTCGCCTTCTGCAGGACATTTAGTGAGCGCTTGTGGCAGTGCAAAAAGCTTCATTAACGGCGCCTCCCTGCAGCCATGCTTGGCGCCACGGCGGGACATCGCTGGACGAGCTGGCCGTAAAGTGGTTCGCAGAAGCGTGCTGCTGTTGTTCCTGGCCGATAAGGAAGCGTTTGCCGTTCGCCTCTTGGCGACGCCTCGGGGCGAAGAGGCGAAACAAACCAAGCCTCCCGCGCCCCCAGCGCGCCTGCGCCCAAGAAAAGGGGAGAAAAGGAGAAAAAAAAAAAAACAACAGCGCTCGCTCCTTGGCCTCGGCGCGTGGGGGGTTCGACCGCCAGCTCGACTCCACGTGCGAGTCGCTTTTCACTGCGGCCTTACACGTCCCTCCTAAGAGGGTAAATGAGCTTGGAATCCGGTCATTTCAGCCTAATACAACAAAGGCCGCAACAACCCGCGATGAAAACAAAACATGTAAGACACTTCGCACGTGAATGGAACACCAAATGAATCTCGCGACACAAGATGGGTATAACCCCAAACAAATCACACATTCGCATCGGCGGACCGGACAGTGTTCATGAAAGTCCCGCGCGCGAGCAATTGGATGTCCTCACGCCACGTTCACGCGCACTCCACCGTTCACATCACACATTGCACCGGGTACGCGGGAACATTCACGCGTCGCCGAAAGGCCATGGCTCAAGCGTGTGCTTGCTCTACGCCCCAAGTCACATTGGGGACACGGGTTAACGCGTCGGCGTTACCATTGCTTGACCCTTTTCTGTGGGTCACCGTCACATTGTAGCGCTGTAGGGCCAGCGCCCATCGCGCGAGTTTTGCCCCATGAGGCGTACTAGTAGTGAGATAGGAGAGGGTGTTGTGGTCAGACACCACGTTAATTTCTGCCCCGTACACCCAATGATCAAATTTATTTAGTGCCCAGATAATGGCGAATGCTTCCCGCTCGATCGTAGACCAGCGGGTCTGCGTTGGCGTGAATCGGTGGCTGGCAAACGCTATCGGCCTTTCCCGTCCCTCGTCTCCCATCTGCGCCAAACAAGCCAACGCTGCAACGTCGGACGCGTCGGTGCACAGCCAATATGGCCTTTTAATGTCGGGGGTGTTGAGCGATGCAGCTTCGCACAGAGCTGACTTGAGCCTGTCGAGCGCGTTTTGCGTTTCCTGGCTCCACGGAATCGTGTTAGGTACACCTCGCCTCGTCAAAGACGTGAGTGGTGCGGCCACCTCGGCATATCCTTCAACGTAATCGCGGTAGTAACCACATAAGCGTAGCAGACTCCGTAGCTATCTCTTTGTTGCGGGGGGCACGAGCCCACGAATGACCGATATCTTTTCTGGGTCGGGCCCATGGGTTCCGCCTCCCACTATGTGTCCTAGGTACTTAATATGGGCCTGTGCGACCTGACACTTTTCCCGGCTCACTTTAAGCTTGGCGTCGCGCAACAAATCAAAAATTATTTCTAAGTGCCGCAAGTGTTCAGTCCACGAGGAAGAAAAAATGGCGATGTCATCGAGGTATGCGGCCGCATAAGCCTGATGTTTCGAGAGGAGGGTGTTCATTATCCGCTGAAAGATGGCCGCGGCTTTCTTTAGCCCGAACGGCATGACGCACCAAGCATATTGTCCCTCGTGAGTTACGAAGGCGGTCAGATGTTGGCTCGCCGGAGCTACCGGCACCTGCCAGTATCCGCGTCGCAAGTCGATAAGAGTGATATACCCAGCGCGGCCCACCCTCATGATGAGCTCTTTAGGTGGTGACATTGGAAAGGCATCCGTGCGCGTCGCTGCGTTTAAAGCGCGATAGTAAACACACATGCGCACCGATCCATCCTTCTTACCCACGCATACAACGGGATGGGCGCACTCGCTTTCCACCGGATACACCAGCCCGAGGTCTAGCAACTCGTTTACCTGGCGGCTCACCTCACTCCTCAATAACTCCGGCACGCGATATGGGAAAGTGAGTTTGAGCTGGTGGCTTTCGTGCAGCTGTATCTTATGTGCCCCAACTCGTGCGACTCCCGGCGTTTCGCTGAACAAATCAGCGTAAGCGGCAAACACCTCCGAGATCTCGAGGCGGTCCTGAGTAGGTAGGTGTGCGAGTTTCTCCGCATCTATCAGACAACCACCACATCTCTCAGGCACAGACCGAGGGGTGTACTCGATTTCACCAAACTCCTCGTCTTCCTCGAAAACTACTCCGACATGGCTTACACGTGCGTAGTAGGGTCGCAGCCTGTTCGCATGCACTATCGCTGTAGCCTTTTTTCCCTTGTCGATCCTGTACGAGTTCTGCCTCTCTTGCGCGGTTACGACAAATGGACCGAGCCATTTGGGGGCCATTTTACTGCCAGGGTCTGTGTCAAAGAGCGATACCTGGTCTCCGACGACAAACGTCTTGCTCCGTGCGCGCCTGTTATACGCCTGCGCGTAACTTCCCTGACGTGCGCTCGCCGTCAAACCCGCTACTTCTGCTGCTACTTCTAGCTGCTCGCGTAACTGTCGCAACTACTTCGCGGGTTCTTCCCTGAGTGTGTTCGGGAGGGGTTGCTGGCCTGTCCATGTTCGCTGCAGAATTGCTAGCGGTCCGATAGGGTTTCTACCGAATAAGAGCCGGAACGGCGCCACGCCTGTAGTGTCATGGGGGACTCCCTGTACGCCCAGAGAACGAACGGGACCAGTCTATCCCAGTTCTTGGGATCTTTCTCAATAACATGGAACAACATGTTCTTCAAAACGCGGTTTGCCCTTTCCACTGTCCCGTTGCTCTCCGGATGCTCAGGAGTCGAAAAACGCGGTGCGCATCCCAGTCTTGCTAACATCTCACGCGTCAGCTGCGCCGTGAAGTTCGTTCCCTGATCTGAACAGACTACCTCAGGTATGCCTGTGTGGCTGAAAATCGTAAGCAAGGCGTCGCATGTTGCCCTAGCGGTTAGGGATCGCAAACAGACTACCTCCGGCCACCGCGCGCACAAGTCAACGAGGCAGAGAGCGTACCTATGACCCCTGCTCGACGGAACATCGAGCGGCCCGATTATATCGACATTTACGACCTGAAACGGATGGTCGGGTCTGGTGAGAGGTGTGATGGGAACCCTATCTTTAATTCGCCTGTCTGAGCGGACTTGACAGCCGTGACATGCCCTGCAGTGTCGCGTTACGTCCCCTTCTAAGCCTGGCCAAAAAAAGCTGTACTTAATTCGGGTCTTTCTCTTCCGTGGCCCCAAATGGCCTCCCCAAAGGGACTCATGCGCAAGGCAGAGTACCTCTTCACGCCTGCTAAGGGGGAGCACAAGCTGCTTCACTTTGCTACCGGAGATCGAGTCCCAGTGATACAACAAGCCGTCTGAAACAAACATGCCTGCCTTCCCTGCCTTTGCGTAAGCGCACACTTTCTTTAAGGTTTCGTGTGATACCTGGTCGGATCTGAATACCTGGCGCTGTTTTAGGGCTGCGTCCGCGTCATCCTGGATCGAGATTACATCTTCCTTCTCGCTTTCTTCCAGATCTACTTCACAGGGCTGTTCCGTCGCCACACCCTGCTCCCCACTCATTAGTTTGTCTGCCTCAGGCCCCGCCGCTTGCTCCTCGTATGATGTAGAGCTAAGCTTTGCGCTCTGCTCCGCCATGGTGACAGACGCGTTAACTGCTTCAGACAGAAGGCGGGCCTTATTCATAACAGGTGCCTCGTAACGACTGTCTATCTCCGAAAGCAGTTCCCAATCCTCGCTGGAGAGCAAACAATCCACTCCCTCCGCCAGCTTATCAGAAAGCGCGCTTACAATGAATGTCTACTGCCTCGGGCCCTGCTATGTGTGCGGTGGCCCGCCTGATGCTTACCGCAAGAGTGACCAGTTTTGCGTTAACCGTCTCCCCAAAAGCCGAAACTAGCTTTATCGAGCCGGATGGCTCCCGACATATACTTGGCACGAGGCCTTCCCTAATCACGGTTATCTCGCTACCGGTATCAATTATAGCTGTCGCCGGTATCCCTGCGTACTCAATCTCCACCTGCTGTAGCTTCGATTTGCGTACCTCGTCGAATGACTGGGGCGTTTTCATCTCTGCTACTAGGGTTGTCTGGGAGGTTACTGACGCCGGTGTTTCGCATGCCTCTACGTTGGCTACAGCTACTTTTTGAGCTCGAGCGCGTTTCTCCTTCTTCTGCACGTTTTGTGAAGCGCGAGGGCATTCCTTGGCTCGGTGGCCAGATGCGCGGCACTCATAACACTGAATTGGCCGTTTGCTATCATTGTGCGCCGCTTGCGGGGGTCCCTTCGGTTTTTCCGCATACACAACAATTTGTTTCGCTGCGCGCCCCTTGCTCTTAGCCTGTTCGAACGTTTGGAGAACGTTGGATATTTCATCCGGTTTTAGCCACCTCTCTTCCTCACGAAGACGCACATACTCTAAGCCCACAGGGCTCAAGCTACCCTTTATGCGATCTGCGATGATCAATGATACCAGGTCGACTTTGGTTTCTACGTCCCGTGACCGAAGGTAGTGCTGAAAGTACGTCTTAGTGCGCGAGGTGAACTGCGCCCAAGTTTCATCGCGGCGTTTCGTCGCGTGCTCAAAGCGTTCGAGGTATTCTGAGGGGTTAAGCTTCAGCTCCTTTAAAACGGCTGTTTTTACCGACTCGTAGCTGCCACACTCATCGTCCCCGAGGTTACGGAGAAGGTACCTGACACGCTCAGCCAGTGCTGGCATGATTAAGTGAACGTGGCTTTCGTTTGGCACCTTGTATGTCGTGAAAATTCTCTCGACTTCCTCGAACCATAACGGCACGTCCGCGTCACACGGCAGCTTCAGTCCCTTAAGGACTTTAGCGCATTGGAAGACTGGATCGGGGCCCATTCGACACTGATCGTCAATGTCTGACCTTACAGACGTCTGCCCGCTTCCCGCTATTACCATTGCAACCGCTGGATCTAGCCCAAGTTTCTGTAACTCTAGGCGTTCCTGTGAAAGAATTTTCAATTTTTCCAGCTCAAAATCTAGTTCCATGCGGCGAATTGCAACCGCATCGGATACCGACATCTCCGCTACTTCACGTAGCGCTCCTGCTATAGGCTGAGTTGTCGCTTGCTGCGACTGCTCTCTGTCATCTGTTATATCTCCCCCTGTCTCTCTCTCGCCTACGCTCGCCATCATGCTCCGTGTTAAAACCATACGCCACTTTACACTTGAGCCATAGCCACTTCAACGAAGCGCAAGAAATTGCGCTTCGTTGCCCGTGCTGGTGTCGCCATTTGGGGCCTCCGTCCCTTGGTGCCGCAGCCTCGTCTGAGTCCTTCCCCAGAACGCTGCCTCTGGTTCGGGGCCTGGATCACCTTGCTGCTTCTGGCTGGACGTGCGGACGCTTGTTGCCGAGTGGGTTTCCAGGGCCTGGGTACTCTGGGTGATGCTCGTGGTCACTGGTTGCCGAATCCTGTCGTGCTGCGCCAGAGATGTTTATATGATGTCTTCAGCAGGTACGCAGCAGAAGACGATGATCTGATGATGGTCAGGAGGAGATATATATTTACAGAAGCAAAATAGTATACATAGGCAAAGTTACAGCAACAAGTCTCACAGACAACTGTAACTTAGAAGAAAATGAAGACTCTCATACAGAGAAGTCACTTTACAGGCCCTTACTTTCCTACCGAGCGTTTCGGTTAAAGTCTAGGGGGTGTAAATACGTGCTAAGCACGGAGCCTCAATCTTGACTGTCGAACATGGTCCGAGGACCGCTTTGTGATACCAGACATCAACAAAGACCCAAGGGCGGTCACCTTAGGTGATCCGCCCCGAAAATGAAGTAGCCAATCAAATTATTTAAAAACATGCCACTACCCCAGTGGGTTGGGAATAATCTCGTACCCAGGTCCCTAATTGCGTCAAATAAAAATACAACATTCAAAACACACACTCTCTCCACTCGCTGGTCCCCAAACCCTCTCACACGGCGCCTGTCTTTGCCTCCCCTCCTCAGCGTGTTTGCGACGCGACCTTGCAGCTGGCGCCTTTGTGAAAGAAACGCCGCGGGGGATCTGGAAACTAGGCCATCCAGCCGTCCCGTTCGAGGAAAAGGGGGGGGGGGGGGCGGTACTGTCCCAGAGCAGTGTACAGTCGCCGTTGCTCGGACCCAATGTTTCGCGACACAGCGGGAGGCCGCTGGGCTGATTGCCTACTTGGGAGGGCCGAGGGGCGCGCCTATTGTCGCCTTCTGCAGGAAATTTAGTGAGCGCTTGTGGCAGTGCAAAAAGCTTCATTAACGGCGTCTCCCTGCACCCATGCTTGGTGCCACGGCGGGACATCGCTGGACGAGCTGGCCGTAAAGTGGTTCGCAGAAGCGTGCTGCTGTTGTTCCCGGCCGATAAGGAAGCGTCTGCCGTTCGCCTCTTGGCGACGCCTCTGGGCGAAGGGGCGAAACAAACCAAGCCTCCCGCGCGCCCGCGCGCCCGCGCCCAAGAAAAGGGGAGAAAAGGAGAAAAAAAAAAAACAACAGCGCTCGCTCCTTGGCCTCGGCGCGTGGGGGGTTCGACCGCCAGCTCGACTCCACGTGCGAGTCGCTTTTCACTGCGGCCTTACAGAAGGCTAGAAGATTGTATTTTTCTACCACATTACAAGCATATTTGTAAAGTTCTCATAAGTTCTGGCGTTGCCTATCCGGCTCTAAATCTGATTTGACCGGTGCCGAGGTGAATGGAAATATCTGCATCACTCCATCTATATTTGCTAACGCGTTTAGCAGTTTATTCAGCTCTTTGTCCCAGGGT
This sequence comes from Amblyomma maculatum, assembly GCA_023969395.1. Taxonomy (NCBI): domain Eukaryota; kingdom Metazoa; phylum Arthropoda; class Arachnida; order Ixodida; family Ixodidae; genus Amblyomma; species Amblyomma maculatum. Next base: position 553,710 of record JAJIZL010018870.1, on the reverse strand, counting down.
CTGATGACAGAATAACGGTAGCAATTTATAATGCCAAGACTGGTTGTAATAAGGATTAAAATATTGTTATCTCGAAAGAAGGAGTGTTGTCTTTGTTACTAAAAATGGACCCGAAAAAGTCGTCAGGTCGTGATATGATATCTAATGAAGGCGATATTGCGATATCCTCAGGCGATATTGCGAATTAGTCTCAGAGTTCTTCGAGAAGATTTTTATGTATCTCTGCGTGAATGTTCTGTTCCGAGTGATTGCCTGCTCGCGAGCGTTATGGCAGTTTATAAATCAGGTAAAAAAGTTAACATAGAAAATTATCGTCCTACTTCTATCATATCTACTTCGTGCAAACTGCTTGAACATGTTATGGCTAAACATTTAATGGAATTTTTCGAAAATAACAATCTGTTTTACACAAGGCAACATGGTTTTCGACGTAGCTTATCGACAGTAACTCAACTTTTTGAAACTGTTCATTCCTTCGCTGCAGCCATCAACTCAAAGAACCAGATAGGTGTTATGGCATCAGTCCTACGTAAAGCATTTGACAAAGTGTGTCATGATAAACTGCTTAAAAAATGTATGCATATGGCATTGATTTGCAGATTATTCACTGGTTTCGCGGTTACCTTTCCGGCAGGAAATAATTTATCGAAATAGCCGGCGAACATTCATCCACCTCTCATGTATCATCCGGTGTACTACACAGTTCTGTTCTAGGTCCGCTGTTATTTTTAATATACATTAACGACACTGCTGACGATATAGACTGTCATGTGGAAGTGCGGCTGTTCGCAGACAATTGTCTCTTGTTTTGCGACGTAAAACCTGATGATGATCAAGTGTTGGAGAATCAGTGTTTGAAAAAGGTTTATGATTGGTGTATGAAATGGGATATGCAAATCAACCCAATGAAATCTGTTGCCATTATCATAACCAGCAAGAAATCTCCCATACTTTTTACCTTTAGTATTAACAACATTCCAATCCAAAGGTGTAACGAAAATAACATACTTAGGCGTCACAATTAGTGAAACTTTAAATTGGAGCGTACACATTGATCAGGAATGTGGTTTTGCTAAACGAAACTTGGCTTCTTAAAACGTAAACTGAAACACTTAACACCTGATGGCAAACTTCAAGCATTTAAAATTATGGTCCGATCTAAGTTAGAGCATGCAATTATTATATGGGACCCACATAGCCAGTACCAGATCAATAAACTTGAGAGGGTGCAAAGATTGTCCATAAGCGTTTCCGCTTACCGCAAAACACAGTCAGTCACTGCTCTACTTATCCAAGCTCAACTACCTGAACTAGCCACACGTCGAAAAATAGCGCGCCTCAAGTTTATTCACATGCTGCGTGAAAATAAGTTTAATTTAGACTCTATTCTGTATATCCGGACCACAGGAAGATTATCAGCCCGTACTAATCACTCGTTCGCCACTATGCCGCACACACCTAGAACTGACATTTTCAAATACTCGTGCTTTCTGGAAACCATTGTTGAACTTAAAAATCTGAACCCCACATTTTTCATAAGACCAGCTCAACTGATGCTTTCGAGAAAAAACTAGAACTGTATTTCTTGTAGTAATGTGCGTGCCTTTTTTCTGTTTTATTCTTTATTTTCCCACCCTGTAATACTCCGTAAGGACTTACAGTATTGTAAATAAAAATAAATAAAGGTGCTGTTTGGTCTGCGAGATGTGACTTCTAAAATAAGCGTTTATTAGCACGTGCTGTGCTATGGCATACCTGAAAACATTGTCCATGGCCTCCTGAATTAAAATGACCCTAGCGCAACAGTAAACAAAATTATTTTTTTTTCGATGTTTGACTGCCTAGAACGGCCTACAGGAACCAAAATTTATAATCCTATAGTTTAGACTGACGGTTATACTTCTTATGCATAAGAAAAGGCTTTCCAGCAGACTAGATATTACGACAGGAAATTTCTCTTTCTGGAGATGAATGCAAGATGCATGCGAATATAGCTGACCATTAGGACCACAAAGACTACTTGGATGTCAAAGGAAAAGTTAAAAATTAGTTCCCCCACAAGCGATATTTCCACCTAGGGGTGACAAGGCCGACGACAACAAACAAGGAGTACGGGAGGGCACTAAAAGGACTGACTTACTGACTGAGCCGTCTTACGGCCGCAAAAGGGTGAAGCGATTTGGCGGCAGCGCTAACTATTAAGCGTGATTGGCGGTCGTCGATTTGCGAGTTTCGATGGCATATCAGCGCCTAATTTAAATTATGCGAAGCATTTAGACCAGAGACAAAAGATGACCAGAACAACAAGAAACATTGAGGAAATGAACGCCAGTGGGCGGAAACATTCGAGATACAGCTCGGTGCATTTCACAGTGCAGAGGAAATGACAAAGCCGGTTCACGACGATATTGAGCATGAACAAGATCGTACCATGCGTTAAAATCACAGTGGTGATGCCACGTGCAGGCGGCTTTTGAAACAAACAAAAAATAAAGCTTTCAGTAGTGCACGGCATTACTCCCCCTTAGAAACCATCGCCTCGAGGCTTGCCAAACAGAGGAAGGAAAACGTGAAGATTAGAGATCGAACCATCAAAATGTTTTTAACGCGTGCAGTAAGCATCAGGCGTGCAACACGGACGATTTTTGGACGCGCTCAGGGCTCTGGGATTTGGTTGTGCCGTCGGGGAAGACTTCGAAGTCCATTTACACAATGCGTCGAGGAGCTTTGCACAGGCCGAATTACCGGCGTGAGAGCTTTTCACTCAGTCCCGAACGGCGAATCAGCGTCCAAACCCAGACTGGGTGTCTCAATTTGTGCTCAGCATTGTAGCATCAGGCGTCGGGTCGTTGAAGATATTTAATGCTCAGCCGAGCGATTCTTCGCGTTTTCTCGGCGCGCTGAAGTATCGGCTGCGATGTCCAGGTTGTCCTCATCCCTCATCTAGCATGGTCCTGGGCTCCTTGCCATACAGAAGTTGGCACGGAGCAGCCCTGGTTATCTCCTTGACATTGGGGTGTAGGGTAAAACTACGTAGGGCAGTATGGAGTCTTAATGTCTTGTGTTTGACGTCGACGTACATAAAAATTATGTCTGTGATAGATTTGTTCAGACGTTCTGTAAGTCCGTTTGCCTACGGATAGCATGCAGTTCGAGTTGTCTTCCGATGGCTCTTCTGGCTGTAGATTAAAATTGCTTGTATGAACTCTACAGTAAATGCAGTTCCTCTCTCCGTGATGAGCACTTCAGGAGCGATATTTCACAGTGAAATTGGTTCGCAGAAAAACTCACCAACTTCTTTTGCAGTACCGTTGAGCAGAGCCTTTGCTTCGGCGTAGCGTGCCATACAAACGGTGGCCACAATGACCACCTTATTGCCCGTTGAGGAAGTTGGGAAGGGGACCAGGTGAACTATCCCTAAATGCTGAACCGGCTTTGTTGGAGGTGGTGTGGGTTTCAGTAGCACAGTAAATCTCGTCGAGGTACCTTGCGTCACTGACATTCGCGGCACCTTTTGACGAATGATGACCACATCAACCTGGAACATTGGGGGGAACAGATGCGAGCGGCTGGAAACATTCTGATACATCTAGGGGCATCTGACAACATGAGACTAGGCAATGCACAAGGGTCTAAGAAAGAGGTGGCAGAGGAACCCATAGCTGGACTTTGCCCTTTTCCAGATGACTTCAAAGACGCTTGCGGATGCCGGTAAGCTCTACGCTTTGCCACTGGAGGGCATGCGATTCGCTTTACAAATCGCAATAGCAATATGCAATACTGAGTATTCCTGTGCCTCAACTAGCTGAGAAGCCCTCGAAAACCTGCGATAGTATTGCTTTTCATACCAGGCTGCATTATGAATGCTCTTCCCGTGCTGAAACTCAGAGGGCACCTTTTGCTTGGATCCATCATAGTATCAGCTTGTTAGCGGGACGAATAGTTTTAGCTTTTATGCGCTCAGTCGGCGCAGCATTTTATCGAACCTAAGAAGGTTTAGAAATATTTTCTACCTAAAAATATAAACTAGATAGTAAGCAAAGCCACGGTGAATCTGCTCCAAACATTAGAGCCCTAGTGGCGTGCTCCTACAAAAATTTCTCAGCTAAAAAAAAAATTGTCTGTTTCCGAATTCGAACCTAGGACCTTTGTCTGTCGAGCATAGTAGCTTTACCAAGCTAACCTGGGAGAATAACAGATGAGAGGAAGAGATCAGATTGACCATTATAAAGTGAGAACCACGTTGTTCTAATATTTAGCGAATTCCCGGTGGGTAATAGTCCTATACTAAGGCAGGAAGAATTCATAATATCTGTTGTCGCTGTATACGGTGTCAGCCAGCCTAATTAGTTCATTTCTTGGAGTGGGTTTCGCGCATGCGGCGGTCGCGGGTCAAGCCCATCAAAAGGATGACATATTCTATCAAATTCCGGCGAAAACTGTACGCAGTGTTTTATAGCGGTATGCAGTGTTTGAGTTGATACTAACGTTAATTACTCCAATATTATAAGACGCTTAATGTACTGTTTATTTTTGAGGGGTAAAGTATACATGTTTGTAGCCGATAAAGGGCATATGAAGCTGCGGCAGCTAAAGGCACCGCGTGTTTGAAAATATTGTGAGTTTGTGAAACAGTCTGCATGTTTTCGGAACGGAAGGTAACCCGTAAGGAATTTCACATCGACAGAGCATTTCGAAAGCGACGAAGGCGAAGTGTGAAACCGGAGGGTGGCACATTATGTTCATGCAGTACTTAAGTGCACCCCAATGTGCAAATTCGTCAGCGTGTGAGATGTTTTCCCGCGCAGGAGAAAGTACCATGTACACGGTGGCATCTCTATTCCTGAAGCGTATGCATTTTGTTGGTGTCCTTCCGTGCCCAGTGTCACTAATTTGCCACCATTCGCCCCTTCGCCGTGCAGCAATGTTTATATGTATATGCTAGATTGATGTTTACGGCTGTCACCACATAATGTTTTCTTTGAAAATGTGTTTTTCCACTGTGTCCGAACACGACTAAAACGAGGAGGGGAGAGGTAAAGTCGTTTCATTCTCTACCCAATTTTCCGAGACGCTTGCGAAGACCTTTTTCGAATAAAAAAGAACTGCTTTCAATAGGTCTTCGGTTGGTCTCATGCTTTCTATTTCAGTTCAGTTCATGTTTACTGCCTTAAAGTTACCTTTTAAGGGAACTTTACAGAGCGAGTACGTGCAAACAACAATTTCCTGTTTACATCGTTTATAGCCTTAGCCACTTTGCGACGGGATTCAACCAAACGAATTTCCTGATAAACAGTTATTGAAAACATGTTCACTTTCAAGCTCTAACAACAAAAATGGGCAGTGGTAGCAGGCAGCCACGGCGAAGACCGTTCAACTTTGCTTTGGACCGGGTAAAATATAGGCAGTAAAAGTAGCGCTACTAGCGTGGTTATGAACTACTTAAAAGGGGTGGATGATGCTGGGAGATATATGCTACGTTGCCGAGAAAAAAAACATAATTGATAAAGGGACAGACTGGCAATACAGTGTAGACTCGACAGCGTTGATAAGCGTGATTTTTATTGCAAGGATGAAACACTGGTGTCATATAAGTGGAGGAAGAGACAGAATCTACTTGCGCGATTGCGAACTGAATTTATTCACTTGGCGATAAATTGTTGATGTGGGTTCAAAATAGACAGAGTAGCGTATTCAAGCCTGACCCAAAAGGGTGGTGTTCTCATGCAAACGTTACATATCGCTAAAGATTAGGCTGATTATGTTTAAGGAAGCCTAATGTTTTATTAGATGCCAAGAATATATTCGCAATACATTCGCGCCAAGACAAATACTTTCACAGGGTCACAGCAAGGTACAGCCTTTGTCAAAAGTGTAGACCCCGGGGTGTCTACTTCTGAGCCGTGTAGCAGAGCTGATTTAGCATCAGTGGAGGTCCTCCCCATAGGAGAGGGTAGGGAAAACGTCTTCTTACTCTCAAGAGATTTGAAACATGGTAAATACATTACAAGCCGCACGACGTGGCTCAGAAGCAGACCCCCTGGGCTCTGCATTTTTGACAAAGACTGTACCTATATTGACACGCGTGTTAGATGCAGGAGAAGAAAGACCACATTCGGTAGAGGTAGAAGATGCAAAATCGTAGCCCCCGCTATATCTGCGGTCGTTGAGCTGCTGCAGTAGTTCTCCGGACTTCTGCACTTCTGCACTTCCCTACCTATATACCTATATACCAAGCAGGAGAGGAGAAAAATACACTCTAACCAGATCAGCTGCACCGGCCTATTGTTGCCAGGTCAAGAAAGCACTAGAAACTATGAAAAGGGGGAAATCAGCTGGAGAGGATCAGATAACTACAGATTTGCTGAAGGACGGGGGGGATATCGTGCTAGAAAAACTGGCCACCCTGTATACGCAGTGCCTGGTGTCATCGACGGTACCGGAAGCATGGAAGAATGCAAACATTATCCTCATTCACAAGAAAGGGGACTCTAAGGACCTTAAAAATTACAGACCTATCAGCTTACTGTCTGTTACGTATAAGGTATTTACTAAGGTAATCGCTAATAGAATCAGGACAACCTTAGACTGCAATCAAGCAAAGGATCAAGCAGGATTTCGGAAACGGTACTCTACTATCGATCATATCCATACCATCAATCAGGTGATAGAAAAATGCTCGGAATATAACCAGCCCTTATACATAGCATTCATTGATTACGAAAAAGCATTTGACTCAGTTGAAACCTCGGCGGTGATGCAGGCATTGCGAAATCAGGGGGTAGACGAGCCGTACGTGAAAGTGCTGGAAGATATATATAGTGGCTGCACAGCAACCATAGTTCTACATAAAGAAAGCAACAAAATTCCCATAAAGAAAGGTGTTAGGCAAGGAGACACAATCTCCCCAGTACTATTCACAGCTTGTTTAGAGGAAGTATTCAGAGACTTGGAATGGGAGCAGTTAGGGATAAGGGTAGATGGAGAATACCTCAGTAATCTGCGATTTGCTGATGACATTGCCTTGCTAAGCAACTCGGGAGATGAACTGCAAATAATGATTGATGACCTAGACAGGAAAAGTAGAAAGGTAGGCTTGAAAATCAATATGCAGAAGACTAAGGTAATGTTCAACAGCCTCGGGATGGAACAGGAGTTTACATTAGGTAGCGAAATACTGGAAGTAGTAGGCGAATATATCTACTTAGGTCAGGTAGTAACCGCAGATCCGGATCATGAAAAGGAAATAACAAGAAGAATAAGATTGGGATGGAGCGCATTTGGCAAGCACTCGCAGATTATGACTAGCAGCTTACCGGTATCGCTCAAGAGGAAAGTATACAACAGTTGCATCTTGCCTGTACTCACCTATGGGGCTGAAACGTGGAGGCTAACCAAGAGAGTTCTACTTAAGTTGAGGACAACCCAGAGGGCTATGGAACGAAAAATGGTAGGGGTAACATTAAGAGATAGAAAGCGTGCAGAGTGGGTCAGAGAAATAACTCAAGTTAACGACATTCTAGTGGAAATTAAGAAGAAGAAATGGGCATGGGCAGGACATGTAGTGCGAAGAGAGGATAACCGATGGTCGCTGAGGGTAACAAACTGGATTCCAAGGGAAGGAAAGCGTAGCAGGGGGCGGCAGAAAGTTAGGTGGGCGGATGAGATTAAGAAATTCGCAGGGGTCAAGTGGATGCAGCTAGCACAGAACCGGGTTAAGTGGAGAGATATGGGAGAGGCCTTCGCCCTGCAGTGGGTATAATCAGGCTGATGATGATGATGATGATGATGATGATTGTTGCCAGTACCGAGTGGGCAGTGCATTCGCACGCTTCATGCATAACAGCGCTGTTCTGCACCTCAGCATATCGTCGTTAAAGAGACTTAATTAACTTTATTAGCAGCCCTTTTGGTGGTAGTCTCATCAAGACAACAATGCGTGTTCCTAGACTACATAAACAATCAAAGGAATTGGAATATAATTGCCGAGAGCGTATGCGGGAAGCATGCAACGGCAGTCCGAGTGCGGCTTTGATATGTTTCTTCTTCACCACTTTCCGGTCCATCCTGATTTAGTTCGCCTATGAAGGTTTTTTTGTAAGCCAGACAGACTTAGTACCAACGACGGATTCACGATTATGGTGCACATTTTACTTCCTCCGCTGTTGTAAACACGCACACCGGGCAGGCAGTGCCTCCCGCAAGCCCTTCGCGCCAACGATACGGTGGATCTCTTCCGCCATGCACCAATAGCATGCTAAATCTGTTCTTCACTTAAACAACAAGCCGACCGCAAAACAAAATTTTTCTTGCGGATCTCGGACCGATACCATGTTTTTCATAATTGCAATACAAACAAGTTTCTCAACACAGCCGGCTGCCGCTGGTGCGGCGCGTGGCTCATCGGCTGCACGCCGGCTCCGCTGCTAAGGCGTCTCCGAAATTTACATCTTTCCTTTACTGATACAATGGGATCGGCAGTAAGGCAGTTCCACGAGAGCCCATTTACTCTAGCGCTGAGCAATTACAAAGCGCCGTCGGACTGTATATACATTGTAGTCGGATATGCCTTTGATACGAGATACTTTAAGCCTAGCGACGAGTAGCGCTCGGCGAGAGTGCCGTCGTCCGCAGCGCCAGAAGGCTGCGCCGCTTTCGTAAGCGTTGCTGTATGTGCTTCGAGTTTGTAGTCTTCGTTCATGGTGCAGCTGAGAGCGCGCGTTTATCGACGTTTTGCTAACCTGCTACAACGAGACGGGCTACGATTTTACATGCTCCGCCGGACGTACACCAAGGTTGCATAAAAACGTCGGCGGGTGGTACTTTAGACACTACATTTTTGTGCCGTTGTCGAACAGCGGTTTAACTTGAAAGTATACATTGATGAAGTAGGAAGGCTCGATCGCAATCGGTCGCCGGCGCACTACAGACAAGCATGCATTCGCCAAGCTCGGTAAGCGATAGTAGTGGTTAGCGGTGTAACCGCGGTGAACGCTGCCCATGCCTTTATTGCGAAGTGAAAGCAGCGCAACATCGAATATAAATATGCACGGTCGAGAGGAAATACATGACATGAAATGGGCCGCACTTCACGTTAAATTAATTCGGCGATGACTGGAAAGCATCTTTCGTAGTATCTGTATATTCCTCGTTTGGTAGCTGTCCGTACGGTTCATTCACTGTGTGTGTGCACAGTTACCAAGTGCGATTATAAAATATCATTGAAAATAAATGTATCGTGATATACACAACAGATACGTTTTCACAGTTAACCCCCACGAGCTCGGCCTGCGGAAGCGGAGCGTAGTTCTTCGCAGTAGGCCCGGCCGCTAGTGCTGTTTCCAACAGCTGCCGCCATGCCAAACGGATGGTATACGATTTGCTGGCGTGCTCACACAAACTACAAAATAGCCCCAAGGTGTCGGATAGCTTTCACGAGCATCGCAAAACAGCCCTTTTACGCTGCCGCATCGCAGCATCAACACGCACAGCACAGACCAAGATGGCGCTAAGGGTAGCCGGAGCGCACTAGCCGGAGCGCACTTTCCCAATTTGGCTCATACGGGGCGCCACCATCAAACCAAGATGGCTGCGCCCAGGAATCGAAACTAAAATCGTCTTGCCTTCTGAACCTAACACACGTCTCAATATGGCATGCATAGCTACATATATGACTGGCCTAGCATGAGTGGCGTGTTAGCGATGGTGTAAGAAAATATAATGGTGGCGTTATGGCCGAAGATAAACGTTGATTTACTATATTAGTGCTAAGTATCATTATCTAATTTCTGTATTGTTATAGAAGATCTTAGCAGAGTGTTTTAGTCACAAGCGCTATTCATAGTGCTATAAGTACCGCAGTAATCTGTGAACATGCATATACTATAAGAAAAACTGTAGTCTAAATCATTAAGAAACAATAAATACGGTAGCGGGAATGGGCGGATCCTTAGATACGTTAGAATATAGCAGAACACGGCATCAGTTGTAATTTAGAAGTACCATTTACAAGCGAGTTGTGAGACAAGACTATAGTCTACATTCTTTGTGAGCGCCCCATATACAGATAGGAAAGACAGTGTCTATGCCGTGCGCTGGAGCGTCTAGATGGACGCTCACTGACTGAAACTAAGGTCCATGTCCCTGGCCACTGCGATGAACTGCGGTGTACGCTTCTCAGGCACTGCTCCGCTTTATGAGAAGCACAGGACTGATCAAAAGGCTATATTTTGCTGTTATGTTACGTGATATGACTGTGACGTGATATGATGTGACATGTCTGTGATGTGACTCTACTGACTTCACCCATCCATCTCTTACCCAAAACTTTTATATCCACTCACCCCTTTCTCCCAGTGCAGGGTAGCAAACCAGTTTCTTTTACCGGTTGACCTCCCTGCCTTTCCTCCTCATTTTCCTCGTCCTCCTGTAAAATTCCTCAGTGTAGAATAAAATGCTCCGGTAAAAGTCCAGCAGTCTGGCTTTTAGCAGCCAACATTGGTAGCCGCGCCACGTTCAGAGCTAGAGTCTTGAGAGACATGTATATTGCGAATTAAAAGTTAGAGCTACGTTTCACAAGATAATAATTACGGAAGCCATTTGAGGAATGACAAAAATCGAGTCCAGGAAGGTAAATATTTGAAAGAAGATGACGTGTTGCATGATCCTGCGTTTCAGTGCTTGTTATGTAAGGCGAAAATGTTGGAGAGAGTGCGTTGTTTACCTCACTTCCACACAGTGATGTCCTCTGTCAGTTTCCAATGATCCGGCTGGTTCCTGTTGAGTGCCTACAGCGGCTTAGTTCATGACCACTTTTAAGTTAAGCGTCAGGCTGGGTTCAGTTGCTAAATGCAGATTCATACAAGGGGCTGTTGGTCCGCAGGCCGCGCATCACGTGTTCACATGTCACTAGAAACGAATCTGCGATCCGGTTGGTACCGTCAATCTGACACGGAGGATGAAAACGCAGATGACGCATTGGACGACCCAAAGTCAACTTCCATCCTCTGCAATCATCCAAATAACTACAGGACACCAATTAAAGAACCCGTCTCCTTCCAGTGTTCCACGACTACAGTCGCAAGCTGCGCGCTAGCAGTCAGTGAGTTGATTTATAGGAAGAGTGGGCTGGTTGCACATCAAGCGCGGAAACGTTCGCGGCCCGCCGATAAACCCCACTGGAGAAAAGTTGTTTGACATTTCTGGGGGGACTATACCAAAAGCGGACGGTTCCTCGTTTCAGTCGTTTTAATAGGGAATAAAACGTTCTTGTCCTAAAACAAGTAAGGAATGCCTTGGATGAGGCGCCTCAACCCGCATCGGTGGCGCACTGCTTCAAGCCTTCTTCTCGGTCTGAGGACGCGGGTTCAATACCGGTAGTGCAGACGTGTTCCGCTACTAGGGAAACGTTATGCATGTGTGCTGTGAAAATTCGTTAATTATAAAACCATGAACACAGGGTACAAACAATACGGTTAGTCCTGAAAGCGCTCAGCAACATAGGCTGCTCCTACATGTGATGCCTACAGTAGGCAGCTTTTACATGCGCAGGTACAGGTTCTCTTGCTACCTGCGCTCTCCTAGTGTTACTTCTAGTGCGAAATCACTAACACAGATTCCAAGTCAAAAAATACTGTCTGAAGCTTGTGGTATTGATTCAATAGGCTAAGCTACTTCGTGGATGCACAGCCAAGTACTCTCGCTCGGCAAATTCAGAATCAGTTCGGTACAGCTTCGCCAAAGCACCTTCTGGAAAGGAAAACACCCGGCTATGCAAACTCCGACACAGGGACATGAAACTCGAGTATACAACGAACCTTTCAAAGCATTATGTGAGAAAATCTGAGCTAGGGCAATCAAGCTACTACTTCCCCAAGCCGGCATCGCTCTGGTGGTGTGACTATTTCAAAGGTAATGCCGTAGCGTGGCGCGCTCACCATGACGGCAGCCACCGCATGCCATACCAGGAAAAACGTGCCCCAGCTGAATTCGAAGTCCCGATAGGACGACGATTGTTTCTTACCATAGTAGGGCCTCAGAAGTGGAATCCTTACAGAAGGCGGATAAGCGGATTAAGAAGCCGTTGGCGAATGCTGGATTCGCTGTGTTAAAGGAAGGTTCTTTCCAGATTCCCGGAGCAAGGTTAAAAAACCGACTGCCGACAAAAGCAGCGCCATCACCACGGGCTACACAAAGAACTCCGTCAGAGAAGTGATTGCATTCGAGACAATAGGGAGCAACGCCACGCAGTGGAGGACGAAAAAGACACCCTGAAAAAAACATGGTTACAATAATTAAGCGTGAGCAAGCAAACCAACTGCATTTCGTTGTCAAGCAAATATAAATCGAAAGAGGAGGAGAAAGAGAGGACGGCAGGCAGGGAGCGACAATATCATGACGTCCTACATTGCACTTCCCGGTTAGTGCTCTGCAGGGCAGGCTGGAGACTGGCAAACACAGACAACAACGCATGGGCTAAATAGACAAAGACAGGCAGTCAGGCAGATATACGATGGCAGAGAAGCAGAAAACTACAGAAAAGCAGCAGGCAGACAGCCAGACATGGGTCGGCAAGCAGGCGGGGGGGGGGGGGGGGGGGGCGGGGTGGTGGGATGGGGGGGGGGGGGCTTATGATGGAATGCTTAGGTTCTACACTACCTCAGCTTTCAAAATCATTAAAAACACCTTGCATAAATTTGTTGCGCTAGTAATTATGGCCACTTCGATAAGGCCTTTGTCCAATTATAGCGCACCGCGCAGATCTGAAGTTCTACGGAATTCGGAAATCGTTCAAGGTTCTTAAATTTTTGTCATATTATTGTAACAAGGAGAAATATATTTACAAAAGAGGATTAAAGATATATGCATTGAGAAACAGCCAAGGAGCCAGGCAATTAAGGCCCCCAGTTCGACGCACTTCTTCTTAATCTTCCACAAACAAGCGCGCCGCTTCGTCCTCATCATTCTCCAGCTGTAACGGCATTTCTTCGGTCATTGTTTGTCTCGACTTCGCAAATTGACGGTGACAGACACAGCAATGAATGATTCAGGATCAGTTTTGTACGCATCCAGTTCCTGATGCGCTGTGGCATCAGGCAACACACAGACGTTTTTCGCAATCACCTTCACTTTAACGCGGATAACAGAAAAATACGATGACGTTCAATGAGCAAGCAACGTATTCCAAATCATTTTGTAGAATGGAAAGATTGTGAAGGGCATGGAAAACTGCCTCAGTAAAACACAGTGTTTCTGGGCTGCATTCGTTTTTTCGAATGACTCGACAGCGCACATTATATTCATTCTTGTACCGTTTCTTCCATGCAGTCCTGGCTAGCGTGCCTGCATGAAGTGTGAACAGCAGATCGAACGCGCGGCAAAAGGCCCACTTCAGGGCGTCTGGATGCTGTCATCTGAAAGAGGCACGAGCATCTTTTTTTTTAGCATTCGATACCTTGCTTTGCCACTGCAGCACCACATTCATGCTTTCCACCGATCGCATCATGTGCAGCAGTTTATCATGCGGCAGAGGCTGTCGCCCGCGCGGGCTCTTTGACAGGGGTCGCATCTCATTTACTTCACTCCGTGTTATTGGCGTCCGGTTGCGGTGCGAAAAACAGGCGGATAGAATAATAAAGCTCTAGTGCCGATGCGTTGAACTGCTACAAGGGAGTTACTATAAGCCCTTTATGAGGCATATTATTTTTTATTAGTTTTGGGTAGTCTAACCGTAATATATGTATCGACGTCTGTCGGTCTGAAGACGCAAAAACGAGCTCTCACTGATCCGCCTCTCAAAACGAACGTCTGGGGTGAGCACACCCCCGCACTCATGGCCGCTCCGGTCATCTGAACATTATCGTCCTCATTTCCGTCGATATCTTTTCCCTACTGTTGGACATATCTTTAGAACCTGAAATCCAATCCTGCTTGCATTTTATTCGCTTAGTGGCCAAGAAGCCACACCTACAGCAATTACAAACTCCTGTTTAAGGGTTTTATTGGACTGGTCGTAACTACTAGTGCATCAATATTGTACAATATGTTTTTATTAATATTGAGTATAGATGTAGAGAAGAATGCGCGAACAAAGTTTAAAAAAGATATCAAAAACGTTTTTTCTTTATTTCCTCAGAAATTTTCATTGTAATAATGGTGAATGTAATTGTGAAAAACGTCTGTGGGCTGCCCTATGCCACAGTGCATCAGGAACTCTACGCATACAAAACTGACTCCGAATCATTTATTGCTGTGTCTGTCACAGCTACTTTGCAACGTCGAGACAAAAAAATGAAAGAGGATGATGAGGACGAGTGGCGCGCTCGTTTGTGGAAGAATAAAAAAAAAGAAGTGCGTCGAACTCATTGCCTGGCTCCTTAGCTCCTCGGCTGAATACAAGTACCTTCGCACTTCTATTCAGAATTTGAGCGTAACCACTGAGCCATCACGCCTTCTACACTTCAGATTCGGATATCAATTTTGTAGGCATTTCGCGGAATCCTTGTGGATTGTGGGCGAATGCTTTACTTATGATGGGTCCGGAAAGCAGTAGCCCGCATGCATAAGCTGAATTTCTCGCCGTTCTTCCTAAGGCTCAATAGGCCTCACTCTTGAAGCGACACACCAACTGAGCATAGGCATTAAAAAAAAGTTGGCAGAGGCAATTTACGATACTTTTCTGGTCACAGGCCGACAAAAACGGCCTTACTTTTGAGACGTGTGTTAGCGAGGTATGCCCTCCTGCGAGAAAAATTGGAGATACCAGACGCTTCGACAAGTCTTCACGTCCGCTTATTCAGACGGTGAAATGGTTATTTCTGTTTAAGGTACTCTCCTATATGTACTTGCCATCTTTCCCAAACAATTTTGTCTGGCGCATCATTTTGTATAAAATAAAAAGCAATTGAAGCGGTTTGCTCGAAGCTGTACGTGTTAATTCAATGCTGCGTACTAAAGCTGGAACGTGAAACCGAAGGAGGTTCTCGCCTCTATCAGCCTCTCTCGCCTCCCTGCTGTTCACTGGTAGTCTGCGCAGATCGTGCGCAAGCCAACAGCGCATGTGAGACGCGCCAGCACAGTCGGTGGGAAACAGGCGGAGGGAGAGGGGATGTTTCCTCTGCGGGCGCGTTGAGGCCAGATTACAGGCGCCGAGGAGCGCGTTTGATCCTACTTGGCCTGCCGCTTTCGAGCTCGCACGATGCCGACAATCGCCGAACCTTTCGCCGTAGTGCCTTTATGTTGACTCTCCGAGTGAGTTTTTTTTTTCTTTTTTTCTTTTTTGTCTAGATATATAATTTCGCTTTTACTGCCTGTAATATATAGATATTGATGCTTATTCGCTTAATTGGTCGAGTTTGTATTTTCCCTTCTTTTCGCGTTTCGGGGTTTGAACTGTTGTCATATTACTTTTATGGATTCCGTTACGCGTGTTTTTACGTTGTGTTTCTTCTTGACAGCAATTAAATGCATATTGTAGCGCCCGAAGAAGAAGCGCGATCGCTTCGACAAAGATGACGACGCTGCTGCCGTGACTCACACGCGTGCTGGTTCCGCTGCTGTTGTGCTGCACTGTGCAGTTGCCCTGACTCCGAACCATTTATTTCTGGGTCTGTCACAGCTAGTTTGCAATGTAGAGAGAAAACGTTACTGGATGATGATGAGAATGATGAGGACGAAGTGGCGCGCTCGTTTGCGTAAGATTAGGGCCTTCATTGCCTAGCTCCTTGGCTGTCTCTCATTGTATATATCATTAATCCTCTTTTGTAAATATATTTCTCACTGTTACAATAATATGCCACAATCAGGCAGAAATCAGGCAGCGGAGTGAGGTGGCTCAGCTACAGAGCCAGTAGCAAGCCCGTGCATTTTCTTTTCCTTCTTCCTACAGCCACAACAACAACGAATACTTTGCAAGGTGCGTTTTTGTCTGTGTAAGAACTTTCGTTCGTCGCGGAAAGGAAGAATCTAGTTTGCGTTGATAGACGTAGTGGTTAACATCACTCAGAGACATCGGCTGTGAGGAACGCCGCAGTGGAGGCCTCCAGATATCGTGCACCTGGGTTTAACGCGCATCGATATCGCACAGTACACGAATGCCTTGTGTTTCACCAACATCAAAAAGCATCCAGCGTGGTCGGGACGGGACCCACATTTCAGGGACCAGCAGTAAAGCGCCAAATAAGTGTGCATGGCCCCCCCCCCCCCCCCGCACTCCAGCCCAACCAGGCAAGGTTGGCAGGTGTTCCTGTTCGGCTGCTCTAATCTGCAGGCACAACAGCCCTTATTGGGGTCAACCTGTTGGCGGCGACGCCACTGGGATCCCGCACTAGAGGCTTACACCTAGAATTGTGACGGGTCGTTCATTCCAGGTCAGCTCAGGCATACCTCCCAATAGGTGTATTTGTTCACACACGTTTTCTGCGATCATCGCGGGGGATCAGTGGAGGACCCAAGAAAAACAATCATTTACGCTCAGCAGCTAATCTTTCACCTAATGAGGGGCCGAGTTGACATGCCAGGAGAAGAATTAAAAACACACAACCTTTATTTGACATGAGAATAGTATAACGGAGCAAAACATTAAAATAAAACATGAATTTATTCGTTTTTTTGCTGTGCAGAGGTTGAAAGTGCAATGGCCGTCCGAGTGCTATTCCATGCATTCAATTACTACACTAGAATAAAGTAAACAATACACCAGTTGGTAACTCTGGATAGTGGTTCGTGTCGTGTTTATCACTAGGCTGAGCAGTAAACGAAAAATTCTAATATTTGATTATATGAAGCACGCTAGAGGGACCACAATTCTTCAGATTTTAATTTGGTCTGATGTTAAGCCTTTTATTTACCTTCTTAGTAAAGCTTTAAAAGCGTGCACCTTTCTGCCACAGAAGAAATGTGTGTAGTGGTTACTGCACACTTACGTTGTATCCAAATATAGGCGATTCACGCTCGTCTTCATCTTAACCGTAAGCAGCAGCACAAGAGATTTGCCACAAGTGGCCCGAAAAGAACCAGTACCAGCTTGGGAGCAATATGCTTGACATCCGTAGCGCGCCTCTCGACGTGAGTGCGTGGCTCTAGACACACAAGATAACGTATCTAGCGATTCTATACGGCCCATGAAAGCAGCCTTGCGGTGTGCTGCAGAGCCGCCGATGCCGTCGATATGGAAGCTGTGCTCCATTTCATTTTCCTCTCGATACCACTTCAGTCCGCCGCGACGAAGGGATATAACATGGCACGGACAGTTTGCGGCTTACGATCAGGACCAACATGAAAACCGTGATATTGATGTGATCAATCGGCGCAACTAGTACGCAGCTAGTAGTGGTACTTGTGCCACTGGAGGGTGCGTTGAGGTCGTTCGTTTTGTGTGCAGGTTTCGTGCTACGTGGATCGATAAATGTATTGGCTGGGAGAGGAAGCAGATACTTTTGCTCATGACGATGACAGGAGAGGTCCTTAGTGTTCTGCTGCATAATCTTCGCCCTGTGTCCTCAAACAGGGAGGGAGCTTTCGAGTGATAGCTTATACATTTCGTTCGGCCGAAAAGCCGTCGGTGTCGTAGTAGTAGTAGTAACAGTAGTAGTTGTAGTTATCGGCACCACTTGTCGGAAATCGATCATATAATCGGCAGCGCAAAAAGTCGTATCACGGTAATGTTTCATCCTAATTATTGAGAATTGATTGATGTATGAGAGGGAATGACCAGTTATTGAAATAGTTGTAATTATTTATGTAATACCTGGAAAAGAGGGCTTCAAAAGTGCCTAAGTACTGAAAATGAAAACCAAAACTTGATGACACTGATTAAAAGTTCAGAGTGCGTATCTGATTAAATATAAAATTGAAATAATAAAAAAGTGAAAAATTAGGAGAAGGATGCCAAAGATGTCAAAATGTGCAAAATATAAAGCTAATGCATCAGGGTGGTAATAAAAAATTAGAGTGTGCAATTAATCAGGTGACTGAACTACATGAATGTATAAAAATGGGTTGAAAATTTTCTAACTGCTCACAATGAAAAGCCAATGTTTGCCGATGTGCAGTATCGGCTATAAAGATAAAAGGAAGTAAACTAAAATTAAGTAAATACAAAATTAAAAAGCGATAAACATAATCCATGTGTGTGAAACGATAGCACGTCACACGGTTGATAAGGGATTAAGCATGCCTTTAAATTGTTTGGAGATTGGCCTGTACATTGCGCTTTATTTATTTCAGGTTAAATTAGCACTCTTTTCGCAAATATAGTATATATTTCTGACATACAAAGAACACAGTAAAAAACGTTTCACAATGCCGTGAAAAGAATATTTCCACTTTCGTCAATTTTGTGTACATATAATATTTGCTTCCTGCGGAATCACTTTCTTACCATTTCATAGTAACGTTCATAACTGAAATGTAAAATATTTTTACCATCCCTTGAGCTTTTACTTGGTAAGCCAAGGAATTTATTTGCTGGTTGTTTCATGAATTATTACACTTTGCACGAAATTCTCCACAACCAAGAAAATGATTACCCGCTAGTATATTTATTGCACGGAAAGGCTAACAATGCATTTTAGATTATTTACGAAGATACTATTGTGATGACATATACTTTTTTGATGTAGGCAGAAGATGTGTCAAACTGTTAGGTCGGTGAGACCCTTTCAGCGCGCATTGAGTCAAATTTCCTCGCGCAATCTGCACCGTATTGTTCATTCAATTTTGTGCCACTGTTGCTGAAAAACAAGCTTTAATATTAACTGGGTCTGATAGCAGCTTGCCACGTATTTAGCAGATAACTTCCTCTAGAGACAAATTTTGAGCGCATCAATAAATAAGGCATAAGGTAATTGAAGCCCTCTTATTAACAAACTATACGTTGTATGCTTTTCCTTGACGCACTTAACAAGGTGTCAATCTATAATCTTGTGTCGAGCTAAAATACAGATATTTTTGAAATATTTTTCACGAAAGCGTTGCGTTTGGGTGTTCGATAAAATCGTTTTGGCTTAGAGTATACATGTTAGCTTATGTGCATACTGAAATAACAAGCCAGTTGATATCAAGTAGTTGTCCAATGGGGAGGAATGTAGAGGACCCGACGTTGTGCAAGCGTAGCAGGCACATATTAAGCAGGCATACTACTGGGCTGATACGCCTCCGCCATAAAAAAGCTTTGTATTAAAATGACATAGCTAGCAGTCCGCGCGCCATGACTAAGGGAAGGCCTTTATTATAATATTTCTCGCTCATATTTGCACTAACGGACCTGTAACCCACTGGCTTAACTACCACCGGCAAAACAAAAAATAGTTGACGCTAGTTAGGTTTGCAGGCTGTTGGGCTGGGTGGGCCATGTACATATCTGTACACCAGAAAGCGTTCGGGTTGGCGTCTTTAGATTTTTTTTTCTGATCATTTGCAGACCGTCGGGCTGGGTGGGCCAGGTACATCTGCACACCCGAAGGAAGTTTTGGTCGGCGTCTTTGGATCTTGTTTTTTTTTTTTTTTTTTTTTTTTTTTTTTTTAAGCAGCTCCTCGAGTCGCCCCCACCTCAATTGTTCAGCCGTCGCAAAACGTTTGGGCAAATGCTGCTTGAAGAAGGCCGCCTGGCACGGAAGTAAAACCAAGTCGGCAGGAAAGACCTTGGAAGAAGGCGCGCGCTTGGCGACGTGGTCTCAGTGTCACGCTCCCCGCGCATTTTCCGCACGCTGCGGTTTTGGTCCGTCTGGAGAAGCTGCCTGGGACGGTCGGAGAGGTTAGCATGGGGAAGGCTACGGGCCTAAAAGGCGTAGGAGCCGGCACGCCAAAAGGGGACGCTTAATTGCTCCTTTCTTTTATTTTTTCTTTGGTCGCCTTCCACCGATGGCTCTTATATCTTTTAGTGAGCACAGTTGGTGGCCGCTGTGTTTGGGTGTGTTTGCATTATTTGTTTTTTGCTGTTTGGACAGTGGAATGCATGCTGTGCTCGTGAGTGGAGAGGCAGCGTGCCATTGACCATTTCGAACTCATTGATTGGTCCCTGTCAAACGCGCTCCCTATTGGACACTGAAATGATTTGCAAGTTGATTTAAGGATGTGTTTTTGGTACCAAGCGGGACTGAGACATGCAACTTAGACTTAGAGCAGAGACTTTGGACAGGGGCTCTCGGTGGAGAGTAGGAAAGAGAAGTGCGGACCGGGTTATGTCATGCACTGACCGCGCTCCGAGGAACCGCTACGAGTAGTGCGACACAAGGTACGTCATCGGCCAGGCAGGACAGGGTGTTGTTGCGGGCGCACCGTGGCCTGGCGTTGTCGTTTGCCTCTGATGGTAGCGACCACGTCGTAATGTAAATAATGTTAATAGTGTAAATAAAATCATCAGTTCCTCATTTGTGCTAAGAAGTTAGCCCATCTGTGTTTGTCCTCTGCAACGTGTCGCACGCCAAACGAACCGCTCCTCCACCGCGAGGACCTGACGCTGCAAAACGGAAGCAGCAACAAAGAAGAAGAGGCCCATGAAGATTAACTACGATATTTAAGTATACCTTTGTACTTGAAAAACGAGTGAAAGAGGATAAAAAACACTCTTCGGTAGGAATTGTAAAGGATAACAATTTTGTTGAAAGGTTCATAATGGCTTCACCGGCGCGTGTGTGGCAGCATAGCTTGTCTGTGGGGTAATACCTTTACCAGGTAGCAGCAGCCCGAGGTAACTTATGCTTTCAGTGGAGGTGGTGAACCTGACCACATGTACCGCCGCTGCCCTGCGAGGATTCAGCCGGAGCGACCGGCTACCTCGTTACGGTGAACAACCCCGAGACATCCAGGAGTATCTTTGACGCACTTTGTCCCCGATGCGAAGCAGTTACCGTGAATATCTGCCACGCTCTTCATCGCCGGTGCACACTGATTACCGTGTAAACCACTAGCACTCGCAGCGCCGCCCTCCCCCAACTGAGTACGGCGACGCCTAGAGGTGGCGTTGCGGAATTCGGCCGAAAGAAAGAGCCTTCACGTACGTTAACGTCTGACACCACGGACAATGACACACACGGAAACCAAAACGGTTTTGCGGCCTCTAGTAATGTAGGCGTTGTAATCGACGGTCAAGCGGTCACTGCACTCATTGACACTGGCGCCGATTACTCGGTATTCAGCGGATAGTTATGTCGCCTACTTCGCAAGGTGACCACCCAGTGGGATGGGCCTCCAATACGAATCGCAGGAGGTTACCTCATAATGCTTGTTTGAAACTTCAGAACCCGCGTCGAAATTTACGGTGAAGAGTGGCCCGCCAAATTTTTGATCTTAGAGAATTGCTCCAAGGACATTATTCTCAGAATGGACTTTCTTCGTGAATAAGGTGAAGTCATCGATGTAGGGCAGAATAAGTGGACCCTCCGAGCACGTTCTCCATCGCCGAGACTTCGTAGAGCCACACCAGTTGCGCTTAATGTTGATGCCGAGCATGTGAACTTGCCACCACTCTCGACAGTATTTCTACCTGCTCGAGCTGAGACGTCCGCATGTGACGAAGGCCTCCTGGGAGGAAATGTACAAATGTCGCTTTCGAAGGGATTTGGTGTTGCGAGAGGAATAGCTGATATTCAGGAAGGACGTTCCTGCATCTTCGTGACGAACTTTAGGAACGAGCCGCAGCATGTGACAAAAGGGGCAGTTACAGCCCATATAGAAGAGATAAGCGACACTCGTGAGACTGTTGCGTTGCCTCAGAGGGATATTCCAACCGAACAGCACGAGGAAAATCCCTTGCAACTGGACATCGAGAAAAACCTTGAGTCGTCCCAGACAAGCGAATAACTCGAACTTTGGTATCGCTACCGTGGGTGTTTTTCAACGACATCCAGGGTTCGCCAGACGCCCATCGCGAAACAGAATTATTGTCGATGGCGCGGCCCACCCGATTCGTCAATCATCGTATCGAGTTTCCCAGAAGGAAAGAGAAGCAATACAAGAACAAGTACGGGAAATGCTACAGGACGATATCATCCAGCCTTCAAACAGTCAGTGGGCCGCGCCTGTTGTGTTGGTAAAGAAAAAAGACGGGACGCTTCGGTTCTTCGTGGACTCCAGGCGACTCAACAAGGTGATGAAGAAAGATGTATGTTCACTGCCGCGTATCGACGACACAATCGATCGGCTCCGTCACGCCCGCTTTTTTTCGTGGATACTGGCAAATCGAAGTGGATGAGCGAGACCGAGAGAATACCACGTTTATAGCACCGGATGGCCTTTATGAGATCAAGGTTATTCCGTTTGGCTTATGTGCAGCGTCCGCGACATTTCAACGCGTCATGGACACTGTGCTCGCCGGACTAATGTGGTAGACGTGTCTAGTTTATCTGGATGACGTTGTTATCTTTTCAAGCACCTTCGCTGACTGACCATCTTGGCGGCTCGAAGCGGTTCTTCGTGCTATACAAAACGCCGGACTCACACTCAAGCCTTCCAAATGCCGATTCGCGTATGATGAGCTGACGTTTCTCGGGCATATAGTCAGCCACAGAGGCGTGAAACCAGATCCCGAGAAAACAGCGGCCGTGGCATCCTTTCCATCACTGTGGGACAAGAAAACTGTCAGAAGCTTTCTTGGTTTCTGCGCTTACTTCAGACGTTTCGTTCGCAACTTCACCCAGATCGCAGCGCCGCTAATCCACCTTACGAAAGACAGCGTCGACTTTGTGTGGAATGAAGAGCAAAAGTTATAGCATTCAGGCAACTAAACCAAGCCCTTTTGTCACCATCTGTATTAGGCCACTTCGGTCAAAATGCCGACATTGAACTCCACACGGACGCCAGCAACAAAGGACTAGGGGCAGTGCTTGTACAATTCCAGGATGGCGCTTAGCGGGCTATTGCGTACGAAAGCCGAACTCTTTCCAAGGCGGAAGGCAATTACTCGACAACAGAAAAAGAGTACCTCGCTGTCATCTGGGCCATAACCAAGTTTCGGCCTTATCTGTACGGCCGCCCGTTTCTTGTGGTCACCGACCACCATTTGCTCTGCTGGCTGGCCATTTTTAAGGATACCGCGGGTCGGCTTGCAAGGTGGAGCCTTCGGCTACAGGAGTACGAAGTCACGATCGTGTAAATCCGGAAGAAAACATCATGATGCTGACTGCTTGTCTCGGGCACCCGTGGGACCATCACCAGTAGGCGCAGATGAAGAGGAATAATGCTTCCTTGGGGCCTTGAATCCTGACGATATGGCAGATCGGCAACGACATGATTCACATCTTCGTCAACTGATGGCGCATCTCGCAGGAGATGAAGATACGGTACCTCGGGATTTGCTGCGTATACTCCCTGCATTTAAGATCCGGAATGGTGTCTTGTACAAGAAGAATTTTGACAGCAGCCAGAGATCGTGGCTTCTTGTCGTGCTGGAAGAGCTGCGCAGTGAGGTCACTGAAGCATGCCACGACGATCCTACCGCTGGTCATCTAGAATACACCAGAACGCTTTCGCGTATTCGAGAAAAATAATTACTGGCCGTAACTCGTAAAATACGTGCGTCAATATACAAGAACCTGTCGCGAGTGCCAAAAGCGAAAAACACCTCCTACGCGACCGGCGGGTCTTCTCCAGCCAGTCGAGCTACCTAGTGCTCCGTTGGTTTCATATAATTGGATTGGATTTTTTGGGCCCATTTTCGACGTCGCAATCAGGCAACAAATACATTATCATAGCGACGGACTATCTAACGCGCTACGCGGAGTCCCGCGCACTTCCGCCGTGTAAACGTAATTCGAAGCATGAGAAACAAGAATGCATGCAATAAACCTGTGTTACAATTGAATTCGGTATTCTGAAAAAGAAGAAAGAAGTGAAACACAGCTTCCGATGCTTCCCAAAGAGAATTCTTCCCAAAGAGAGCAGGAAATAATGAACCTGATATCACACTGATACAGACAACTTTATTAAACTTGAAAGCAGCAGGCGTTATCAAGTTCTGCGCTCAAGCATTTGTGATCAGCTAACAAAGAAACAAACAGCTAAGGACCTCGGAGAAACAATAATTCTGGTGGATTGCACAGTTACCCTACATTGCCAACAACATGAATATAGACGTCAAGCCGTTTACATTCTAGCAAACAGTATTTCCTGGCTGAAAGATACTTATGATTGAAATTATAAATTGATCTAAACTCGCGAATTGCAAACTAAATGAATTATTAAAGTTCAAGAAGTGCTTCTCTGCAGAAGTGTAAACCAGGCATGATCTCTTCGGAATACAATATTCACCAATATTCCCATGGTTTGGATGAAACCGCAAGCCGCAATGTGGCATCATCGTTGCACCCATGTTTTGCAAACTATAAACGGAGACACTAGTCACAATTTATGCCATGACCCTGATGCTGCATTCAGGAATTTCGTTGGTTTCTAAATAAAGTAAGCCTGGAAAGGACGGACCTCAGTTCGTCTTTTGTTATGTAATGAATCGTGACTTTACGGGCAACTCTACGGCACCTTTTCAAAAATTGTAGACATGATTGCCTAAGGATTGTAGTCTATGAGATAATCCAACTGAGAAAACAGGTTTCTCTGGTGACAGGCTTACCACTTCTAGCAGTGCTTTTTTTCCAAATAGAATAAATTCTCTTTACAACAGATGCAGCCCCTTGTTTCTTGGCCTAATTACCAATTACCTAACTGTTTCGTTTAAAGTAGAGGGCTGCTGCTTACGCGCTATGAATGCAAAATCAATTCTTCATTAATGTACCTCATTCTCCCCGGAGGGGATCTGTTAAAGCAGATGTTTGAGTGTACTGTCCGACATCACGGCCGCCGATCACCCACGCTTAGCCGTGCGTGGCATCGCCGTGTCTGAGGAAAAGAGGATACTGATGGTTGAGTTGATGCTGAGTGTTTGGACCTTTAAGGCCCCTCAGCAGAGGCAACACACCACTTTGGCACACGCTTCCCACAGATGGCACCTCCGGGCTGACCCACCCGGGGGAAATCGGCAGTCGCCTTTTCCTATCCTGCCCTTCATCTTGTGCTTACCTATTTTCTTTCTTACAACTGTCCTGTGTTCTACCTTCTATGTTTCTTCCTACTTCTAGGCGGCGAGGGTTAACCTTGTGTGGCTAACCACCCTGAGTTACGCCATAATGTGTTATAGTTAAGGTGTACAGCTGGCGTGGGCTGGACTTGATTGGCAATTCCTCTCCCGTCCGCGTGATGAGTTCCATGTTGGGAGGCTGGTAGCACTGTCAAATTCGCTGCCTAGATTTGTCCTTTTGTTCACCAAGTGTTATTACAGATTTTTAATGGGACGCGTCCTTGAGAACCCCTATGGGAGCGGTCATCATCCAGTCATTACCAACATAGCGTCATCACCATCAATCAATCTAACAAAACCACGGCGCTGGAAGCTGAATTTGGCTGACCGGGCGCAATTCCAGGAAAAAGCTGCCCCGGAAGAAATCTATTTGGACAGTTCAGGTGTGGACAAATTAAAAGAAACTTTCACAGCTTGTATTATTGCCGCCGCTCACCTAGCCATTCCTCGGACTTAAGGTGTGGTGAGACAAAACCGTAAAGCGTGATATACGCAATAATGCACAAAAGCAAACAAAGAAGCAAAACAAAGCATGGGGAATTTTACGCCGTAACCTAACACATGAAAACCTGACAAATTTAAAGAAGGCAAAATCTAAAGCGCGGTATATCCGCCGCACAGCTGAAAACAGTGATGGCATAGGTATGTGTTTTAGCGCGGTATATCCGCCGCACAGCTGAAAACAGTGATGACGTAGGTATGTGTCTTCTATTAATAGCTCGGTTGCATCCAAAATCATGATGGAAAACGTTCATAAACAGGATGGAAAATACTCCCCCTTTCAGGTCTATTCACACTTGCGACTAGATGAGGTCGCGCGACTGGTAGCCGCGCGACCAGAGGAGAGGAGCTCGCCACTACCGATGTTCACACTTGCGACTGTCGCCTTCTCGTTCTGTTCGCGTTCCGAACGAGAACCACTGGGAATGACACCGTTCGCGCACTTTTTCCGTCTGCTTCGACGCGAAACGCTTGCGCCATCCTTGCGCTCCTCCCGCATATTTCTAATTTTGCCCACAAAACATCATATTTGAAGATTCAAGTGAGGAGGACGTCGTCGCCGTTTTGATGTGCGCTTCGGCCGCGCGAGCAGTTGCAGCGCGCTCGGCGCAGAAACGACGACGACGGCCCTGGAAAAACGCTATCAGCACCACCTGCCTCAGGTTCAGTACGTCAGGCAGGCATTGGTCAGGCACAGTTGGGAGTAGGAGAGCTGCTGGGCAATGACAGCGAACGTCGGTAGCAGCCGCTTGCCAGACACCAGCTTTTTCATGCGAACACGTGTGCATGCCGCGCTCTCGTGTTTCCAGGAGAACGCCGATGGCGAATAGACGGTGTCAATCACCGTGGTGTCAGTATAAAATGTAGCGCCTGCGTGAAAAACCCATTTCTCAAAAGTTCATGGTACTTACCGGATAGTCCGAATATCTTTCCAATCTCCTCCCAGGCCATATCCTTCTCCCTACCTCTGAATTCCGGGTGCCGTTTGTTGAAAAGGTCAGGGTATTCTTTAATTGCATTCAGAAGGTGCTCGATCGAGTACTCTGGGACCTCGCTGATTGGTGAAATGGTTTGCGACTAGTAGTCGCGCGACTGGAAATTCTAGCAGTGCGCGATCGGCCCGCGGCAGTCGCTTTTCGATCAATGCGACCATTTGCGACTGTCGCTTTTCGACCAAAACGGTCGCGCGACCGCTGCTAGTCGCAAGGGTGAACAGGCCTTTACAGTTCCACTTTTGACAGCTCCTGGCACACTAACAAGTATAGAGGGACAATCAGACACATTGGAAGAATATTTTGCTGCAGTTTCAAGTTCTACACACTATACACAATCTTTTTTAAAGTACAGATTAATAGTTGACAAACAAAAACTCTAAATGACTGGTAGCGTAAATGAACCTTTTAATGCTTTATTACACTAGAATAAATACATAGAGTACTGGTCAGCTGGCAAGCACACAGCACTAGGACCCAATTTTGTTCTCTACGAAATGTTAGCCCATTTATTAGGAACTTCAGTAGAAGCATTGGTAAAACTATTTAACAAAATCTGGATATCCGGAAAAATTCCTGAGACCTGGAAGAAGGTCATTATACTTTTGAAACCTGGGAAGTCACCAGACTCTCCAGGCAGTTAAAGGCCAATAGCCCTGACGAATTGTCTTGCGAAGTGCTTTGAAAGTATTCTAAACAGAAGATTGATGTTTTTCCTCGAATCCCAAAAACTGCTTGACATTCACCAGTGCGGCTTCAAGAAAACATGTTCTACTACTGACCACCTTGTCAGCCTCGAAAATACAGTTCAAGAAGCGTTTTTGCGTAAACAACACTGCCTTGCCGTCGTTTTTGACCTTGGAAAAGCCTATTGTAGTACGTGGAGGTATGGGATTCTGCGTGATTTAGGAGAGCTTGGCTTTCGGGGCAGAATGCTAAAATATCTGGGGGACTTTCTTTCTGGTCGGTCACTTAAAGTGCGTCTTGGTTCTATCATTTCTAAGAACTCACACAAGAAAATGGTATGCCTCAGAGGTGCATATTAAGTACCACACTTTTCATAGTAAAAATGAGCTCTATAGCGAAAATAATACCGAAGTCCATTATATACTCGGTTTACGTAGACGACTTGAAAATTGCGTGCACATCATCTAACACAGCAATATGCGAGAAAAAAATTCAGCTTACAGTAAATAAGCTGGCATCATGGGCAGATAGAAGTAGTTTCAGGTTCTCTGCGCAAAAATCTGTAGCTGTTGGCATTTCTATTAGACGGGGACTGCATCCTGATCCCACCATCTGCCTGAATGAAATCACACTACCAGTAAAACACGAACAGAAATTTCTAGGTTTATCTTTTGATAGGAAGCTCTCTTTCCTTCCTCACATAAACATTCTGAAAAAGAAAGCTTTCAAATCTCTCAATATACTCAAAGTCCTCTCACGCAAACACTGGGAGTCTGACCGGTCCTGCCTTTTGCAGATCTGCCACTCTGTCATTCGCTCTTGCCTAGACTATGGCTGCATAGTATACGGGTCAGCAAGACCTTCATATTTGAAGCACTTGGACCCTGTACATAATTCAGGTTTGCGTCTTGCAACTGGCGCGTATCGGACATCACCTATCACCAGTCTTTATGTAGACACAAATGAGCCTTCCCTAGAACTTAGGACTATGCTCACATATTCATATATTCTGAAAATACGCCTCCTACCAAAACATATATGCTACCCCATTGTCACTAAATGTGCCTCCACAGTACTGTCCAACAATAGGCGTACATCAATCAAACCCTTGTTACTGCTATTACAGGATAAATGCGAAGAGTTAGTAATACTAAATGCCCTCCCTAATATTGCATCGATGCACAATCCACTGCCACCATGATACAGCCTTCCTGTTGTGTGCGAGTTCACTCTAACTCAGTTTTATAAACATAAAACACCGCCTAAACAAATCCTACAAGAATTGCTAGCTTTCAAAGAAAAGTATGAAAATTGCACACAATTTTATAGGGATGGCTACAAGACAGCAAAATACATCGGAAGTGCAATAGTGCAAGGAAAACTGAAAAAAAAAAACGCTGAGATTACCTCAGTGTGCAAGTATTTTGACAGCCGAATGTTATGCTCTGGTTGTAGCAGTAAGCAAAATAGTAAACGATAACATTGCAAACAGTATTATATACACAGACTCCTTAAGAGTTCTTACAGCTTTTCACCACAAAAATGCAGTTGCACCCCTACTCGGGGTCATCATACACAGCATATCAACAGCCTCTGCCCAAAGACGTAAAATAATGTTTGGTGGGTCCCGAGCCATCTCGGCATTGGAGGCAATGAGAGAGAAGGCGTTTGCGCTGCCGAAGTACATAAAAAAAACGAATAAAGAACATAATTCCATACAGAGACTGCATGATGCTAGTGCACAAAAACTAAAGGAAGAATGGCAATCATCATGCAATATAGAGGTAAATAATAAACTGCAGTTGGTGGACGCAACTTTAGGGGAATGGAAATCATGTTTGTTGCCATCAAAAACGTTTTATAGAAATTAGTTTATGCCGTATCCGTATTGGCCACACACACATGACACACAATTTTTGTTGAGAAAAGAAAACTAACCTACGTATGAAGAATGCGGACAGGAAGTCACCATAAACCACATTTTAGTTTCATGCACAAGATTTGAGATGCTAAGGAAAAAGTATTTTACTCCATTTAATGATGAACACATTCCTTTCCATCGAGCTTTGATTTTAGGTGAAAGCGGAGGTTTGATCTAACATGTATTTTTAGCTTTTTAAAGGAACAAATGTTTGAAAGAAACTATAGAATAAATAGCGTACACTATTTACAACCTTGTGCTTGGCGCGTGATAGCCTGAGCTGTTTATGCGCCATTAAACCCAACACAACACAACACTCTAACTTATTCCAGCATAACCCAAATTAGTCTCCTTAATCCAAACTAATCAATAGTAATTCACCCTTTCAGAACAAATCGGTCCAACATTGCCAGTTTCTAAGTACGGCTAGTCCAATATCGAGAGGACACACGACAAACTGGTTCGATGTGTCCAGGTTCCGAAATCGGGTAGAAGAACATCAGGAGGATGCAGGGCAAGGTGGTCCAATGCTGCCAGTAATTAAGAACGGTACAACCAACAATGGAGGAAACACGTAAAAATGGGTTCATCATTGGATGTGCGCAATGGCAAAGGCTACGGTGGGAAACCACGGACAATATTGGACGACGTAGGACCACCATTTACCGATGTATTCTCAATATTTTACCAACGTATTGTGCTGCCTGCTTAAGCACCGCACAATGCCCCTCTAATATTTCCAAAACTTTTTCCTAATTTTGGGATGCGGCAACTGCATGTAGGCTGGGCGATCCGCGTACGTTTGACGTAATAATCGCGCGCAGATTCATCAGCTACCTACGCGTTATTACACAGAACAAACTGTGCTACGCCTATATACGGATTACCAAGATTTATAGCAGTTCCAGAAATAACAGAGCCGGCACAGAGCGTATGCGCAATCGTGTCATATGTCCAGTCCAATCAAAGAATTCTGGAGTAAAATGAGCCGAACACAAGCGGCCTCCGCCTTTTGCTTGTCAGCCCTGGCGGCGAACAGCCTGTTCCGAAGTCTTCGCACCTCAGGAGCCTTTGGAAACTACCAGAAAAGAAACAGCCGCTATACGCCCGCACATACGCGCCGCAGTGCAAGGATCACAGTCAGTTCGGATCAGAATGAGCTATAACGAGCGTAATTAATGAGATGTGACTCTTGGCGTCGTCGTTACACGGTTCGGTCAGTCGTAAGCCATGGATGAATTAATAAAGTTGTTCGTTATCGTGTTACATGCCGCGCACTGAACAACTTACACTACTCCGTGTGCTCAGCGGGCACGCTCTGCGGAACCTAACTTCGCTTTTCTGCCCCCCCCCCCCCCCGCCCCCAAATTGCGTCGCGGAGGCTTTACTCGACGGGCATGTCTTCCACTCCAGCGGTGTTTTTATAACCTCCTTGGGTATGGCATACTACACCGAACGGAGACTAACGGGCATTTTGTTCAACCTACACCAGCTACACCAGGGTAGGAAATCTCCTATACCTACAACAGAGTTTTGGGGCACTGGTGTCGCTGGTATAGATTAAAAAATGGCCCTAGTACAAACCAATAAAGGCTTTCGTCTTATAAAGGTGCTTTCAAATACAATGAAGCTCCTGTTCCGCCGCGGCGGTGCTCTGGTTACGATGCCCGACTACTATGTCGTTATACCCAGGTTCGATCCCGACCGTCGGCGGCTGCGTTTCGATGGAAACGAAACGAAGTAGTGTCCGTGTTTTTTTTTCTTTATTGACTGGTCTTGACACATTGCATTTCAGGAGAAAAAATCAACAAAAATCTCACAAAGGCTATATACATACGCTATTTACATACGACACATTGACGCATACACAACAAAGGCTCTAGCCTTGAGAGCCACTCAGGAGGTTGTGCTGCAGATTTCTGGTTTGCCAAAAACCTGTCCACGCTTTCCCGAAAATAAATTCTTGCAGGCCGTGCATCTTTATCACAATTGTAACACGCCATTCTTGAGCGCCATATACAGTGGAGGCCCATGAGCATAATTAAATCAAATGGCACCCCCATGCTCACTTTCTACGCATAAATACCGGATGCCATGCGGGTCTAGTGGAAAATCTTTTGTTAGCGTTCTTTGAAGTACATCCCAAGACAAAAATATAATCCTTCCCAACAGTGTGAAACAACATGGTCTATTGTTTCTGGCTTCCTGCATATTAAACAGTGTGATATCCAGGGCATAAATAATACCTTTACCCCTAAAAATGGTTTTACCGGCAAGGTTCCGCTGTGTACTTTAAAACCTTCACGTTAAAGACTCCAAAGTAGTTAAACTTTTTTCCGTTGTCCTCCACTATGCTTCTTCTTTGTCTCTTTCCACAGTTACGCCTACCTTCCTCCCTTTCCTTAGGGCGCGGTCCAGGTGTACACAAAAATAAGTGAGACAGACACTTCGCCTTCCCTTTCCTGTGAACCAATTTATTATTTAATAATAGTACAATGGGAGCGGAAAGCATGACGATGACGGAAGTTCACCAAGACGTTATACACGACATTAGCGCAGCATAGCTGATGGGAGAACCGCATAATGCTTTCCTCAGCCGTGGTTCGATTTTTAGAACCCATGGAAATTTATATGGAAAAGTTACATACTGCCTTATGTAACGAATGGTAGTCTACGTGAACACGCGTTGAGTTCAGTGTTACCCCAAGCACTCTTTTTAGCTTGGATTAACCCATCACGTAAATTTCACGGAGTTTTCTGGCTACCATTTTCTAAGCTTTGTGGGATGACTAGATAAGTATATAAAATTCCTGAGCAAGATTTTTTGTTTCTATCTGTATTAGATCTGCTGGAATAGCGCCTACAAAGGTTAAGTCAGCATCATGAAAATAACAGAGTGCCTTATCACATGCTTAAACCAACCGCTTAAAGCGTTGCAATTGGTCAGCGTCGTTAACGCTCTTTTTAGAATATCATGTGATGTCCTATTTATTAAAAGGGAAACAAATAAAAGGCAAATATTTAAGATGGCGGCATCCTTTCTTTATGTTTATCCGTCATGACTAATTGAAGTTATACATTATCACAGTATTGAGTAAAACATCCAATTATTTAGCTCATTATAGTGGATGCTATGGATAGGATACATGCGCCAGCGCTGTGGCTCAGTTGTAGGCAAATGGGCCCCAGCATCTTCATGAAAAAACTACCTTTTCTTGATCTGCTCACGTCTACTGCAGACAGGTGCAAGTCATAGAGCGCGAGTCCATTTTCCATTCAATGGAACTGACCAGTGCTAAGAGCAGCAGAGAGGCCTGATGCACGCGTACATTATTTGCAAAACGCCATCAGTCCGATTTCGAGAAGCTCGTTTGTAGGTTTGATCTACTTTTCTTGCAAAACAACACGTGGCTTCCCAGGACCTCTTCCGTTCATCACATTTCTTAAAGCAATGGGTGGAGGTGGTGAAGAATGGCTGATCCTGGCCCTGATGGGGTTTGGACTGGTGTCACCGCCGCTTGCGGTGGGGTAGCCTGCCACCGAATATTTTTCTGTTGTGGACCGTCATTGCACCCGCCATCGCTTCGGTGGTGGAAGACGGCCGGTGCGGCGCGCGTCTTTCTCTCCCTCTCCTTTTCTGTCTTCTCTAATTTTTCTCGAACCCTACCTCGGCGGCTGCGTTTCGATGGAAGCGAAACGAAGAGGCGTCCGTGTGCTGTGCGATGTCAGCGCACGTTAAAGATCCACTGGTGGTCGAAATTACTCCGCAGCCCTCCATTGGCGCCTCTTTATCTCTTTCCACTTTCACTCCCCCCTTCCTCCCTTTCTTTTCGGCGTGGTAGAGGTGTCCACAGAGAACAAGTGAGACATTTACCGCGCCTTTCCCTTCCTATAAATCAATCAATCAATAAATCCGCTCGAGGCAGCGGAGGTGGCTCATCTACAGAGCCAGTAGCAGGCCCGTGCGTTTTCTTTCCACTCTTCCTACATCCACAACAACAACATGCAATAAAAAAGCGTATATACTTGGAGCTTACAGGTCCACCCTGTATAATTGTCTTTTTCACACTGCTTATTTCCCTGCAGACGTTTCCGGTGGTTTTTGAGCAAAAGACGGCGAGCTTTTATCTCGTGTGCTCGCTTGCGCTCTCAGAAAGGATAAGAACTGAGAGCAAGCCTTCTTTGGCATCTCATAAGAAAACGGCATACGCGGCGCCCTGTAGAGTTCTTATTTCTATACTGATATGCCGTTTCCTTGGAACTGATAACCGAAAACGTAGAGACACGATAGGATGAAGAGCGCAGAACACTTAAAAGAGCAGTGCCCGCTTATTGTCGCAAGATGTATGCTCCAAGTCTGTCATCTTTTCGGCTCGATGCGTGAGCATACAGCTGCCTTCCAACTTGCCTAATCCGTTAAGGGAGCGGCAGCAGGGAACACGACACTATTCTGTCAAGCAAGGGGTGTAGGAAGGAATTCAATTTTGCGTTCTTCTCAAAGGCAAGTGCTTACGTCTCAGCAGACTTCCCAAACTGATCTTTGGAGCATTCATGGTATGAGTGCTGTTTTCTGGTCGACTTAGCCGGTAAGAGCCGTTCGGAAACCTCGCCATTGACTGCAGTTGCCGATGTAAAATCTTACATTATTTCGAAGGTTATCACTTGCATGCTTCTTGGCACCGCCGAAAGCTTTCCGTGTTATACATTCCCGCGTTCCTGAGTTTTCCCTATGATCGCATGTCGAAAAAGGCCTCGAGACAACAGGTGTATTCAAGCATGTCAATGACCGGCCGCTAGTTGCACTTTGGTCCAGAAGTGTCGCGCGTTGTAAAATTTAATACCACAGTTAAACGTTTACATGGTACTTGTAGCCCACTACAAGCAGTTACAAAACATTGTGGGGATTTAAGCACAGCTTGAACCAAATGTTAAGCGAAAGGTGTGTTTGTTGCAGCGATAGCCTCTTCATTATTTTAATTTTTTTAGCTTTTTGTGAGCAGAAGGAGCACGGAATTGTGGATATCTACACCTAACCAGGTCAATATCATGTTTTTATATCTTTTTATTTTATATTGTACATTGGTTTATAAGAAAGGAAAGGTGCTGTATCTGTCTTTGACCTTCAAGGTTGTTCAAGGCGAAATCCTCCTGTTACTCTGATGGCTCGATGTTTTAGTTAACAGGAAAAGAAAGGCACAGAATCTGTCACACTTGCCCTGCAGGCACCTCAGCCACTCCATAACGGATGACAGGAAGTTGGGACTAAAAGCGGAAATAGAGAAAAGAACGCCGTAATGGAGGGCTCCAGAGCAAGTTCGACGACATGGGGATTTTTACCGTGCACTAATATTGCACAGCATAAACGTTCTTAGATCTAAGAATATTGCACAGCACACGGACGAAATGCAGCCACCGGCGGTCGGGATCGAACCCAGATACTTCGGCATAGTAGTCTGGCAACTTAACCACTGCTGCTTCGTGGGGGAGCTGACGGCTCGTAAGCTGGGTTTTGAGCATAAATTTTTTGTTGTGACTGTAGAAAGAAGGAAAAGAACATGAACGGGTCCGCTACTGACTTTCTAGCTGAGCCACCTCCGCTGTCTGTTGCGGACAAAAGAAAAAATAAAGAGCACTGCAGAATCTATACTGAAGTAATGCGAAAGCACGGATGAGACGACGGCTGTCGCGGCGCGCGTCTTTCTTTCTTCTCTACTTTCTCTCTTCTATCCGTACGAGGCAGCGGAGGTAGCCCAGCTACAGAGCTAGTAGCAGGCCCGTGCATTTTATTTTCCTTCTTCTTACAGCCACAACAACAACAAAGCACGGATGATGCTGTTGGTTGCTTCTGGTACTTTCAAATTGCGTGCCAATCCCTTCCTATACCTTTTTTCGTCTCTACGTCCGGTTGCGTGATGTCAGATCCTCTCCCTCACATTTGTCACATCCTCTGCCTCACATTAATTCACCCCTCGATTAACCATTTTAGTCTTTGGTATTTTCAAATTGAGCGCCAATCCCTTCCTATGCCTTTTTTTGGCTCTACTTCGGATTGCGTGTAGTCGCACCTTTCACGGCATATCCACTACGGCAGCCCTTTCACTCTTTCCACTTTCACTCCCACCTTCCCTCGTTCCCTTAGGCGCGGTCCATGTGTCCACAGAACAATTGTGTGGCGGATACTGCTTTACTTTTTTGTGAACCAGTTATTCTAACCATAATTACTTTATTGGCCTAATTATTTTTTCGGACAAACCTACGTCACCCTCTATGAACTGACACCACTCATTAACCTCTACCACCTCTCAATTACAACTGCTGCGGACACGATTTTGCGGACACGTTCTGCGGATACGGTCTGCGGACAGAAATGTGTGAATATAGGGAAGTAATTCTTTCGCATTAAAGATAGAGAAGAAAAAGAATAGGGAGAGAAAGACGCTCGTCGCAACAGCCTTCGTGCACCACCGAAGCGGTGGCGGGTGCAAGGCGGCCTAGAACAGATACAAATCCGGTGGCAGGATAGCACCCACCGCAAGCAGCGGTGACCTACCAGTTCCAGCCCCATATAGCCAGGAGCAGCCACCTCCTCTACCCCCCTCCCCCCCCCGCGGTTTTGGGGATAGAAAGGAGCCTCATACTTTTCAGTGGACGCCACTTGTGGATCTATACCTAACCAACCGAGTTTGCATTGTTATTGAAGTGTTGCTATCTCACGTGACCTCGAGTCATCTCACTGGGGGAAACTCCGGAAATGGGTGTTGCCACTACGAAATTGGAAGTGGTGGCAACATCATGTTCCCGCGTTTCGACTAATACTCGTGGTCACGTGAGATAGCGACACTTCGATAACGACGCAAACTCGGAATACGGCTGCAGGTCAAGGTCATGTTTTCCTATTTTTCTTATACATTGTACATTACTTTAAAAGAAAGGAAGGGCGCAGTATCTGTTTTACCTTAACGGTTGTTCAAGGTGACATCATAAGCATGGGCTGCCTACAGGGTACATTTGGGTAAACATCGCGAAATCGTGGACGTCCACATGTAATTAGGTCAAGGTCATCTGAAGGACAAATTTATTGCCACACGAAGACCAGCTATGCTCAGCGTGGGTGAAAGGTGGTTGATCCTAGCCCTGACGGGGCTGGGACAGGCAGGTCACAGCCGCTTGCGGCGGGGGCAAGCCTGCCACCGAATTCGGGAGGCCATGACGTCGAATGACGTCACGCATACGTACACTTTGGCGCGAAGTGTAAACAAGTGTTCTTAAAAAACCGCCGCGTTGCATTGACGAGCCTGCATTTTTTGAAGATTGTTGCCTTTCAGCGCCCGCCAACCTTTGCCGTCTAAAAGAACTCGAGTTTCTGTTGTTTGCGCCCTTGTTTATAAGCAGTTGCTCCAGCACAATGAAAGTGGTTGGCAAAAGTAGCGGCATAGAAAGGCAGCAACACTTCCAAACGTAGACCAAGCATGCAAATTCATAATCCAAATACTGCTGAATGTCGTGCAAGTACTTTGGCCACGTACTTTATTCTTCAGAACAGTAAGGTGTGGTCCAGAAACACTGGTGCAACTGGGCTGTCCTGCCCAGTTAGCAACAGTGTACAAATTGAACAATTATGGTTGTCATGTTCATGGTTTATTGCATCAACGAAGCAAATACAGCAATAAAGCACAACAATTAAAAATGGATGTCGCAGACAGCACAAACAGCAGCGCTGTTTAAGCGGGCTAATCATCTTAATGATCACAGCCGAGGCATGGAAAAGGCTTGAAGTGCCTGCCACAAAACATCACCAGATAAGAAACATGCATGTACAGGAAACAAAGCTACGGCAGCTGCAATTGAAATAAAGATATCAGGAAAGTAGGTACATCAAAACACACGTGGAGCATAGAGCACTGGGGTTACTCTTAACGTTTAAATTCTTGGGCAGTAAGTATACAGCAGTTTTCAAGGCAATTTCAAGGTTGCACCAGTCCACATAGCTTTAGCATCAACAAACGTTATTAACACAGGAGCATTAGAGCATACATTAAGTCTTTGTGCAACCTCCAGATCTGCTCTCCAGTGAAAGCCAGCCGGGAAGCGGTGCAATAAGACACCGACGGTTGAGTTCACGCTGTCGCAACGTGCCACAGAGCATCGCTTCCTCAGTTTGTGCGAGCTCATCTTGCAATAAAACGCTAAGCGCAATACAATGCTGCAAAAAGACTTCGCACGGCCCGCACGACGAAGGGGACGAAACCAAAAAAAAAAAAAAAGAAATACGGTTGCAGGGGGATATCAAAACTCACCAAACGGCGACAGAGCAGCGACCAGGAAGGAAGTTGAAATCTTTGCAAAAGGGACATTTTCACACTTGCGAACTAAATTTATACGCTTTCCCGGGTGCACCAAGACCCGCATCACAGCAGACGAGCAGCAGACGGCGATAATAATTATTATTATTCAATACATTATTGCCGCCGATACAGGAGGTTCCCCTACTCCCCCACCCAGGTACGCAGACCCGAATAGGGGCTGGGACTTCGCGACTAGAAGCTCGCAAAGATACATTGGTTCTTCGCGGCCTCAGCCGCCAGGCGGACGACTTTTTTTTTTTGCATCTCAAAGGTTTAGCTTTGGAGAAGGAATTCCCAAGCTTTCGTGTCATAAATGTTGGCCGTTGCCCCAGGCGAAAAGGGGTATTGCCAGAATATGTGATCTAGTGTACCTCTCTGCCCGCAGTGTTTACAGTTTTCGTGTTGTCTGTCATCTAAACTTAAATGGTGCAGCCATACCGGGTTGGGGTAATTTCCGGCCTGTAGTCAGCGAAGGCTTTTGGCCTATTTGTTGTTTATCTCTTTATGTGGAGTGGGGATAACGAAGCTGACGAAGCACGAAACAGTTTCTAATCGCTGTCTGTCGAGGAAAACTGAACAGACAGCGATACGAAACTGTTTCGTACTTCGTCAGCTTCGCTATCTCCTTTGCCTTGGCTACCTCTGGTTGTCTACTTCGCAAGAGACTAACAAGGCCTTAAAAGTTTTGTCAAGACCGATGTAACATCAAGGGGGCCCGATAAGAGTGTTGCAAGATAAAAAAAAATTAAGAATGTCTTTATAGAATACCTTACCTCATTCACAAGCGAAGTTATCGAAATGTCTACTCTTTTTATGTTGATTGATACTTTCTAAATTCTAGTACTCATCATCATCATAATCAGCCTGACTATACCCACCGCCGGGCGAAGGCCTCTCCCATATTTCTCCAATTAACCCGGTTCTGTGCTAGCTGCATCCACTTTACCCCTGCGAACTTCTTAACCTCATCCGCCCACCTAACTTTCTGCCGCCCCCTGCTACGCTTTCCTTCCCTTGGAATCCAGTTTGTTACCCTAAGCGACCATCGCTTATCCTCTCTTCGCACTACATGTCTTGCCCATGCCCATTTCTTCTTCTTTATTTCCGCTAGAATATCAGTAACCTGAGTTATTTCTCTGACCAACTCTGCACGCTTCCTATCTCTTAATGTTACCCCTACCATTTTTCGTTCCATAGCCCTCTGGGTTGTCCTCAACTTAAGTAGAACCCTCTTGGTTAGCCTCCACGTTTAGACCCCATAGGTGAGTACAGGTAAGATGCAACTGTTATATACTTTCCTCTTTAGCGATATCGGTAATCTGCCAGTCATAATCTGCGAGTGCTGGCCAGGTGCGCTCCATCCCAATCTT
Source organism: Amblyomma maculatum (assembly GCA_023969395.1). Classification (NCBI taxonomy): domain Eukaryota; kingdom Metazoa; phylum Arthropoda; class Arachnida; order Ixodida; family Ixodidae; genus Amblyomma; species Amblyomma maculatum. The sequence continues at coordinate 514,825 of JAJIZL010018870.1, read as the reverse complement.
ATTCTTCTTGTTATTTTCTTTTCATGGTCCAGATCTGCGGTTACTACCTGTCCTAAGTAGACATATTCACCACTTCAAGTGCTTCGCTACCTAATGTAAACTGCTGTTCCTTCCCGAGGATGGTGAACATTGTCTTAGTCTTCTGCATATTGATTTTTAAGCCTACCTTTTTACTTTTCCTATCTAGGTCATCAATCATTATTTGCAGTTCATCCCTCGAGCTACTTAGTAAGGCAAGGTCAACAGCAAATCGCAGATTACCGAGGTATTCTCCGAACACCCTTATTTCTAACTGCTCCCATTCCAAGTCTCTGAATTCTTCCTCTACGCAAGCTGTGACTAGTACTGGGGAGATCGTGTCTCCTTGCCTAAAACCTTTCTTTATGGGAATTTTGTTACTTTCTTTATGCAGAACTATGTTTGCTTTGCAGCCACTATATATTCCTCCAGCACTTACACGTACGGCTCGTCTACCCCCTCCTGATTTCGCAATGCCTGCATCACTGCCGAGGGTTCAACTGAGTCAAATGCTTTTTCGTATTCAATGAATGCTATGTATTAGGGCTGGTTATATTCCGAGCATTTTTATATCACCTGGTTCATGGTATGGATATGATCCATAATATAGTACCGCTTCCGAAAACCTGCTTGATCCTTTGATTGATTGCCGTCTAAGGTTGTCCTGATTCTATTAGCGATAACCTTAGTAAATACCTTATACGTAACAGAAAGTAAGCTGATTGGTCTGTAATGTTTAAGATCCTTAGGGTCCCCCTTCTTTTGAATGAGGATAATGTTTGAATTCTTCCATGGTTCCGGTACCGTCAATGACACCAGGCACTGCGTATACAGGGCGGCCAGTTTTTCTAGCACAATATCCCTCCCGTCCTTTAACAAATCCGTAGTTATCTGATCCTCTCCAGCTGATTTCTCCATTTTAATAGTTTCTATTGCTTTCTTGACCTCATCCTTCGTCACTGGTGGAGCGTCTGGCTGTTTTCCTCTACCGCCGATCTCAATACGGTCCTGACTACTTTTGCTGCTGTAGAGATCTGTATAGAACCCCTCGGCTACTTTGACTATATTATCCATATTCGTGATCACGTTGCCCACTTTGTTCTTTATCGCATACATCTGGTTTTTGCCTGATCCCAATTCTTCTTTTCCGCTTTGAGCCTTCCCCTGTTGTTTACAGCATGCTCAATTTTCTCCATGTTATACTTCCTTATATCGGCCACCTTGCGCTTATTGATTAGCTTTGATATCGCGGCCAATTCTATCTGGACTGTTGGATTGGAAGCTTTCATACTCTGGCGTTTCTTAATCAAGTCTTTGGTCTCCTTCGACAGCTTACCGGTATCCTCTCTAACTATCCTACCACCTACGTCTACAGCGCACTCAGTAATGATATCTCTGAAATTATTGTTCATTGATTCTAGGGTAATGTCGCCATCTTCGGTTAGAGCTGAATATCCATTCTGTATCGAGATCCTGAACCCTTCTGTCCTCCCCCTCACCGCTAATTCGTTGATGGGTTACTTTTTTACTAATCTGTAGCGCTCCTTCCTCTGATTTAGGCTAATTCGGGACCTCATCATCCTGTGGTCACTGCATCGTTCTTTCCCGATTACCTCTACATCCTGCACAATGGCGGGGGTTGAACACATTATGAAGTCGATTTCGTTTTTAGTCTCTCCGTTAGGACTTTTCCATGTCCATTTCCGGTTCTTCCGTTTGCTGAAGAAGGTATTCATGATTCTTAAGTTATTGTGCTCTACAAACTCAGCTAGTAGCTCCCCCCTGCTATTCCTAGAGCCAATGGTATAATCACCTACTGCCTGGTCTCCTGCCTGCTTTTTCCCTACCTTGGCATTGAAGTCGCCCATTAGTACAGTACACTGCGTCTTTACTTTTCGCATTGACGATTCTACATCTTCGTAGAAACTTTCAACTACCTGGTCATCATAACTACATGTAGGTGCATAGGCCTGTACAACCTTCAGTTTATACCGCTTATTAAGCCTGACTGCGATGCCTGCGACCCTCTCATTAATACTATAGACTTCATCTATATTACCGGCTATATACTTATTGACAAGGAAACCTACTCCTAGTTCCCGCCTGTCCGGTAAACCTCGATAGCACAGTACCTGGCCATCCTTCAGTAACGTATATGCCTCATTCGGCCTCCTAACCTCACTAAGTCCCATGACATTCCATTTCATACCCTCTAGTTCCTCTTACATCACTGCTAAACTAGCTTCACTAGCTAGGGTTCTAGCGTTAAACGTTGCCAGGGTCAGTTTCCAATGGCGGCCTGTCCAGCGGAGCCAGGAATTCTTAGCCCCCCCCCCCCCCCCTGCTGCGTCACAGGTCTGACCGCCGCCGTGGTCAGTTGTTCCGCAGCCGGTGGTGACTGAGGGCCGTGATTTTATGGAACTAATAATTTCTTAATCTGAGTGATTGGCCCCCCGACCTGTGGCCACTTTGGCTATGCTGCGGTACCGCAGAAGCAATTTTGGGCTCAGCCTTCGCCACCAGTCTACTTCCGCTATGTGCTCGCGAGCGCACACACTTTCATGCACAGGCTAGCAGGACCGCTCACGTCCGCCGGCGCGACGCTGCTCAGGCTGAAGTGGAGAATTAGTTTCATCTCGACACTATTTAGAGCTAGGGAGGGGCGCCGCATCGGGCGGCTCGAGTAGGTCTGAAAAAATGCAGCATGCCAAACGCTCGCTTTCGAATGGGGGACTCGTCGCATCATGAAGCGTCTTGGGTTCACGAGCAGCTGAGACTACAGATGCGGTCGATGCATAATCGCCGATCTCGGTGATGTTAATTGTCCCTATCGCTGTCCCTGAACCATAAGCTGTGGCGCCTTGTTCTTTATTTGCGATCGCGTCCGGTGCCGCTGTTTTGGTCGCATTTCCTTAATTTAAATTGCCAGTGAAAATGCGATGACCCGGCGCAGCTTTCGGCTGTACTATTGCCTCGTCTACAGCAAGGTCTATCTCGATATCTTGCTTCTGCGGGCCTTCTGATGCGCCTGTTTGCACGTCGACGCACTTTAAAATTTGAGGCACGCGGGCACTTCCATTGCTGAGGCTTCCGCAGTTGTTTTGTCGTTGTCTATTTCGCTGGCCGACGACGCGCCGCGGACGCCTACTGAATCGCTCTCCTCGGAGAAGGTGATCTCCGCCGGCGTAGTGCGAGCGGCTGCGACGGCCGGCGCGGCCGCTTCTTCACCTCACACGATCCCTACAAGTACTGTTCGGGGCCGCTCTTTCAAAGCGTTCTTTTTAGTTTCTTCTGCTTGAATACCTGTTTCGATTTGGCATCCGAAGGACATTTGTCTTATTTCTAATAACTGGAACTTTGCTTGTACCTTTTAAGCTTCAGCTATCGCTTTTTGAGTTTCCGGTTCGCGCTTTCTCACTTCTGCCTCGATCTTTTCTGATTTCAAACTGAGCTGCTACCTCCATCTTTCTGATTTTTAATTCAGTTTCTCGCGTTCCAGAGTATTTTTTCGCCTCTATCTCGCGACGCTTCACTAGGTCCTTACTTTTACGTCTTTGCTACATAATCCTTCCGTCTCAGTGCTGCTACGGGGACTCTTACGGACACGTTGGTCCATCCTGAAAACACTAAATTTCGAGTGTTCAAATTTACTGATATAACTACGCGTCGACACCGCACACCTCCCTCTCCAAATGCCTGAGCCACGTATACAACGGACACAAGAAATCCCGCTCACCTGAGCAAGTGTAGCGCTTTCCTCGCCGCGTCGTTCTTCGCTGTGGGCACTTCCGATCGTCGCTGCCTCTGACTGTCACCGCTGGGGGTCATTGGGTCCTTGCACGCGTCGATGAAGCTCCTACACCGAACGATCGGGAGATCTCAACACCACAGCAACGGTTTCTCCTTGCGTGCCGCGTCGCTCCTTGCTGGTGGGCACTTCCTTTCACCGTTGCTTCTGACCGTCACTTCTTGGGGTCCCTAGGTCCTTGCACGTGGTGATGCTCGTCCACCTTGAGCGGCCGGCACTCGAACTTTCTCTCGCGCCGAAAATAATCATCCCACTAAGAAGAAAGAATGCCTCGCTGTCATGCGGGTGACAGCGAAGATTCGCCCTATCATTGCGATAGCAATACTGCGCCAGGTTTCGAGTCATCGCGTGGTCCTGGCGGAGGCCACGCTTGACCTTTAACAGCCTCAAGAAGAAGAAGGAGCAGTAGAAGGAGGACGAGGAGAAGGAGAAAAAGGAAGAGGAGAAGGCGAAGAAGAACGCTCGGTCACCGGCAGCTAAAGCTTTCGCTCCACATTCGCTTCAGCAGCATTGAACCCTTCTCATTTATATGTGCACTGGTACCTTACGCTCTCTCGTCATGCTATTAACGAATGAGCTTAAGTGTCTCCGTTAATGTAGCACCTTACACTGATAGGGCGTGTTAAGGGAATAATGTAGCAGGCAAAAGAAGCTTCCGCCGTTGTTATCGCCATTAAACAAGGGTTAACCAAAGTAAAACCACGACTATTTTTCTATGCTTCCACTCATTTACTGTTGTCAACGGCCATGGTTGTTCACACTGTATGGCAAATCAGCAAAAAGCATTTAATGTTCAACAGTCTTAGAAACGAGTAGCAGTTTACAATAGCTAGTGAACTACTGGGAGTTGTAGGGTAATATATGTCTACTTAAGGCAGGTATGGTAACCGGAGATCCGCACCACGAAAGCGAAATAACCTGGAGAATTAAGATTGGGATGGAGCGCATTTGACCGATATCCGCCGATTAGGACTTAAAGCGTACCAGCATATTATCATGTACAACCCGCAATAAAATGTGTCGGGGCACGGGACAGGCGGCAAAGATGAGATAAAACTGCCTTTTCATGCCACCTGATGCTGCAGTTCTGGTGTCGTTTGTCGTTATATAGCGGTGCGCATGCGCACCCTTTCTATCTGGGAGACATATTTTTCGACCTTTCGTACGAGCTGATTACATGCAATGTTTGGCACCAGAGGCCGCTTTCTTTATGTACACCACTCACGCAGTTCGGCGGAAACACGGGGATGGTGAAGTGAATACTGCTTGCTTCACCCGATAAGGCTGGTAAGACGCCCGACTACTGTGCGGGAGTACCCAGGTTCGAACCCGACCTCGGCGGCTGCGTTTCGATGGAGGCGAAACGAAGAGGCATCCGTGTGCTTTGCGATGTCAGCGCACGTTAAAGATCTCCAGGTGGTCGAAATTACTCCGTAGCCCTCCACTACGGCTCCTCTTTCTCTCTTTCCACTTTATCTCCCACCTTCCTCCATTCCCTTACGTCGCGGTTGAGGTGTCCACAGAGAACAAGTGAGACAGTTACAGTGCCTTTCTTTTCCTATAAATCAATCAATCACCCGATAAGTCAGATTTCGCACTGTCCCAATATTTCTGTGCTTGCTTCTGGCACGTGCCTTTGTTACTTTACTGCAACCGCGTTGCTGCGCAATAATTTTGGAGCTCGCTTTACGGAAGCATATTTCGCCAGCGGAGCAAGATCACACTTAAAGGCAACTTGGTTCATTGAACATCAGAGTAACACTACGCGAAGGAGACAAGACATGTAGCGACAAAAAGACTACGTATGTTTTTATTGCGCTAGCAGTACTGCACCAGGTTTCGAGTCCTCGCGTGGTACCGGCGGAGGCCACGCTTGACATTTAACACCCTCAAGGAAAAAAAGGAGGAGGATGAAGGAGGAGAAGGAGAATTAGGAGGAGAAGGAGGAGGAGAAGAACGCTCGGTCAAAGGCAGCTAATGCTTTCGCTCCACATTCGGTTCAGCAGCATTGAACCCTTATCATTTATATCTGGGCTGGTAGCTCACGCTCTCGAGTCATACTCTTAAAGGATAAGCTTAAGGGTCCCCAATAATGTAGTGCCTTACACTGATAGGGTCGTGATTCGGGAATAATGTAGTAGGAAAAAGAAGCTTCCGCCGTGCTATCGCAGTTCGACAAGAGTACCCCAGAGTTAAACCAAAACTATTTTTTTTATTGCGAAAGCAATAATACTTTCACTTTCAAGCCTTTGCGGTGCGACGGCGGTGCACATGAAATGACCTTTCGCATGACCTCTGTGTGACGTCACGCCTCAAAGCTGGGCGACCAACTCGCCCGTCCGTGAGAGACGGCGGTGCACATGAACGGCGGCCTAACTCCCGCTCTCTTCGCCAGGAGTGCCGTAGGTGTTAGGACGTCACGCCTCAAAGCTGGGCGACCAACTCGCGCCGTCCGTGAGAGACGGCGGTGCGCATGAACGGCGGCCTAACTCCCGCGCTCTCCGCCAGGAGCGCCACAAGTGTTGACGTTATACAGCTGTATAAAGCGGCGACCGACTCGCGCCGTCCCTGAGAGACGGCGGTGCGTATGACTACGATGCCGCCTACTGCTAAGGATGCTTTCGCAACCTACCGGGCTTAACCAAGCTAAGACTGTGCCAGTTTTATTTGTCTGATCGCACTCGGGCAGTTTTACTTCGAATTATGGGCCTGCTGGCTAAAAAGTTTCCGATAATTTCTTTTGTGTGACTAAGGAAACGATCGGTTTGCTTGTGTTCAAGGAAAGCTCACTGCACCAGTAGATGTTGCCGCTGTCGAGGTTTCGATTTGTTGTTATATGCTCGTCACCAAAAGCTTGGACGCCTGGACAGTCTTCACGCCCATCCTATAAACCGGTATCACTGCCTGCCATCACCTCGTGTCTATACGTTCCTGCCTCGGAGACGAACTCGTAGTTCTGCCTTTGTTCATTCGGCTTCCTTTTCATAGGCGAACATATGACTAAACATATGGTATTTTTAGCACAGAGCCAAACATTTACATTCGGAGTCGCTATAGAAGACATATTCAGTTCTGTCCACTTGGTGCTATTGGACGTTAGTCAACTTGCATAATGCGGTCGTGTATACATGTTTTTTGGGCTGCTGAAGGTAAGACAACACACTTCCTTATCTACAGCGCGATAAATGAGACAGGAGAGAAAACATATAACGATAAACAGGGCGCTGTGTATGTTTTTTTCTCTTGTCTCGTTTATCGCGCTGTAGATATGAAACATCGTCACCAACTCGCCCAACAACTGACCTTCTCGAAAACAGCACACGTTGGTTAGCAGCTGAATGCCGTGCCACAGAGACCAAAGCAGAAGATGACCGTGAAAATTAGCAAACGATAACAGAAACCTTGATAAAATTGCGCAACTTGTGACTTAGGATAACTGAAAGCAAACAAGTGGAGAAATTCTCTTCACTGCGCAAGTTTGCCACCGAGCACATAATATACACTGTCTGTATTACCAGGAAAAAATGAGCAGTGCACGGTTAAGACCCGGCATGCCCCTGCCGAACTGTACGCGTGACATAATAAGTAAAGGAAGCGGCCCCTGGCACCAAGCGCTGAGTCTAGTCAACTCGCACGCTTAAATCCAGGTAAAACATCCGCGATAATGAAAGAACGAGGATGCGCACCACTATCTCTCGAGACCAGACGTGCAACGTCAGGCGGTGAGTGAAAAGTGGAGTATAACGGAAAGGGATCCCTAAAGTTGAGGAGGACGCAGAGTTATGAACGAAAATAATAGGTGTAACGTTAGAAGATAGGAAGCGTGCAGTGTTGGGTAGAGAAACAACTCGAGTTAATTATATTCTAGTGGATATCAAAAAGAAATAATTTCTTTAGACCAGACATGCAAGTATGGATAACCGATTTTTCCTGTGGGGAGGAAATTCAATTCCAACGGGAGGAAAGCGCAGCAGCCGTCGCGTAAATTGAGGTGGGCGGTCGATATTTGGAATTTCGCAGGGGTTATGACGAAGCAGCTAGTGCAGGCCCAGGTTAATGGGGTTGTATGGGAAAGGCTTTCCCTTCGCAATAGTAGTGTCCGGCTGCTGCTGCTGTTCCTGATTGTTATTATCATTTATAAGTCTTAGGAAGAGGCAGAATATCGATGGCGGCTCAGTTCGGCTAAGCCTCGATACACGTAGCGAAAGCTACCAGACGAACTGTTCACACAGTCCGACTTGAACGTTCTCGTCGCCGATGTACTCGCAGCAAATCGCGTGGTGTCATCCGCGATATGGCGCCTTCTCTTGGCGTCCTTCCAAATCTTTTTGCTCCATTTGCCTGGCTTTCTCTTCTTCTCCTGGCTTTCCTCTCTTTCTTTCTCCCTTCTTTTCTAGTTTCCTCCTTTCCCTTCATTGGCACGGAACAACTAGTCTCCATGTTTACGTTGCAGGCCCAGTAGCGACTATTGACCTTTCTAGAAATACACCGCTGAATAGCCTAGTGCAGCTTTCGCTGCAAAACATCTGAGTCGAACCTGATTGGAATTGTTAGTCCATGGCTCCATGTGTCGCCACGATCCTTGCGGAAAGACAGAGTAGCAAGCACTGGTATTGCGTATTGTTACTTATGAGAGCGGCCTCTGGAACTATTGTAAACACTTTGTCCATATTTCAGCCCCTTTCCCAGTGCAGGGTAGCAAACCGGTTTCTTTTACGAGTTAACCTCGCTGCCTTTCCTCGTCATCTTCCTCCTCCTCCTCTCTTTGATACCCAGAGCTATTTGCTCGGCCCGTTCGATCTGCTGGCGTTGGTTAGTCGGCGTTGGTCAGCCGGATCTGTGTGGGACAAGGCATCTTCCCAAGAGAAGGGAGTGAGCATACTTATGTTTCGAATACCACCATGGTGGGTTTTGGCAGGCCAAAAAAGAGTGCTACAGTGTAGGTATGTACTGTACTATGTATATATGTACTATGTATGTATGAGCCTCGGGAAGGAACAGCAGTTTACATTAGGTAGCGAAGTACTGGAAGTAGTAGGCGAATATGTCTACTTAGGACAGGTAGTAACCGCAGATCCGGACCATGAAAAGGAAATAACAAGAAGAATAAGATTTGGATGGAGCGAATTTGGCAAGCACTCGCAGGTTATGGCTAGCAGCTTACCGGTATCGCTAAAGAGGAAAGTATATAACAGTTGCATCTTACCTGTACTCACCTATGGCGCTGAAACGTGGAGGCTAACCAAGAGAGTTCTACTTAAATTGAAGACAACCCAGAGGGCTATGGAACGAAAAATGGTAAGGGTAACATTAAGAGACACGTTGCTGTGTCGATGGTCATTCTTGTTGGGATTTTAACAACATTAGTACTAGCATATAGGTGGACAAGGCCACAAAATTCATTTGCATATAGACTGTCCGACATCATATTATTATTTACATGTCCGAGAATCGCAAACGATTTTGTGATGGATCCAACTAAGCTAAGTGTATTTTCAAATAAATCGCAAAATTCAGACACGTTGCCAGATGGCGGTCTGTATATTGCTCCATCTTACCTGTACTCACCTACGGGGCTGAAACGTGGAGGCTAACCAAGAGAGTTCTACTTAAGTTGAGGACAACCCAGAGGGCTATGGATAGAAAAATGGTAGGGGTAACTTTAAGAAATAGGAAGCGTGCAGAGTGGGTCAGAGAAATAACTCAAGTTACCGACATTCTAGTGGAAATTAAGAAGAAGTAATGGACATGGGCGGGACATGTAGTGCGAAGAGAGGATAACCGATGGTCACTTAGGGTAACAAACTGGATTCCAAAGGAAGGAAAGCGTAGCAGGGGGCGGCAGAAAGTTAGGTGGGCGGATGAGATTAAGAAGTTCGCAGGGGTCAAGTGGATGCAGCTAGCACAGAACCGGGTTAAGTGGAGAAATATGGGAGAGGCCTTCGCCCTGCAGTGGGTATAGTCAGGCTGATGATGATGATGATGATGATGATGATGATGATGATGCTCTACTGTTGGCAGGTGGGATATTTCACTGTACAGCGGGGGGGGGGGGGGGGATAACAGGTGTTGGTGCAGGCTATTATACCTACGCGAGAAGTATGAAGCTGACGATATGCCACAGTTTCGGTCTTGGTAAGTTAGGGTGAGGAGTTGGCAGAGGTGTTCTCTTTGTAAGGTAGTATTTGCTATTTTCGCTTAAGATTTTACGATTGCAGAGCTGCGTAGGGGCCAGCTGAGTCTGTTTCCTCGTTTGCTTCTGTCGACAACGCCTGGAAGGTTGCTGCTCGGGCGAGCACGTGCGCACTCTCATGGCCGGGAAGGGAGGCGTGTCCAAGGTTCAAACGATTCTAACTGAAGGGAATGTACTGGCAGGATCACGCACGCATCCCGTGCTGTCTGCCCAAAGGCTCGAAATGCAGTTTGTGAATATGTTATTATTGTGTATGCCAGGCTGCTGTGGTGTTCGTCCGTCCCGTGCGTCCATGTGGCGTAGGAAAGCAAATCGAACCGCTATGGCGGTCTCCTCAGCCGTCGAGATTGAGCCAGTGCCCCGAACATACGCCGTAATTCTAATAAGCCTTTGACGTCCGTAAATGCCAGTCCCATTGCGTCGCTACTAGGTGGATGTATTGCCACATCAACATATAAAACGCCGAAGTCACCTCTGTAGTTTCGCAGGAGTGCTTGACACTGGTGGTTCCAAGCAAATGTGGAACTCCAGAACTCAGGAATGCATGCTTTTAGGTACTAGTGCAGCTCTGATCTTAAGTGCAACTTTAGGCGGAATGGCGTGGTACCGCTCCTGCAAAGGAGTTATTGGGTCTGGGTATACACGTCGGTACAGAACGGCCCGGCCCTCTCTCGTGGATCGAAGGCGCGCCCACTGGCTCTGCCTTTGGAAATCCATCTGCTCTTCTGCTGTGTTATGTAGGCCTAGCCAGAGCAGGCGGTGTATTGACGTATACGAGTCCTATGGTATCTTTACCGCCGATCGCAGAAGTATGTCAGGCAATTCAGTTCACGTCAATGCAGCCGTTGATAGGGTGCGTGAAACGTGATTCGGCTGATCAACAACGCCTGTACAGTTCGCAGGGTGTGGCCTTCCTCGTGTTTCCCGCGTATTTTCAAAATGCAGCTACTGAACTTCGTCACAACGCAACAGGTCGTGTTATTAGGAACAAAACGCGTCCAGAATCCGTTTGCCAGTGGCATTAACTTGATTATCATGATGAATGGTGTAAACGACCGTGCAAACCATGATGCTAAATAATAAAGCTCTAATTAAAGATTACCCCAAACAAAGCAATAACAATAAGATTACACCCATCAACTACAAAGTAAATATAATAATAATGCGCATATATGAATACAGTTTAGGTTTTTTGCTTAACAAAAAACTTGTCATATCTGTAATAATATTTCGACTTATTTTAGCGACCCCTCTCGGTCATTCAGTATCTGTTGAGTAGTTGTCCGAGCTCAGAGCGAAGCTTTTTTTTAGGTGGTGTGGGTGCGTCAGCGGCCACGGTGCTACTTTGCGTGCTACCTTTTGCAAGCATCTGCGTGAAAAGTGACTTATCTGTGTTAGCTTACAGCATTTGGTTGTGCTGCACGTCGTAGAGCTTTACAGCAAGGCGACGACGGTGAGTGCTCGTTGAGAAACTAATTGCCGCGGTGTACGCCAATTTTCGGACGATACGACAATGCTGCGTCAGCACTCGGACTTCCTTGCACAGCCCAGAAGTGGCGGCTTGTAGTGTGGATACATGTCTGCAAGAACGTCATTTCGTTCCCTCCCTTTCTCGTTCAACTCTGAAGGTTAGGTTTTACTCTGAGGTTTTACTGTCCTCGAGGGCAGTGTCGCATTTCGCAAATCTTTCGGTCCGCTCCCTTCGTTGTGCGTTTCGCTTACTGCACTGCGTTAATGCACCAACGTTAGTTCATTGTGCTTTAGCAGGTATCACTAGAAGGTTCGTATTTGCAGCGGAATATTATTCAAGGATATAATAAATGCTGAAAGTGCTGTACATGTATTACATTGTTTTCTCAACGACAAGTGAATCACCAGAAAATAATAGAATGGCGCACAGCAAAGCGAGACTTTATGTATAGGCAATGGAGCTGTGTCAATTTATTTTCGCTGACACATTGACTTCTAAGTGGTAACAATCACCGTTTCAATTTTTACCTAACATGTAAAATCTATAAGGTAAAATCCTAGCTTTGCAATTATCCCGTTCTCATTTCTTTACCATTGATGGTACTTTCCTTTTTTCGCAGGTGTCTGGCCCTTCCATAAGATTCCCGCCAGTCGTGATAACAGTCGTCGTGATAACAAAATGACGTTCAGGTCATTTTGTTATTACGAGTATTACTGGAACGGTTATGGCAAACGAGTGAAAGGTGGTCGACTTGCTGCAGTTCAAGATTTGTGCTTTCGTGACTCGTCTACGTATAGCGTGTTGCACAATTACCGGCGGGCTGTAGAATGCTTCTCGCAGCTAAACGGCGGAATCCTCGTAGTTCAAATTGCGCACAGGAATGACAGTTTGTCGTTAGTATTTTTTAATACCAAGTTTGTTCGTGGTACTTGACATATTTCATTAAAAGAAGTCGAATGTTCTTACCATATGCGGCGGCTGTGAAGCAAAAGATACGACGGCCGCAACGCTAACACCACAGGCGTCATCTTGTGCTGTTTCTCCCTACTGTGTTGCAGCAAAGTGAACGGCGATGAAAGGTTGTTGCACAAAATGGCGCCACCAATGTTTGCGTTGGAGTAGTCATTTCTTTTGTTTCGCCGCCGCCGCGTACGGTAAGAACATTAGACTTCTTTTGATTGAATGAGGCAAGTATCTCAAAAAAATTTCGTACTAAAAAATACTAACGGCAAAATGCCATTTGACTGAAGATAAAGCGCACGGGAAGACGCACACAAGAGAAGAAGACACAGGACACGCGCTAACTCACATCTGGTTTATTGCAGCAATAACAGCAAATATATGCTGAAAAGGGGTCATGCGCAGTACATAAAAATCCCATAAAGACAGAGGAAAAAACATATAAGGAATATTACAAAACATTATCAAGGAATATCACAAAACCCGATCAAGAAAACTGATCTCTGCCTTCCAGAGCCGCACCGACGTATCGCTGACACACCTATCTCCCCTTTTCCCGATATGGAATGCCTCCAAAAGCTCACGCGCTGTCTTGTCACAGCCTCTGCCCAGAATCTTAATGTCAGCCAGTCGCGGCTCGCACGCAGTGCAGTTCGCGCAATGCGCTGCCAAATTTGACCCTCCACTCCTTAAAGCCCGCAAATGAGCCGTGCGCTTTATCTTCAGTCAAATTACAACGCACCATCTAGCCCAACTTCAAGTTTTGTTAAGCAAAATGCCATTTTTATGTGAAATTTGAACTGCAACGATTCCGCGGGTTTGCTGCGAGAAGCATTCTACATACAGCCCGTCGGAAATTGTGCAAAGCGCTGTATGTAATCGTGAGCTATTAGGCCTGGCATTTGATAAAACACAGGTTAACACATATATACCGTTAGAAAAATAGCCCCAAGTCATGTGATTTTAATTCACGTTCTTGACGAATTCACTTAAAGGCCTTTTATACAGAAATGTACCTGCAGAAAGCAGTCACAGAGTGCGTATACACGACGCGCAAGGAAAGATAACGACGACTTGGAAAATCGCCATGGCGTCCAACAGCTTGCGCTGATTGTTTTCCTTTTACAGTGAAGCTCTGACCTGTATGCTTTAATACTACTAGAAATAAGTCTGACCCCAAAAAACATAAGGAAGAAGCTTTATAACTCTGTGCTTTTGATGGAGTAAAAATGCAACTTCATCGCAATCGTGCTCTATCTCGTTATAATGCAGGTTCCAGGAACCTTAGCCGACTTGCCTCCACACAACGTAAGGGAGTCTGCAGCGAGTTCCTGGTGATCTGACGAAGACAGATTAGGAAGTGGAATAACCTGTCTACGGTTGGCCGTCAACATGAACACGGCTTGCATACTGTGGGCCACCTGCGCAATACTGGCGACATCAGAATGGGCTCACGCACATGAGTAATTGTGATTGCCACTCATTAAAGGTGGAGAATTGTGTTCACGACAGGATTTAAAAGTTTCGCTACGTATATAGCCGCCATTATAGTACAGCTTACGTTGCACGCTATACCCTGCTGTCAAGAGTTCCGCATTTAGAAGTGAACTGTGCACCTGACTTTAATACACATCTAACCGCAAAGCATGCGTGCAGTGTTGTTGGTCACGCATTTCCCTATAGAGGAAAATATAATCAGGTAAACAGGGCCGCGGTGACGAGTTAAAGCTTTGCACGGAATTATATTGTACCAGCATTCCGTTAATCATCAGTCATGGTAGTGTTGAAATTTCTTGAGGCAGGTTGTGTCAGAATGTGAAAACTTCAACTTCGCCTTGCCTGGTAAGACAATACTTGAGTAAGTGAGGTTGCTCCGTAAAATGTGCGGCTGACTTTGTGTATTGTGCTGCAGTGAGATGGATTCGACTTAGACTACATCTAAATCATTGCTTCTGTGCGTAGCTAAGAAAGATTAAAATCGAGCGTATACCGTAATGTGTAAAACACTCATTTCACCGAGGTACGTACATCAAAGTTGAGCACGAAAAAGAAAAATGCAGTAAAATGAGCTAAGTTTGGCCAATGAGCTCTAAGCACGAGAGCACGCAACACTTCATTTACATTTAGGTCTCGGGCTATTTTTCGAAGTCTGGCTTGAAGCGCAGATAGGTTAGATAGCAAACTGTCGAACTTGGAAGCAAACGGTGTGCTTAGATAGGACTTGCAAGATTGAAAGTTGATAAAATAGGGACATGCAATGCACAGCGATAGAGTGTTCCTTAAACACGCTGATTAGCTTATGCGGCGATAGTTGTGAGTTCGAATTGCCAAAACGTCGGAGGGATCGCCGCAACAGATATTCCGCATGTTTACCAGCCACTTTTTCGCGTTGAGCATTGCCCGTTAATGAAGACAAAAAGAGATAGCTCGTTGGCTCCATAACTTATTCCAAACCTTTTTATTGCTTACATGATCAAAAGCAGATGCGTCGACACTCCTCTTAGTGTCCAATAACGTGCCAAAAGTTGGCTGGAGGCAGATGTGCCTCGACCTACGAAGGGATCTGGGAAACCGTGCGCGGAGCCTATCTCGAAGAACTGACGCGAAAAAAGTCGTCGGTAACTTCAGGAGCCAATGGAACTGGCTAACACGTAAATGCAGGTCAAACCAAAAGCTGCCATGAAAGTTACCGCGCCTTTGTTTCTCACAATATATTTAAACAAATTATAGTCTTTAAAAGATGGGGTAAGCAAGAACTGCATTACAGAAAGTTGCCGGGCCAGTTGGTGCAGCATTTTCAACAGAGATAGCGTGCTTGAACTGGACAGAGAAAGAATACAACACAAAGTTGTATTCCTTCTCTGTCCAGTTTTACCGCGCTGTTTCTGTTGAAAAAGTAAGCAAGAACGTTTTGTGAATCAGTCCTGACAAAGAGGTCCAAAATAGCTAAGCATGCCCCCTCATGATTACTCGTATAATACAGGGAATAGGCCTACAGCTCTGCAATTCTTACCCGCAGCTTTCTGGTGGGAATGGTGTACCCGTTTATCGCCTCAGATTATAGATTGCAGCGGCAGAGAATCATGACTCTCGTACTGTTCCCGCTCGCTGTAAATGCTAATAAAACTTCGCTTCGCGGAATAAGCGCATCACTGCTCTTCATGAGATGGGGATAACAGAAAATATGCCAGGTGACATTCTCTTCCTTCTTGTTGCTTCTCAGTGAGTGCTTTGTCGTGGTTCCCGATGTGCTGCGCCTGGGCGCAAGAGAGACGGTGGTTGCAATGGTACCCGACAGAGACCAATACGTGAACATCTCGCTTGAAAACCTCCGGTCAGTCAGTGGTTCCTTCTTCCAGACCACACTGAATGTCGCTCCAGGTGGGTGAAAGCAGCAGGCTGTTGTCTTCCGGCGCACAAAGTTGAAATAGCGGCTTATGATGCTCTCATTTGGTCAGAACTGTGTGTGATAATCACGTAAGGTAAATTTAAATATGGGGACAGAAGACTCGGAGTATCGTGAACTGTCGACGATCTCATTGAGGCTCTGATAGCTGACAAATGACTGGTTTCCTGCAACGTTGCTTTCTTTCCTGCTTGCACTAATGAAGCTTTTTATGGACTATAGAAAGCTTAGTATAGCGTAAATAAAATATGACGCTCCTTTTTGTTCTGAGGTTTCCAATGTTATTTTTTTTCTGGATATGACGTTATTTACGAGTTGAGTATTACTGATCAGGCCGCATAAATTAGGGTTAAAAACAAATATGTACCAACTCAGGTGTAAACTGTTACTGACGAGCAGCGTACAAGCGTGTTGCTTTTTTTGCTTATCTTGCTAAAGAAACAGGCTACATTTCTAGAAATATTTTTTCTAAATAACCTGTTGTACGCGCTGTAAAAATATATTCCCTTCCACTCCCCCAGGATCTCCAAATATCACGGAAGTAATGGTAAGCACTCAGGACCTGCCAGAGTTGCAGCTAGACAAGGGACAGGCCATGGTGAAGATGAAGGTAAGGTGCGGATTGATGTGGGAGATGGAATTGCTACTTCCTGTGAGCGATGCTTCGGCCAATCACATCTTCTTGCAAACGGACAAACCCATCTACCGCCCGGGATCGAATGGTGAGAATCAAACCGAACGTTTATGTTCAGGCCGACAGAAAGAAGTCGCTAATGTGCTGAAGTTCAATTAACAGAGCTAATGCTAGTGTTCGGATCTTTGCATTTTCATTGCAGGTCATTCACAAATACGCATTTTCAGACCGCGCTATCTTCAAAGAAAAAAATCGAGTTGTTTAGCCGTAGCTCAACGTAAGTTTTACGCGCTTGAGGTGCGTTCGCTTCGTGTAGGCTCAGTTACGCCTTTTAGGCCTAGCTGAACCTCATAAAGTTTATTTAGGCTTAGGAAGATTAAAATACAGCTAATATGTGTTGAGCTATAAACTTACCACTGCAAATTTCACCTGTAAACCGTTAAGCCTGCAAGATCTTAAGCCGATTAGGCCTTCAATTCTTAGGCTTAAATAAACACGTGCGAAGCTTTTAAGGACTTCATAACTTGGCGTGTTCTTCGCAGAGATTGTTTACTAAGTATTCACTATTTGAAATTAATATACCTAGTTATATCTGTTCATGTCTGGTCAAGATGGAGAGAGACATATACCTTCATATAAAACAATGTCACAATATTTTCAGGAAGGTTTCTCAGCCAAAAGACCTCTGCATTTCCTTTGCAGCTTGCCATGGTCGATGAGCCTAAGCTGCTCAGGGGCACCTGTGGTCAGAAAGGTGGTCTCCCAGGAGCTTATGGGTGGGACGGCGAACATTCCCAGATGAAGTGGTAGAGTAGGACAGGACTAGCTATGGTACAAAATGAAGAGAACAGGTTTGGGAGGAACAAATGGGATAAATGAGAAGGGAATGGGTTGGTGTCTGCTTTATATCACTAATAGAATGTCATCATTTATGGGGTATAACAAAGCTATGCTTGGTTATTGCAGTGACAACACTCGATTAGGCGGACGGGATCCTGGAATCGGCAAAATGCAGCGTATTAGGCCGGAAGTGCTTTCGCAATAAATTAAATTATATTTGGAAGTGCCTGCAATGTTAACTGAATGCCAGCATACAGACATGGCAGTACCATAAGGTCTAACATTTACAGTAAGAGCTGTTATTGCCCATACCCCCTACCAGGTGGCTGTCGTCGTTCCACAAACAAGATATACTCCTCCAGCTTAAGGAAGAAGTCATAACCGCCCTAACAAGTCTTTCTTCAGGACAATTCCCGCGCTCGACCTCAAGGGGCTTTTTATAATGTAAAGCACCACTCTATTTTGGAAAATATGAGCCACATCAATTGTGGTGCAAGAAACTATGCATATGTAAAAGATTTCCTTCACGGTCGTAGCGTTTACACCGACCTCGGTCTGGCACAACCCAGCCAAATACAGCTAGGCACACGCGGCACGCCACAGGGTGCTGTTCTATCACCATTACTTCGCAATATTCCTTTAATCAAACTCCCAGCCCAGCTAAATAAAGTCTCGCATCTGCGCTAAGACTTCTACGGGGATGACATCACCATTTGGACCACGGCCTATTCTACCGCGGAAATCGAGCACAGACTTCAAGAGGCCATAACCATCGTGCAAGCCTACGCCGCTAACTCTGGCCTTACTTGGTTTCCCGGAAAGTCGGAGTTGCTGGTACTCCCCAGCTCCCGCCAACGCCGACCCACTGTTGAAGTCAACCTCAATGGAGACGCAATACCAGAGAAGGACACCATCAGGGTTATAGGCCTTTACATTAACGACAAGGGCATAAATATGTACGCCCTCACTCAGCTCAAAAACACCAGTCTGCAGGTTGCGCGTATGATAGCCAGAGTCACTGCCAACAATAGGGGTATGCTCGAACAAGACACCCTGCGCATGGTTCAAGCATTCATCATTAACAGAACTGTGTATTCGTCACCGTACTTGCACCTCAAAACGAGAGAGTATAAGCAAATTGACGGCATTATACGAAACGCAGTTAAAAAGGCGCTGGGCCTGCCCCAAAGCACTTCCACAGAACATCTTTTGCAATTAGGGCTGCACAATACAGCCGAAGAACTCCTTGCCGCGGAACGCGCCACCTAGATTAATCGACTAGCAGCAACCCGCACGGGCCAAACCGTTCTTATGGACCTTAACCTGACTAGCCCGCAAGGTGTCGTGCAAAAACAGGCTATACCGCCCGGGTGGTAAAACTCGTTCATAGCCAATCCTCTACCCCGCAATATACATCCTCTGTTCCACCAAGGGCGCTAGAAGCTGCGGACCAAATACATCCGGGAAGAGTACGGGACGGACACTGAATCCTACTACGTAGACGCAGCAAAGTCAGAAGCGGGGTACACGGTAGCGGTTGTGATTCACCAACAACTGGTTGATGCCCTCACCATCTGCGATGACAATATAGAAATGGTGGAGGAGGTGGCCATTGCTTTAGCCCCCACGCATACCACCTGTGCCAGTATAATAACTGACTCTATGGCTGCCTACTGAAACTACATCAAAGGACAAATATGTCCCCAGGCTGCCCGAATATTGAAAAGTCATGGACACCCCGAACAAGACAAATGCCTCGTCTGGACAACGGGACATCAAGGCCTGGAAGGAAACGAGTGCGCCCATGCTGCTCACCGATCTCCCTTCCCCCGGAACTCGACCCCTCCATCCTCATCAATCCCCTATCTCGGCCCTCTGGCGGCGTATGCGGAGAGGTTGAAGCATTGCAGACGCTCTCGCAGAAAATATCCAACCCTAGCCAAGGGACTCTCCGAAGCGGAGGAAGTTAAATGGCGAAGCCTACAGACAGGTACTTATAACACACCAGCCCGTTTAAACAGAAAACACCCCGGGTTCTGCTACCCCAAATGAAGATATTGCGGGGAGAAGGCAGGCCTGCACCACGTAGTGTGGACCTTCCCACACAATCCTCCTGATGATCCGAATGCAGTTTGCCAACAATTGAGGGGTGGAAGGCTGCCCTATCCAGCTCTGGACTAGAGGCCCAACGGGCCCTCGTGACACGCGCGCAGATAGCAGCGGCAGCCGATGGAGTCCCGGACTAAGGACCCCAACTACACATCCCCCTCCCTTAAATCTACTCAATAGCGGTTTTCAGTCACACACGATCATCCAGGTGCATATGGTTCGTTCTTACATACCCGGAGGAAAAGTGAGAGAGGACAGAGAGAAAGGTGTATGCGTTCATACAACAAATCTAGCCTTCGATTCAGAAGTGCTATGCCCTATGCTGCTGTGGTGTACCTTCGTCGAAGTCCGCTGCTGACACACAATGGCGAAAGCTTCGATAGGCATCCGACCCTCCAGAAATAACGGGCCAGATTGACAAACGTCTACCACAGCAGTCGGTCAGTTTCGTGTATTTAACGTGCTTTATAGTGCAACCATGCTTTTTATTGCGATAACGTTAAGGCTGTATCGTTTAAATAGGAAACTTTGTCGCCGTTGTCAGCAAAAAATTCTGAGCATTGCGCTGGCAGGGGGTAGCGTGACAGCTGACAGGCAGCGCGCTGACTGGACGTAAGGCAGCCTGATGTTACGTTTGCCAGAAGCTGCATACTTGTGCATCTCATACACTCTACTTCAATAGGGTAGGGTTATATCGAAATCAGAATGCCAGGATGCTTTCATTCACGTTACCCGAAGGAACACAGACACGTTCATGTGGTTTTGTAAAAGCAAGGTTTTATATGTTGGGTGATAGCCTACTTTATCGTGTCATACCTTTCAAGACGGAGCATCAGTGTACGTCAGCATTTTGTTTCTGCTGTTAGCCGCACTTTATGATGAAGCTTGATAGAAGGTTTGCTTTGGCTTGTGGGATTTAACGTCCAAAGCGACTCAGGCTATGAGAGACACCGTAGTTGCGGGCTCCTGAAACTTCGTCCACCTGGGGTTCTTTAACGTGCAGTGCCATCGTACAGAACACGGGCGTCTTGCTTTTCTCCTCCGTCGAAAAGCTGCCGCGGCGGCCAGGATTCGATCTCGCATCTTGACAGAAGGCTAGCCCCAAATAATTTGAAAAACGACCTGTGAGGCTACACCCAGGCTCCAGCAGTGTCGCTGTTGTCTTTGGAAATAAAAGTGAATTGCGAAAGTTAAGGCTTGAATACAAGCACGAGAATGTAGTTTGGCCTTTGGATTGTTGCTGAATTTGAGACGCTCAGCTTGTAGGTAAGAACAAATATGTCGGAAGATTTAGGTAGAGGACGTAAGTTAACCTGCTTAAAAAATGTTGGTGAATCTCTAATTTATGACACGTACAGGGCCTGGATGCTTGGTAGGGAACTCGCAGTATGCGCAGTAGTGTCCTCATATGCAACCTGTGGTGCTCGCTTCTTCGAATAGAGTCGTTTGTATGCTTTTATATATCGTATACCGTTGAATTTTCACAATCAAAATTCTGTGCCTTCGCACTCTAGTTAGCCCCGGCAGGCATCATGGTCACAATCTTGTTGTACCTTATGTGATATTAATCCCACTTTGGGAATAACTCTCTAGATTACTGCATCGCTTCAGAAGTGCTCCTTATATTGACTGCCATCATTTATTACTCGCTAGATGGAAACGCAATTTTTCAAACCACTTTGTTTAGTAAACTAATGCATTTGCTTTCTGATGTAAATATTTTTTCGCAGTATACGTAATTTAAGCATGAAACATATCTACGATGCATACCACTGATTGACTGGGACATTCAGAAACTTTCTTGGAATGATTCGTTGGTTTTAGTTTTAAATATCACATTTCTTCTACCTGTCTTTATTAATGTCTTCCTCGCATAGTCTCTTTCAGACTCATTGCTTTGAACGGATCTCTGGCGCCATCCTCTCTGCAATTAAAGCTTGAAATTAGGGTGCGTATTGGTTTATAGTTTAATATTGTCACTGAGATGTACATACAGATGTTTCTAGGGGAGTACTTATAAGAGCGATGTGACGGGCTATTTGGTATTGCATATCATTATTAGGGTAGTGTAGTTGCTGTGTGTGTCTTCTTTCTCGTGTGTCTCGTAAAACTGCGCGGCCCTTATACTGAGTACTTATAGGAATGATACGAGTTCAAGGTGAATCATAGGCAATGTTGGTCACTTATTTCTATATCTCTATCAAACGCGCTCACGGAAAGCACACGCACACATCCATTAGCACGCGAACACATCTACGCACGCAGTTATTATCAGTGTATTTATAGGCTGTCCTAATTAGACACATGCGGTGATTTACCGAGTAGCTGAACTAATTGCATTGTTTTATTCAGCTTTAAACAATGCATTATTTTCAGAACTGAATTCAAAAGCGCTCATAAATACACCTGGCAAATTTTGTTGCTAAAATAAGAGTGCAGAGTCAGCTCGGGATCGAGACAAATTATGTCGACAAGCCTGCCATGGGTGCTTTCATACCAGGCACAACAAAGCCCATGGTCACAACGACGAAGCCTCCTGGAGATTGCAGCTAATGATTTTGCAATAGCCATGCTTAAGGCTGGCTTGTTTTTGATATCCTCGTTTCCTCGACTGATCATTAGTTTCCTCCATACATGTCATAAAAAGCGGAGACCTCTGTCGAGGCTGCGCATACAAGTGAAAAAAAAAAGCATTGCGGACCAATTAGGTTCCCTTAAATTTGCCGACCTGCGTCGTGTAAATCAAGAGTATTACTTGAATTGCTTGCATGCTGTTGTTAATCGTCCTGGAAATTAGTCGGCTCAATACTAAATCGTGGAAGAGCTTAAGAAAACGATATCAACATTACTACCGCTACAAATAACCCTCGCTCTTATAGTTAATGAGTCTTAGTTATAGTCTTAAAATTAGTTTAGCGGCAGGAAACAATTTTTCGTGTTCAGCCAAGTTTGCTGTATTTTTATGGCTCTCATTTTTTCAGAATCCCGATAACGTGGTCTTGGATACCAGAGATATCGTTACAAATCAGCACTCCATGATCGTCCATTCCTTCATTATACCAAAGCACAGTGTTCTCGGCGAGTGGGCAATTGTCATGCATCATGGATATAAGGCAAGTTTTATTTTGTTCTGTCATGTTTATCAACGTTCTGTAATAAGTCAGCATAAGTTCCAATGTTCTGCGTTTTCGAAATGTACCATAATTTTGTTGCTAACAAGAATAGAGGCTGGAACTAAATATTCTCATATTGTCACGGTGTGGTCTCTGATCAGAAGTCACTGCGGGACACAGGAGTAACAGAAGTCACAGTGCGGCAGGAACTAGCAGGCCCGCTTCGACAGAAGAACTTCAGTTTCTTCGCCTCGAGGAGACGAACGTCGGTTTCTTCGCCTCGAGGAGGCACACGCTCGCGATCAGCACAGAGGGAAAATAAAGAATGCAGCGTGTCAATATTATGAAGACAAACAACAGTTTGCCTGACAGAAGCGTGCTCAAAACCAAGTATTCAGTCGACGTAGAAATCACCGTGGAATTGCATTTGTTTGAAACTTTTTTTTCTTATGATCTTATTATAATGCCGCGATACCTTCAAAACAGTATTTGTTGTTTTTTAACAGCCGCCGGCATACAGGCTTATCACTCTGATTCTGGGCCGCGTATCAGTTCCGTAATCTGTTTGTTAATGCTCGATGTCGCGAGTCACACCTTTATCAGTTTTGTTGTAGCGCAAGATGCACCGAGATCTGTCTCGAAGGTTCCGGCCACTCGGGTGTCTTTCCACAATGTTCCAGCCCGTGCTGGTAGCTGTTTGCGACGTTATCTAGATTGTTCTGCGCAGCCTTTAAATTGAGCGTTGACGAGTGTGATGAGCATTATTTGTTCGACGATCGACGAGCACGTTTGTTTATATCGCCGCCGCCGAGTTGCTTAGGTCTTTTGCGGGCGCAAGTCAGCCCAATAAAGAGTTTCTTCAGTGCAATCATCGACCCTTCATTTGTGTTGTCGACCTTGTCACCCCTACGTGACATCTACAACAAATACTGTTTTGAAGGTTTCGCGGCAATATAAGCATTGTCAAAATAACTGCTAGCTGTCTGGTACCGAAATATACACTTACATGCAAACGAAATGAGTGCTAACGCTGGTGTATGCCTCAAGGAGGAACTATTTAGGGATTTTCATATTAAGAGTGGCGGATGAGAAAAGGGGCGAAACAATGCTCCACCACTGCTTTTGTTTGCGTTGTCTTCATTTATCACACAATTCAACGTACTGGCATGACCATCTACATAGCATTTATGTCCAGTTGGGAACCTAGATTGATCAGAATTTATGATCGGGTGTGTCGTGGTTTGTGGCTATCTGCTAGGTGTGTTATACGTCCGTAATAGTAAATCTGGAATCAGCCGTATACCTTTAAAAATGAAATCAATGAAGCAAAGCCGAGAACTGGCGCTTTGCAGTTTGCTTTGCCGGGTATGCCCTTCATCAGGCAGGGCCAACAAAAGTCCTTGTTTTCTGTACAAAATAGACCATTTCTTACCGTTTTATTCAGCTCATATTCTTTCATGCATTAATGCTCATATTCTTTCATGCATTAATGCTACATCTTCTTATGTATTCCACCCCTGTGATCTATTCTAGGCATAATGATTGAACATTCTTCGAATTCTCTAAATAATATCTACCGGTTGAACAACAAGACTGCACGCGTTTCCTTCAGTCTTCAATATTCTTGCTACTAAGCTGTTAAACAAGACAGACATGCCGCCTGCAGTGTTTTAGGCGCGAGCTGTTTACGCGTAAGCTGTTATACACACTGATCCGCTGCCTTGGTGGAGTCTATCCAAGACCAGCCGACGAAGTGGCGTGGAGAGAAAAATAAGAGCATGAAGATGGCCCATTGTGATAGGTTGAAGAGAATAAGTGAGGGCTGGAAATGAAGAGCGTCTGTCATATTTTCATGGATGGAAAGTTGCGAAAAATAACACACATTTGAGGGACACTTGAACTTCGCTTTTAAGGGTGAGACACGACAGCGTTCATGAGCCCTGTTCCGGCTATCCATGCGTTTCCTTGTTGTCAAACTTAAAATGTGCGACTTACGTCAATAGTAGTTCCTCTAACATTTTATCATAGCTTTAGAGTCCAACCGTATGTCAAAGCCTGCCAGCGTAGGTAGGAGATGCCGCTTAACACGCCATACGAAGGTGCCTGCGTGCCTCAAAAGTAGCATGTCTGACTCGGGAACCAAGAGCCTTCGAATCTGATCTGACCATCTCATCTGAGGGTAAACGTCCTAGTTGGCAGCTCCTGTCAAATAGGCCATCTCATGTGGTCGAAGGATAGAGTATGCTGTGGGGACAGTTGATCAGACATAGTTCAGCGAAAAAAGTAGCGTTAAGACAGGACTAGAGAGATGAGGACAGGACAGAGCTACAGCTTACAACTGAATGGAATTGTACGACGAAAAAACGGCCCATCAAAAAGTAACAATACGCCTCGCATATCTAGAAAAATCGATAACACACTTCATTGGCAATATAAAACACGAAAAAAAAAACAAAAAAAAACAACAGTTATCGCTCATGATATCAGGTGCAACCTTAAGTACGTATTAAAACTTTTTTCCTTTTTTCATAAGATAAACAGACGGTATACTAATACAAGTGTCACTACTGCATTTCGCGATCTGATAAGCTTCGAAGATTTCTCTTGTTAATTGGTCTTTACCGCTTCCCAAGATCTCGGTACGGTTCAGGAAGGGAAAGCAGTTTTTGCAGTTCTTGCAGTAATTAGGCAAATTCTCATCAGTTTGCTGACAAGGAGGAGAGGCAAAGGAGATGCCTTGAAAGCTTTTTCAACGCAATAACGCACACGCCAGACTGCCCCTTCAGAGCCATCATTAGAGAGAGACACAGCTGGCAAGCTCATCTTGGCAAGTTCGTTCAGCGTCACTTAAACAAGCTTGGTATTGTAGACCCCTTGAAAGTAGCCAGCTCAGCCATCTTAGTTGACGTTATGCGAAATGACTTGTGCGGTGCAAACTCAGCATTTCCAACGGACATTGAGGAACTTTTTTACTGGGTGCCACACGAACGACCGTTCATAGCAGTGAGGGAGTGTATTGAAGAGTCGGTTCCAGTTTCGTTTCTGATTTCGTGCAGTGTCAATACTGATTCCTTTCTAGAACTCCCGGTAGTGTACGTGAACTCCACGATTATTAGCTACGGAGAGCATTGCTATGTTCAGAAACGTGGGCTTTGCATTGGCTCAAGTATTGGCCCTTTGCTATGTGAAATGTTTTTTGCTACTCTTTGGGCATCTGCTTCAGTCCCATTTGAGCGATGAGCGTGTTGTGCGTATTTTTATATATGTAGATGACTTCCTTGTTGTGACCTGGGTGTTGTTGCAGACTCGATCTTAACTAGATTCAGAGGTATCATGAATTCAACTTTTCCATTGAACTACCGGCTGATGATTCTATTCAGTTTTTACATATTCACCTGTATTTAAATCCTGTCGGCCACAATTGCTGGGCTTGCGAGCCTCCGTCTGGGAAAGCGCTACTGCCTTTCGACGGCTCACTTTCGAGGCATAGCAGCCACATGCCTTAGGTCTTTTCTTCTCAAGTCGTGTCCGCACGTGTGGGTATTAGTTTGGCCTTTTGGTGTGTGAAATGTTTCTTGCTACTGTTTGGGCGTCTGCTTCAGTCCCATTTGAGCGATGAGAATTGTGCGTTTTTTTAAATATGTCGATGATTTTCTTGTTGTACGTATACGCATTCTCCTGTAGATGACCTGGGTGTTGTTGCAGACTCGATCTTAACTAGATTCAGAGGTATCATGAATTCAACTTTTCCATTGAATTAGCGGCTGATGATTCTATTCAGTTTTTACATATTCACCTGTATTTAAATCCTGTCGGTCACATTTGCTGGGCTTGCGAGCCTCCGTCTGGGAAAGCGCTACTGCCTTTCGACGGCTCACTTTCGAGGCATAGCAGCCACATGCCTTAGGTTTTTTCTTTTTTTTTTTAATTAATTTAATTTATTTATTTAATCCTCAATGGCCCCATTTAAGGGGTATTACATGAGGGGTCTTTTCTTCTGATTAGTTCTTTTCTTCTCAAGTCGTGTCCGCACAAAGTGGGTATTAGTTTCGAGACGCAGGTTCCCTGACAATGCTCTTGTAGCAGTTGCGGAGACTCTCAGGAAAAGGCTACATAAATGGAAAGAACGCGTCCAGCCGTCACAGGGAAATGTAACAGGTGAACATAAAATGAAGTTTGAGGTTGTGCCCTACGTACACAAGCTTTCGCACAACTTGAGAGTGGCAGCGAAATTTGGAGTGGATATTGTTTTCTTAGCTCCACTCAAGCTTGCAAGGCTATGTGCTTTTTTACGCCACGAAAGGGATAAAAAATTAGTATGTGGTGTTAATCACAAGAATCCGCACGTCTCATGCGCCTTTGAGGTTGTTTATGGGATCCCTCTCCGCTGTGGGAGTGTGTACATTGAGCAGACGGGCAGATACCTAAATGTGAGACTGAGCGAACATGCCTCTTCACTTCGTCAACAAACTGATGAGAATTTGCCTAAGCACTGCAAGAACTGCAAAAACTGCTTTCCCTTCCTGAACCGTACCAAGGTCTTGGGAAGCGGTAAAGACCAATTGGCAAGAGAAATCTTCGAAGCGCATGAGATTGCGATATGCAGCAGTGACACGTGCATTAGTACACCGCCTGTTTATCTTATGGAAAAAGAAAAAGCTTTTAATACGTACTTAATGTAGCACCTCATATCATGAGTGATAACTGTTGGAGTTTGTATTTTTTCGTGTTTTAGATTGCCAATGAATAGTGTTGTCAATTTTTCTAGGTATGCGCAGGAGTATTGTTGCCTAATGATGGGACGTGTTTTCGTCGTACGATTCCGATCAATTGTAAGTTGTAGCTCTGCCCTGTCCTCATTTTTCTAGTCCTGTCTTAACGCTGTGTGTTTCGCTGCACCTGGTCTGATGACATCAGATAACGCCTAGGCCAATTAGTGCCCGGCCATGCCAAACGCAAGCTATGCCGCCACCACAATGCCCACCAATTTCCTGCATAACACCGGTGCTGACAACGGTGACGTCAAAGTCTTTAAAAATGAGATCAATTAACGCTACCACGTTATAATTGGCTAAACCTGGCGAACGCCTAGTTGGACAGTTGCCATTAGCATGCGATTGAGCGGCGGCGGCGGCTGTTTCTCGCGATCGCATCTTACGGTCTCGCTCCAGCGTGGCGCTTTTAGCATCTACTTTTTCAGAGGCGGCCACCCCAGAAAGGTTGAAATCTTAACAGCTTTCCTTATTATCGCTGTAGCCCACCACTATTTACGTGCGTCGGGCTTACGACAATAGTCATAGATGACAAAAGGTCCCCGACACTTTCATTGCATTCGGATCGGGCTATTATAATTTCAGATTTCTGCCCCTCTCTGCACCACACACACGATTGGCTGCAACTCAGAGGTAAAAAAAAAAGCGGGAGGAGGGGGGCACTTAATCTCCAACTACGGTTAAGGGTATACCTCCACAGCCTTAGCGATCCCAGCACGCAAATTCTCTTGCGGATCCTCCTGTGTTTACGTGCAATTTCTCACATACAATTCTGCGTGTTATCTGACGCGTACTATTTAGCATGCAGTCGCAATTACCATAATGTGTCCAAGACAGAGCGCAGATACATTAACTGCCCTTAACTTAGTCGTACAACGTGCTTGTGTAATCTAGTTGAACCATGTCCGTTTCGAAATGCAAGAGGCCTGGATTTCTGCTTTGGACAGCTCCTGCCAAACCGGTCATGTCACGTGGTAGCATGACGTAAACACAATACTACGACTCCTATGTGCCCTGTCTTGTCCGCTGTCAGCTACCATCTGCTAGACCCATGCTCGCGTTTTTTCGTTCGTGGCTCCTACCCTGGCAAAGCTGATGCTAGATTTTCTGGGGAGATATAATTTTAGCGCTGTAACTCTGTTGCGTGCAAAGTGCTCAGAGGGGTTAAGCTAAGCCAATATTTTGAATTGGATTTTCTTAGAGAGATTTTGTTGAGCGCAAAAATCACCGAACAGAATGACGAATACGGGTTTTACTGACAACTATTTTATTGAAGGGAAAACGGGGCAGATAAGCAACAGCAGGCCTGCGAAGCCTCGCGCTTTGTGCAGTCAATGCAGCGATAAGCAAGATTCGGGAAGGTCTTATAATCCAGATTGTTTGCATGCTCCATCAGAAGTCGACCCGAGAACTAGCACGCATTGATTTCGCATAAGCTGGCGTCCCGGCGTGCAACAAATGATGTAGAGGGCGGCAGGGTTTCGCGCTCGGGGGACACGACTTTAAGGTGCAAAGTTGGGCGAGTTGGTAAGGACATGAAGGACTCGATGTTGGTGAGGACATGACCTACCTATAGAGTTAAACTTTGTCACGAAGAAAGAAACTAATCGGTGGCGTACAAGAACGAGTTATGGCGGGCGGACCAAATCGCAGCCGCCAAATTAAGTATATAGGGTGAACATGAGACTTTTCAAACTGAAGAAAGATCCCTTTGACAAAATCCGTGATAGGAAAGCCACTCTAGAGCGAATTATAAGAATGATATGATAGGCATCACCGTCACCATAGCCTAAAATTGAGGAAAATGGTGTCGAAGAAAATGCGTACTACCGGCGTCAAATGAAACGTGAACAGCGGAACGCTTGGCTATAGGCCCAACTGAGGCCGCCTGCCTGTCTTTATCAGAGAGAGGTGCGAATTTCTGGTTCGCGATAGTTTGCTTCTATTTTCTTTGGCGTTCGTGTTCTTGTTTTGCCTTTGGAGCGCCACATTTATACCTACCACCCATCGCAACTGCCGCAGCAATGTTTCTCTAGCAAAAGAGGCTTATCAGAAGAGAGAGCGATTAAAAGCGTCACGTAGCGCACCAGAATGGCCGCCTACTCAGTTCGCGTCACAACCAGATCCTCATAACATGGCGTCCGTGGAAGCACATCCAAAGCGCCGTGGAAGGTGTATAATTGGTGCTAAGTATGAATGTGATGCTCCGGCGGCAAAGCAGAAAATGAACGCCAAAGAAAATAGAAGTAAACTATCGCAAACCGGAAATTCGCACCTCTATCTGATGACAGGAAAGCGGTCTCAGTTGAGCCTATCGCCACACGTTCCGCTGTTCGCGTTTCTTTTGACACCGATAGCACGTGATCTCGTATCAATATTCTGATGAAACCGTTCTTCGTGCAGCTCTAAGGTTGGTATCATATCATTTTGTTTCGCACATAGCATCCAACTGTTTGTCAAGTTGGAGGCTACTTTGAGACAGGGTCTAACCGGCTACATTTTTAACCCTTATGTTTTTCATTGTGAATGCAGGTGCGTACTGATAAGTGAGAGAGATACTTGCTTGCCCTGCCGGGGTGGCGCAGTAGTTACGGCGCTCGACTACTGTTCCCAAGGACGCGGGATCGAATGCCGGCCTCGGCGGCCGCTTTTCGATGGAGGCGAAAAGCAAGGCGCCCGTGTGCTGTGCGATGTCAGTGCACGTTAAATAACCCCAGGTGGTCGAAATTTCCGGATTCCTCCACTACAGCGTCTCTCATAGCCTGAGTCGCTTTGGGACGTTAAACCCCACAAACCAACCACAAACCATCATCAAACACCAAAACAAATAAAAGCGTTGCATACCTTGCCGAACTATGCACCAGTCTGTCAATGCCGAAAATGCGCGAAATGAAAAGGCCAGGCTAAAGGCGTTATCGCATTCACTCTAAAGAAGAAGACTGGGAGCTACTTCTAGGAGCTACTTAGGAACCTTTAAGACCGATGAGGCGAAAGCTTTCGGGGTTAATATTTCCTTAGTGATTATTTGAGAGAGCTGTGTTTTTAAGCGCACTTTGAGACAATGTACTTGTCTTGCTGTTGTCAGAGCGGATGAGGACATAGCACACTGGGAGAGCCGTGTCCCAAGGCCACACATAGCCATTAAACCTATCAGAATTCATCCTTCCTCCCCCACGGGAAGGGGGGGGGGGGAGGGCACAGTTTTTAATAACGGACGAATGTCACATCCGGGTAGGGATGCGATGCGCCATGAATGCGGTCATGGTTAGTTCCTGACAATCACACCGTTCGGACAAGGCGCCTCTTTAGATGACGCAGAGCGACTTCTTCGGCGCGTGGTGCGACGTTAGTAGCCCAAACGACAGCGAAGGCGAGCGCTCGTGGTGCCGCTTGGTATACGGGTCTGCCGGCAGATGGCATCCGGTTGTGGTCGATGGATAAATTGGATAAATTTTATGGAAAAGAAAAGAGTGCAGAACAATACCGAAAGTCGAAAAGGCCGAACAGGAAGGTCGCTTTCTTTGATAACTCAAGAGGCAGTGCCCTACATTTTGAAGCTAGATCAGGGTGCCTTAGAACAGGCCGCTACAAAAATATATTTAACCATGCAGATGACAAATGTGCAGTATGTTGTGAATCGATAGAAATAATTAACCGCATTACACTAGAATGTGATGTCATCCATCCGGAAGTCTATGCAGGTGCAGTCACTCTTCCAGAGGTCCTGGGATTTAGATATCAGTGGCCGGGTGAATAAACGTGCGGTGAAAGCTAGCAAAAAACGATTGGAAGATTTGTGGCCTAAAAGCAGAAAAGTGACGCAATGTTAGTAATGTAGACACAAAAATTCAGTAAATGGAATGATGTTATAGTCAACTAATCTAAAACAATAATTAAGATATAAGGAAAAAGAAGCAAGATAGCAACTGCTACCAGCTCGTTGCAATGAGGACGCTCCTATATTACATCCATCCATCGGATAATGCGCGCTATGCCTTTCCACGCCTTCTCGTCCACCGTAATCGTGGCCTGTCCGTTAATTACTGCATCCCTTTCCTTCCTATATGTCCGCAGAGGCACAGTAGCCCCTTTTGCGTTGTCATGCAGGTAGTGCACTGGCTAGATAAAAATAAAGATGTTTCACATGACCTCGGCTTGGAGTAGTATTTTGCGCCCTCGGCTGGGGATCGCAGGATAGTGGCTCGATTATCAATGGAGGCATTTTTTCTTAACTGCCACTAGTCCACAGTTTCTGCGCACAGAATCTGCTCACGCCACTGATAAGCGAGAAGAGCTATCATATTAATAACCAGAATATCAGGACATGGGCGTCAATCAGGTAATCTACATAATCCTCGAAATTTTGACCAAGGTCGTCCATTCAATAAGCGATCATATTATTTCTCGAAAACAATGTAACGAAAAGCAAAATAATCTAAAGACGTTCCGCACGCAGTCAGGCTATACGCCTGTCTCACAATTTGAGAATTTCGCAAAATGCAAATCAGGCGTTTAAGGCGCTACACGTCTATTCAGGTGAAGCTTCGGAGCCGCTTATTGTTTTTTATTTACTCAACGTGCTAACAATCGGAGCCCCAGGAAATGGACCTTAATTATGAAATCTACGTAACCCTTGAAATTTCGTCAACGTTCATTGTGCTCAATCAGCAGATCATGTTCTGCATGAAGCTATCCTTTTTCATCGAAATCAATCGCAAAGAGCATTTTTGTGATGTTTTACAAATAAGAAACGCATGAGAATTTGCGTATGCACGGGGACGGCTAGAGATTATTGCTTCTTTGCTTAAATGTCGCGGTCAGTTACATGTAGCTTATCGGCATTGGTTCATACTGAAATGTTGATTCTAACAGCTTCTATCTTTTTCCCTCCGTTGTATTACTGTCTAGTTCCGAAATAACAAGACAATCACCTTCGCTGTGGAAAACTATGGTGAGTAAATTTCCTGACGGGTACATCTGCTGACAGTATACTGTAGCACAGTTTGAACTCGCCGGGCGCAATCATGAAATGATTGAGTAACGCGCTATCCACTAATAGGCAATTCTATCTTAGAGAAAGTGCCTGTCTTAAAGGAGTTGATTTCGGTTTCTTTAATAAACTGCGTATTGTTCATTGAAATGACATCGTGTAAAAGCATTTGCTCAAAAGAACACTGCTATGGTGCTAGAATTTGAAAAATGTTCAGACTTGGTTCCGCTTTCTGCAGAAAACTGGTGCCTCTAGAATTTACGCAATTAACAGTGTATTCATACATATGTTGCACAGGTCAGCGTAAAATAAAAGAAAATCTTTAAAAATTGCTTTCATTCCTACTTTTCGTGTGCTGTCCGCAAGTGATGCTTTTTGACTCAATGCGCAGAGCAGGGCACAAATACCGGCATTAAGTGCCAAATAGAGACAGTATTGAGATAAAGAAAGCACTACGATAAGTTCCTTTACACGCACATCTATAATTTCAAAGGTTCCTTTTCAAGACCGTACCTTGTCATGGTCTTCGAGCTGCATAATGGTCGTCATTTTGCAGAAGTATGCATTAGCTTGAATTTGGTTAGAACCACAAAATCAATGTATGGGGAATGAAGGTGTTGAGAATAGTGTTTTATATAACAAATGCATCAGAATCATCTGCCGGACCACACCTTCTGCGGGGCGAAAACCTCTTCCATACACTTCGCATTAACCCGTTCTCGTGCTAGCTGCATCCACTTGACCCCTGTGAATTTCTTAGCTTCATCGCCCCACATAATTTTCTGCCGCTCCATGCTACGCTTTCCTTCCCTTGGAATCCAATTTATTTCTCGTAGCGATCTAAGCTTGTGCTCACATCGCATTAGATGTCGTTCCCACGGCTTTATTTTCCTTGATTGCGACTAGAATGTAATTAACCTTGCACGCTTCCTCTATTTTAACTTTACACCAACACCTTTCCGCACCTTAACTTTCTGCTTTGACTACTTAAGTAGAACCCTTTTCCTTTGCCACAATTTTTGAGCACTAAAGGCGAGTACCAGCAAGATGAAACTGTTATATACTTTCCCCTTGAGCGATAACGGCAAGCTACTAATCATAATGTGTGAGAACATTACAAATGTCCTTTATTATAATCTTTTCTACTAGTTATTTCCATTTCTTGATCCGGTTCGGCGGTTACTATATCTGCCACATGGGGACATATTCACCTCCCACATCCAGCGTTTCGCTACCTGTATTAAACTGCTGTTCCGATCTCAACATAATTAGCTGATGATGAAAAATATTTTGCCTTCGTCTTAAAGTAGCTATATAGACAAAAAGTAGCCTTTTAGAAAGTAGCCTTTTAGGGCAGTAGTTGGAAGAATTTTTCAACTTTTAAAGGACGCCTCCGCGAGGTTATACTGTCGTTAATAGGACAGTAGATTCCTTCATGTAGAAGTTATATTTTTTCGCGTATCTTGGTTAAGCCGTGTAATAATTTATTCGCATTGTTTCAGTACTTCCAAGATATACTGTCAAGCTAAGCACGCCGGACTACATTCTACCAAGTTTCCAGGACATCACCGTCGGCGTTAGAGCAAAGTGAGTGGCTTGGAGATTAAAATAACTGGATGCAAGTCCACTGACGTTCGTTTTTCTTGGTTCTAAGATTACAGTTTCTTGGAGTAATAACACAATTCAAACTGCATGCAGTGGCGGTTTCAAGAAGTGGTCGTTTGCTTAAGCCCTGTGTCGCAAC
Source organism: Amblyomma maculatum (assembly GCA_023969395.1). Classification (NCBI taxonomy): domain Eukaryota; kingdom Metazoa; phylum Arthropoda; class Arachnida; order Ixodida; family Ixodidae; genus Amblyomma; species Amblyomma maculatum. Next base: position 480,767 of record JAJIZL010018870.1, on the reverse strand, counting down.
ACTTGATGCTCATCAGTGATTATATTTGCCTTCTTCGAACATGTTTGGTTCGCTCGTAAATACCTGCGCACTATGATCGTGTGTTTTAAACGTCTATCCTATTATGGCCAGTGGAAAAATAGCGTAGAAAAAGAAAAATAAGACGGCTACACTGTATGAAAAAGTACTGAACAAAAATAGAGGGGGAGCCTCAGTTGTGAAGTCGAGCCAACGATTCGACAAGTGGACTTGTCTTCGTTTGCACCGCGCGATCATAACTGGTGGTGGTTTAAATGCGCTTTTGCTTCCGAAGAAGAAAAGCTAGGGAAGGGGAAGGAAGGTATTTCTGATGCCCGCAAACATATAAAGAAGCAACACTTTTCCTCTTCTTGTACTACTTTCTTCCTCACCCTGATGTCTTTCCCCCGCCCTAGGTTTTTTTCTTCGGGAGCAAAAGTGTATTTAAAACTCCACCAGTGATGATCCCGCTGCCTAGATGAAGACAAGTCCACTTGTCAAAACATTGGCTTGGCTTGCGAAGTGAGGTTCCCCTCTAGCCTTGTTCAGTGCTCTTCATTCAGTGTAAGAATAGGACCGTTCAGAAAAAATCAGGACCTGGGTTTTCGAAGGTCGTGTTGAGCAGCAATGAAAAAAGCAGTTGGATAAAGGTCAACAAAAACTGGCTAAAATTTCATCACGCGCAGTGGAAAACCAGCTTTCAGAAGCTTTGCGCTTCCAGGCGAAATATTCCTGCGACTTAGCAAGGATAAGCCTGGTTTACAAGTGCAAAAATAACTTAAGAATCATGAATACTTTTTTCAGCAACCTAAAGTGTACAGGGAACCTAAAGTGGACAGGGAAATGACCTAACAGGGAGACTAAATATGACATTGACTTCATACTGTGTTCTAAATTCGCCATTATGCAGGAGGTAGAGGTAATCGAGAAAGTGCGATGCAGTGACCACAGCATCGTAAGGTCTCGGATTTGTCGAAATCTCAAGAGGAAACGAAACAGATTTCTAAGTAAGAATTCAATCAACGAATTAGCGTTGAGAAGGCGGGCAAAAGAGTTCAGGATCTCGCTACAGAATACATATTCAGCTCTAACCGAGGATCACGACATTAGCCTCGAAGCAATGAACAATATTTTCAGATATAATTACTTAGCGCGCTGTACATGTACGCGGTATAGATAGTTGGAGAGGGTAATCGTAAGCTGTTTAAGGAGCCGAACGATTTGATTATAAACGCCAAAATATGAAAGCTTCCCTCCCAACAGACC
>JAJIZL010018870.1:456140-479494 GCA_023969395.1 Amblyomma maculatum | reverse complement strand
ATTTGATTATAAACGCCAAAATATGAAAGCTTCCCTCCCAACAGACCAGATAAAACTGGCAGAGATATCAATGCTAGTCAATAAACATAAAGTAGCCGGTAAAAGGAACTATAACATGGAAAAATTTGAGCATGCTGTAAAGAATGGGGGAAGGCTTAAAGCGGTGAAGAAATAGGGCATTGGCGAAAATCAGATCTATGCGCTAAAGGACAATAGGGCATTGTCACCACGAATATGCATAATATAGTCAGTGTAGCAGAGGAGTTTTCTACTTGTTAGCCAAATATCCAAAGTATTAACGACAATAATGAGATTGGCAGTAGGGAAAAACAGTCAGACGTTCCGTCAGTGACAAAGGAAGAGGCTAAAAACTATTTAAAAACTATGAAAAGAGGAAGGCAGATGAGGAGCGTCTGGTAACGACAGATTTAGACCGGGGAATGTAGTGTTATAAAAAATGGGCCAACCTGTACAATCAATGCCTGGTGTCATCGACAGTAACGGAGTCATAAAAGAACGCTAACATTATCTTAATTCATAAGTGAGGGGACGCTAAGGATTTGAAAAATTACAGGCCAGTCAGCTTACTATCCGTTACGTATAAGGTGTTTAGTAAGCTAATCGGCAATAGAATCGGAACAACCTTAGGTTTAAATCAAGCAAAAGATCGAGCAGGTTTTCCTAACGGGTACTCTACTATTGATGATATGCATACCATCACCCAGGTGATAGAAAAATGCTAAAAATATAACAAGCCCTTAAAGATAGCACTCATTGATTACGAAAAAAGCATTTGACTCAGTACAAGCCTGGGCGCTCATGCAGGCATTGCGAAATCAGGATGTAGACGAGAGTTATGCGAAGGTATTAGAAGGCGTATATGGAGGCTGCCCAGCAACGATAGTTCTGCATAAAGAATGTAACAAAATGTCTATAAAGAAAGATGGTAGGCAAGGTTAGGTGGGCGGATGGGATTTAAGAAGTTCGCACGGGTCAACTGGATGCATCTGGTAAACAGGACTGGATTAGTTGATGGGATATAGGAGAGCTAGACCTTCGCCCTGCAGTGGGTTAGTCAGCCTCATGATTACAAGCGAGAGCTTTTCATGCGTGGTTATGCTGTGTTCTAAACGATGTTCGACTGACAGAGACCCGAACCAATACCTTACAGAGCAGAAGCTCGTTTGTACACGGCTTCTGCATGGTTGCATCGAACCCTTGTATACACAAAATCCGAGTCTAGAGGACGCGAAAGGGTCCAAGGAATTTTTAAGGGGAGGTCCCAGTAGAAGAGTTAGGTGTGCAGTGGGGACGGTGGAGGGAAAGTGTAGGCAGGTGGCAGGAAGACTGTGTGACATTGTGCTATGCAATGTTGTATATTGGCGGACATGTATTCTGGTACGAATAATGTTCGCCAGTTTTGCGAAGAAGGGGAAGCAAGTGTATGAAGTAGAGCGAAGTAGAGCTAGAACAAGCGATGGAGCGAAGAGAGCGCCAAAGGCTGCTGGCCGCACACGTGCGAAGAAGCTTGGTTCTGGCTACTCGCCCCGCACCTGAGGAAAAATAAACTTATTTTTTAAAGAAATGGTGCGCGGCTTCTCCATCCCACGGCTCTACGACTGTAGGGGTGTTTAGAGTTACGCTGTGCCTCGGATATTGGTCAGGATGCGTTATTCCTCGGCCACTTGCATTGCTGCCTGCTCGGTATCAGGGTCTTGCGCAGTAGGGTCTCCCAGGTTCTTTCGGTGCCTACATTTACTGCCCTACCGGGGGAGAAATGGCAGTTCGCATAATATGTGGGTGAGGTATCATCTGGTCCCAGTGATTACACTGATGCTATCGTATATCTGGGAAACAAGCGTTAGCCGGGAACTGGATTTCCTGCAGTCGCCTCGAGGCGATTTCTTTTATATTTTTAGGCGATGCAACTCTTAGTGGCATCCTCCTACACTCGAGGTTGTAATGCTGAGTCAGGTGGCTAAATTTACACATGTGTTCCCTGCTCCATTAATCTAGAAGTCCAGAGCCAATGGAAAGTAGACACCTCGGGCTAGTTCGTCTGCACCTCGGTGCCGGGAGAGGAAACCTCAGTGATCATTAGTGGCTGTAAAATTTTACCCCAAGTTTCTGCCAAGGAACAGTTTCAGCCGTCACGGCAGAGATTCTGACGGTGCACCTGAGGTCAAACACCCGACACCGATGACCTTTGCTCGACGAAAACAGTACATTTTTCGCTTTAAAAGTGTATTCTTGTAAATCGACTGTCAGAACCATTAGGCATGTTGTTCGAGCCGGAAAAAATAAGTATTTCTGTCATTATTCCACCTTGATTCTCCCTAATACAGCCCGAGCGCCCTTACCACTACCACTAATTATAGGCTAATCTAATTGACCTTATACTGCTATGGTCCACCGCGTTCCTCCGAAATGAAATTTAGCCAACTCTTACTCCATCTCAGTTCACCACAGACTACCTTTAATCGCTGTATTGAGTTTAATCGCGCACATCGCAAAAATACTTGAATGTAGTTTATTAGTAATACGCGAGAATGTATCTTAATCTTACCTATTTTATTGTAATCCAACTTAATCCATTTGTCCACCCTTCTGTACCTGAAACGATTGTAATTTAAGGACCCTAGAACGTGTGACGTTAAGAGTATGAATTCCTGACCGCTTTGATCAATGGTCTTAGGCAGCTACGTGACGACTCGCTGTCTGCTGAGTACAACGGCTGATGCCAGAAAATATATTTTTCTCTGAGGCGAAAGCCTTAATAGGTCATATTCGTGAGTCAAAATCGGGGACACGAAAATTAGCGAGCCACTCAAGCTCCACCAGTAAGGACGTGGTGTATAGCGGTTCGCGCAGGCGCTGACACACACACGCGAGCGCACACAGGCACATACGCACACATGCGCACAAGCATGCACATACACGCAAGCCCACACACGCACCACAACAGTGCACGCACCAAGCCCACGCGTGCACACGCACACAGAAACACTCAGGTGGTGTTCATTTCCTTTTTTATATTTTTATCTTGTTGCCTGTTAGGGGACGGTATAACCGCTAACTCGGGCGCCACTTGATGATGTGCCCAGCGTGCGTGTAGCAGAAGGTGTTTTTTGGTATAATCCACGTTTGGGTCCGCTTTTGTCGCATTGCTTCTGCCTCTCGTGCCCGACTTTTGGCATTTTCGAGCCGCCTAGCCCTTAAACCCTATTTGCGTCTAGTCTTCGTTTCTGCCTTTTTGGCTTCCTATTTACACTTGGCCGACGCTGTCGCCAACGACCAGACGTAGATTAATTTCTTTCTTTGTCAAAGGGCTCGCTTCTAAGCCGTGTAGCGAGGCTCCTTGAAGCAAAACTGGGATAGGTAGCTAAGCTAGGGAAGGGTGAGGACCAGAGTTTTATCTAAGAGATTTCGAAGTTTGGAGATGTGCAACGAGCCCCGTTACGGGGCTTAGAAGCAAAACCCCTGGTCCATATTTTTTTGGCAAAGGCTGTACCTCCCGCACTTATCGGAAGGCTCCCGAGCAGGAGCAGACATAGATGCACAATCCGTACTCGTATAAGACGACGGCAATTCATGCGAAAGTCCCGCACTGGGAGACGGCAGCGCATCCATCGCTCATACAGTTCCAAACAAAAAGTTGTTCCTACTGTAGGAAGGAGAAAAGAAAATGCACGGACTTGCCAACAGGCTCAGTTACACACGTACCAAACATTTTTTATTAGTTGTGTGCCACCAGTTGCGGCAGCGCAGTACGATCCCGGGGCAGTATACGATTGCGGGTTTCCTGTAGGTGTCGCATACTTGCGCTAAATTTACATGCAAGCAAAGCGCAAGATTAGAGAAAATATACTTTCGTACTCGCTTAATTATTTGTTTCCAAACAGTTCCTTTCTAATGACATAGCTGTTTGCGTATACAAACGTAGGGCGACGAACCTACTGGACGCACCTTTGTTCGAATGTAGCAACAGTGTTCGGTGCCGTGTCGAATATTAAACCCAATAGAATGGTCTCTGCAGTTACAGGTTTAATGGGCACCTACTTTGTCATTTATTAGTAGTATTGTGGCTACTAGCACCTTCGTAAAAATTTTGTAGTCCACATTTGCAAGTAATATATATCTGTATGCGGTAACCTGCCTAAATATTTGTGTCTTCCGTTTTCCGAATACGGACAGTAGGTGATAAACTAAAATTGGTCGGCTATACGTATCGCTAAACAATGCTGTTAGCCGAGGCGAAATTAATTCCTTAAATCTTGTGCTGAAGGCTGCACTTAGCCTGCCTGGTCCAGGCGACTTTACGGAATTTAAATCATCTATGACTTGTATAACGTGTGATTCATAAAGTAAGATGTGTAGTTGAAAGTTTTGATGTCGCAGACCGTTGGGTCCACCCATTATTTAGGCCTGGAAAATGCTTTTGATTATGCTCCGCATTAAGTTCTGTTTTTGATTATGGATCATGCGAATGTTTACTCAGGGAATGGGGGAGATAGTGGACATGGCGTACCGCAACTGCACAAGAAGAATATTTGTAAATAATTGTCCTGGTGACCCCATAGACGTCAAGCGTTCAGTACGCCAGTGCTCTCTCCAATTCTTTTTGTTTTTATATACATTGTGGCACTATGATTAAATATAATGCAAAATAAAGGTATTCAAGGATTCAGTTACAAGCGACAGAAGGTAAGTTGCTGGCAGATATGGACGATGTGGCGGTGTGTTTTTCTTTACTACCAGAACATAGGAAACGCTAACGATTCTGTTAGGCTATTCAATGAATTGACAGGAAGCCGAGTAAACCTGCAGAAAATACATTGCAGTTTGGCATGGGGGATGGCCGGCGACTTCGGTCAAGTTTGCGATCCTATCCGTGGTGTCAACCTCGATGAAATTCCAAGGTGTTTCTCTGAATTGCTATCGCGACAGCGAATGGTATTGGAAAGGGCAGCTGGAAGACACCCGCGCAAAAGCTGACGAGTTTAAAAGGATGAGGTTATAGCCGCGGTTTTGCGAGGGCTACAGCGTGTAACGTATTCTTTAAAAATAATGTGTAATACATGATTCCGGTTCGGCAATGTTTACAAATTAATGTGCAGAAGCTACAATAGATTTTTGCAGTGTATATCTGCGATTCGGGCTGAGAACAGCGCAGCAGAACAAACATCTTTAGAAGTGTAAATGAAAGAGGAGTTGCTCTTGGCCATCGTTTTTTCGACAAAGCATTAACAAGTTGTAATTTTTCGCGACGCAAGTTGCCAATACTTGCTTACTGTCTGCCAATCCTCTCAATTAAGGCTGGGTCATGTGTTTTCGATGCATCTGGGAAGTGATTATAAGTGTTAGATTTCTACCTGCACGTTTTTGATGGAATGTTAATCTACTTCAAAGCGTAAAAATCTCTGTTGTGATTATTCGTATGTTCTACTTTAATCTATGTACAGGGTTGTGCAACTTAGAGGCCAGGGCAGTAATGTAATAAAACGGGTAAAACAAATGTACTTACCAGCAGCTGCCAAATGTTGCTTTTTTATGTTACACTCTGCACTATGGTCGTGAAAGCAGAATTAAATACCAATTTGTATTTGCTTTCAATTAGGCCGCGGTGCGGGTGTCCATAGAAAGTCTGTGATATGCTGTGCGTATCCTTTACTGTAAGCTAATTTTTAATGCGAAAGCAATAGTAGACTGGGTAGAAATGAAGATAACTAGGGTTGGTAGTAATTATTAACAATACAGAACAGTAACAAATAATAATCAAGATAATATTAATAGAGGTAAAGGAAAAGTAAAAATAAAAGGCAAGAAATGTATATATAAAGTTAAAATTTGAATAAAGAAAAAGTAAATAATATAAAGTTAACAGAAGCAAAATAAAAAGTAAAATATGTAATAATTAGAAAAACGTCGCGGGAGCAAAATTAGTTTCCATTCTCCAAATAGTCTCTACAGGTATCTTTAATTATTTTAGTAATAGATTGCAGTCAAAAGCGATTGAACTACCTCGAGTGGTACTAATTGGAACAAGAAATGAAATATTATTAAAATGCCCCAAATGTTTGAGTAATTGCAAATAATCAATTATATCGGCTTACGTGCAGGTCTTTACATTATCTGCACATAATTGCTAACCTAATCTGCATATGCGGCTATTCACGTCCTTTTATGAAATGCTTTAGTTTACACCTATGATGTGTCAGTTCTTGTTGCCAGTCCTTTCTTTTTAATGGCCTTCAGCTGTGGTGAGAGCTGACATGAAGATCAAGTTGATGGCGGTACTCCGTAATCGCGATCGCGCATACTTCCAGCTAAGTTGTATTTTGCTACTTCTTAGGTAGTTGGTGTTGTCAAGTGGCGAAGATATGAATTTGATCCCCACGCAGAATTTTCACGCAGGTTTGTCAACAAGCAGGAAGTTCGAGGTACCGTGTCATTTCGGTTCTTTGTCAAGAACACACTCGGCGTCGTTGAAGAGATCAGCACCAGTGCATCACCCAAGACGGTACAAACTTTGCGCTCTTGTTTTCTGTGATCTTCGTTTCCTTAAAGAGCCGATAATTTTCAGAGAGCCAGCTATATCGAGTTCTGCATATGCGAAAAGATATATGATGATTTTCTATACAGTACAATTTTAAATAGCCAGTGAAAATTTCTTGCATGAAAATTTAGATATGTATGGGTAACGAAGTGCAGGTGCGGACGTAAATAAACGGAGCACGCTTTTCCGCTCAAATTAAGATCACGCCTTCAGCACTGTAGATAAGAAAACAATATTTTTCCATGCAAAAGGGCACTGGCGTCTACTACCGGTTCGTACTTACCACGACTGTCAGTTTCAATTATGCGAAGCGGGAAAAAGTTTAGAAGCAAATAGCATGCAGGGGTACATAATAAATTCTAGGTTTAAGTAAGAATGGTTTGAATTTCGTAACATGAAGGAATGCTCTACTAACCATGTATTTGCATTCTTTAGCCAATTTCTTCACGGTTTGCTGATTTCAATTAAGAGGATACAAACGCTTCGCCTTAAGATTACACACGATAGCGCCTTTACTACAGCATTTCCTTTCTCGAATTTATCTATTTTTTTTTAAGTTGGCTACTAGGGAAATGACGGTGCATGTGATCCTTACTTCTGACTAGAAAGCTGCACTTGTGTCAAGCGTTCGGATACAGCGATATGAAATCCCAACTTTCACCCACTGAACATTAGGGGCTACGAGGTTTTACAAGTTCGATGAATCCTTGGCATTATAATTTCGTCATACGTATGTTTCCATTTCTCATTTTTATTGGAAGCCTAGCCAGCCTGCTAGGTTAAAAAAGCAACGCCATCACCTTTGCCGTCATCATCGTCGCTACCTAGAATAGATGCAACGCATCGGTAAAAATATGCACTTATGTTTGGATCAAAGTTGTGACTCAAGCGTCGGTCTGCAGCATCCAGTGGGGTTTCATACCATTCGCCTTGAGACTTAGCATCCAACCTCATGCTCACACTGGAGGCTGCTTTGCAACACGTGTCATATGACATCTGTGGAAGACATGTGACTTATCTACAGTCGTGAGCAAAAGTGTTGCACAACACGCAGCCGATGGCGGTGTTAAGGAACACTGCATGCAACGCCACGTATGAAGAGCTACCTGGAATCATGAAAATCTTGGTGGTGCCCCGTTTTATTGACATTTATGGGTCGCTGCCGCAGTCCCTCTTGCTAGATTGCGTTTGCATGTAGTTGTCTCGAGCTCCACGACAGGACTGCGTGTTGTGTTGCACTTCTGCTCACAACTGCACCTCCAGTTGTATGCCGTTAACTGTAGGGGTAGGTGTTCACCAAGAAGTGAGACATATATTGCACCTTGCTTTCCCCAGAACCAAACTAACTAAAGACCTTCCTTTGCCAAAATGAGGTCTAGGCTCTCAATACTGAATGTTCGCGGAATGAAAAGGGGGCGTTAAGACGCTATCGCGTCTGCTTTTGAGGCAAAGTTTTATAGTCTCAGTTTTTCAAAGACGCGCCATACAAACCAATACTGCCGCCTAAAGTACGGCAGCGTAACTTGATGCCTAGCTGTAAACGACGTTATTGAACTAGCAGGCTGCTGAGTAAGCTTAATAAAAATCTGTGAGCCGACGTGGATTTTTTTTTGCGATCCGCAATGTTTTCATAACTTTCGGGTGAACCTCGTTACTGTAGTTCAGATAATTAGTCTAGTTTAGTTCTTTCTTCTGTGCTCTTAGCTATTTGCTTGTAGCGACGTCATCCCTGAAGACCTAAGTGAGACATGTTCAGGAGTCGGGAGGAACGTTTTTCAGTTTTCAGAGATTTTATATATCTCTTCAGATCGCGATTGGAGTCTTCAGCGAAATTAAGTAGCTAAATGTACTCAGTTATGTTATTAGGGGTAAAATAAAGTGAAGCATGAATTAGTTAATGCTGATACGAACATATGCATCCGCTTCAATTCACAAAAGAAATTTGGTTAATTTTTAATCCTTGGCGAGAAAGAAATTGAACAACCTGTATAATAGGCATGCAGAATGCGTAAGATACACGGCGTCTAACTTAGTCTTTAATTTTAAGCAACATAGTTACGTAGGTATGGTTTGCATCCTTTCATCTAGTCTAATAAAGACATGGAACTAGCTCTTTCGACCTAGACTGACCTCGTCTATCCAGCTACAGTGTTCTTTTTCATGCTTTTGGCCCGTTGCGTTTATTCACGCACATGTACAATTACCTCGCCTAATAGTTCGGGTTGTCTGCAGTACTGATTTTCTGACTGGATAACTGCTGTAGTTAAACAGTATCCTACTGTGAAATTAAGCGGGAATGCAAGCACATCCCAGTCGGAAAAGACTACAGAAAATTTTCTGATGTTACAACAGAATTTCTGTGCGGTTTTTGACTGGAAACCTGTTGTGACAACAGAACATTCTGTAGTAACATCAGGAATTTCTGTAGTTACAACAGAAAAGTGCTACAGAACTACATACAACAGAAATATACTACAGAAAAACTACAGAACTATAGAAAAGTACTACATAACTACAGAAAAATCCTATGGTTACGACAGAACTACAGGATAGTTTGTCGTATTTTTGACACAGTTCTGTAGATTTTTTCGACGGGGATGTATCCTGCACAGGGTTTAACCGACGGATGTTTGGTCTGTGTGAAGCAAATATTCTTCTCAGCAGACAACTTCCTTCTAATACTGGAAGCCAGCATGAGTATTTGCATGAATGATAGAAAAAATTGCACTTGCTACACACTGAATAACAGCCTAAAACTGTTCATTGACAACGCGCGAAGAAAAAAAAAATACCGAGAAAACTTCCACCTCAATTTTTATAGGCAAGATACCACAACCTCAGAGCCGGACAGAGGGATACGCGACTGTTAAACTTATGGCACGACAAAATAAAAAAGTACAAAGGAGAAGAATAATTTATTCATCAGCATTCGCCGAAACCTTTTACCAACGTAGTGGGCAACTCTGCTTCCGCAAAAAAATGTTAAGCTGACTTTCGATCAATTATTCATTCGGCACTCAGTCCGGAGCCACCCGCATGATTTCAATACGTTATAGATGGCCGCTTATTCAATTACGGTGGTTGATGCACCGATGAATCCAGACGCAGGATTCAGGGTAAAATAATGTCAATTTGAGCCTACTAGTTCTTATTCCCAGAAATTGCGGTGGAATCATTTTTTTCTAGGGAAAGACGTTTATATGTGCAATGTTTTTGCATATAATAAGGCTTCATCATAGTAATAAATTGGAGAGATGTAACAGTGTTATCGGCTGCCGACAGCCGATCCTCGCTGGCGTATGTACAATTTGCCGCTGTCCTAATACCTCAGTTCGTGCCTCTATTACAGAGTTTTAGTACTGCGTACGTAAGCATACGCAGAACCCTTGCGTACGTAGGCGGCCTGCGTGCTGCTTACTGCACGTGCGTCGTACGCAGCACGATTCTTGCGTACTGCGTATACGTCGCTTGCATACGCAGAAATACCCACCTCTGCGTGCGTTCGCTGAACCGTCTGCGTGTTGCTCTCGTGTATGAGAAAGTTCTACAGACACAATTGGCTATGTATCCGCGCATGATAAGCAGCACGTTCGTTGCTTTTCTTTTTATTGCAGACGATTTGGCGTTTCGCGAGAGTAAAAACTTCTAATTCATTTGTTTCTCTGCAGTAGAGGGCGCGAATTGCAAATTGTGCCTTATGCGACGCGCTATTTGGTTTCTATGAATGCCCTGCGCGAACGCGCCAACTTCTAGCAGGTGCATTTCGTCGCCAGGACCGCTGAAATCTGTTGCAGCAAGTATCAAGCTTCCCGTGGGCTTTACACTATAGACAAATGGCGTGGGCACTCGCGACCCCGCCGCAGATTGGAGGTGAAATATATAGATATACCAGCCTTCAGAAGATGTGGAAGCGAAATATTTCAAAGCTGTTTTATGCCACGGGGTACCTATGATGTCCTTCTGTTTTGATGTAGAGCAACTACAAACATCGCAAGGTGAACTGGATATCGTCAAGCGAGAAATGGACAGATTGAACATTGATATCTTGGGTATCAGCGAGCTCAAGTGGACCGGAATGGGAGAATTTAACTCCGGTGACCGTTATGTCTTTTATTGTGGGCACGAATCCAAGAGAAGGAATGGGGTCGCTCTCATAGTAAACAGAAGAATTGGCAAAGCAGTGCTAGGGTACAACCCCAAAAACGACCGAGTGATTTCACTTCGGATCCAAGGTCACCCTTTCAACATAACAGTTATCCAAGTCTATGCACCGACCACTGCTGCTGAAGAAGCTGACGTTGAGAGATTTTATGCGGACCTACAGTGCCTTTTAGACCGCACCCCATCATCAGACGTCGTTTTTCTCATAGGAGACTGGAATGCTAAGGTCGGGAGTGAAGAAATATCCGGAATTACAGGCAAGTTCGGTCTTGGTGAGCCAAATGAAGCTGGGCAGAGGCTAGTAGAGCTCTGTCAACAAAACAACCTGACCATAGCGAATACTCATTTTCAACAGCACAAGAGGCGCCTGTACACATGGATTTCACCGGACGGTCTGTACAGGAATCAGATCGATTATATTATTTGCCAGCAGAGATGGAGAAGCGCTATACAAGCAGTAAAAACAAGGCCTGGGGCCGATTGTGGCACCGATCATCAGCTTCTTGTTGCCAAAATTAAGCTTCAATTGAGGAAAACGCAGAGAACTAGAAGGCCTTTCAGGTATGATCTGGATCAGATTCCATTAGAATATGCTGTGGAAGTGAGGAATCGATTTCAAGAATTAGATCTAGAAGACAAAGAGCCCGAAGAGATGTGGACTGATGTTCGTGATATAATACAAGAAGTTGCTACTAAGGTAGCTCCAAAGCAAAAGAAATGCAATAAAGCAAACTGGTTATCTGAAGAGGCTTTGCAAATAGCTGAGGAAAGGAGGATGGCAAACGGTATGGGGGAAAGAGAAAGATACAAGGTTCTCAATGCGGATTTTCAGAAAATAGCAAGGAGAGATAAGAATGCCTTCCTGAACATACAGTGTCAAGCAGTTGAGGACAACAGCCAATGATAAAGGACAAACGAGGCAAGGACCTCACTGAAGCCTCAGAGATAAAGAAGAGGTGGCAGGAATACACAGAAGAACTGTACAAGAAGGAACCGGATGTGCAAACCCAACATAGGACGGTTGTGATTACTGATGTCGAGCCGGGCATCCTGAAGAGTGAAGTTGAATGGGCCTTAGCCAGCCTTGCTAAGAAGAAAGCTAGCGGAATTGATGGTATTCCAGCTGAGTTGCTTCAAAACCTCAACCACGACGCTGTTAACACACTGCCTACATTATGTCAAAAGATTTGGACAACTCTGCAGTGGCCACAGGATTGGAGGAGGTCAGTTTACATCCCCATTCCAAAGAAAGGCAGTGCCAAAGATTGTTCCAACTACCGCACGATCGCGCTTATTTCGCATGCTAGCAAGGTGATGTTAAAAATCCTGCAAGGTAGGCTGCAGCAGTATGTGGATCGGGAGCTTCCGGACGTGCAAGCTGGGTTTCGCAAGGGCAGAGAAACTAGAGACCAAATTGCCAACCTTCGCTGGATCATGGAAAAAGCAAGAGAGTTCCAGAAACCCATTTACTTCTGCTTTATTGATTATGCGAAAGCGTTTGACTGCGTAGATCACAGCAGATTGTGGCAAGCTCTCCAAGAGATGGGAGTTCCAATTCACCTCATCTGTCTCCTCAGGAACCTTTATGAAGGGCAAGAGGCCACAGTCAGAACTGGGCATGGTCTTACTGATTGGTTTCCGATTGAGAAAGGGGTGAGGCAACGCTGCATACTGTCGCCCTGCCTATTTAACCTATATGCAGAGTGCATCATGAGAAAGGCCGGTCTGGACGAGTCTTCAGCTGGAGTGAAGATTGCTGGAAAACGTATCAACAACCTTAGATATGCGGATGATACCACTTTATTGGCAGAAAGTGAAGTGGAACTCAAGATACTTCTGATGCGCATACAAGAAGAGAGTGAGAAGTTTGGGCTTAAACTGAACATTAAAAAGACGAAGATCATGGCGTCTTGCCCTATCAAGTCCTGGAGCATCAATGGACAAGAAGTGGAAGCTGTGACAGATTTTCTGTTCTTGGGCGCCAAGATTACCTCGGAAGGAGACTGCAGCCATGAAATTAGGAGACGCCTGCTTCTGGGAAAGAGAGCAATGGTTAGCCTTGACCGCCTAGTAAAGAGCAGAGACATTAGTCTGCCAACCAAGATCCGTATAACCCGTCTTTCCAGTTGTGATGTATGGATGCGAGAGTTGGACTGTGAAAAAGGCTGACCGCCGAAGAATTGGCGCGTTTGAATTGTGGTGCTGGCGAAGACTCTTAAGAGTTCCTTGGACGGCCAGAAGATCAAATAAGTCGATATTGTCGACCATAAACCCTGACTGCTCATTTGAGGGTCAAATTTTAAAGTTAAAGCTCAGCTACTTTGGTTATCTGATGAGAAGAGAGGAGTCGCTGGAGAAAGATTTGATGTTGGGAAAGGCTGAGGGTCGCCGGAGAAGGGGTAGGCAGCGAACGCGATGGTTAGATGGCATTCTCGAGGCATTGCAGATGAAGCTATGTGATGTTAAGAAGATAGTGAGAGACCGGAAAGCGTGGCGGGACATGGTCCATAGGGTCACGAAGAGTCGGACACGACTGAACGCCTGAACTGAACTGAACTACAAACATCTGAGAATAGACTGTGAAAATATGAAATGCCATTTCAAAGGCGGAGTATCTATATAACATTGCGAGACGCGTAAGGGTACGAGTTGGTATGGCCCTTAAAAAACATGTAAACCCAACTTACCGCAGGATCTTTCTCGTTTAATACAAAACCAATCGAGGCTGTCTATCATTTATACTTAGTGATTGTTTTGAATAAATGTCTGACAAAGTATGTTAAGTCATTCTGCGGGTAATCTATTTACAATCACCGCTAAAATATGTGTTGTGAACCAGCAAATACGGAATACTCTCTATGCGCTCGGTGCTTCTCCCAATCGCGGAAGCTTCTCGTATACAGCTGCCGTATGTACTAAATTTTTCTAATACCTGTCATTCAAATAAGCAGCCAATAAACCAAACTACAATTAAAAGCAATTTTAAACGTCAGAAGGGAACGGTCCATTGAAGCAGACGGCGGCGCAGCCGACGCTCCATTCGATCGCAGACGACGCCGGCGACCGCGAACGACATTCGTGTGAGCAGACGCACTGTTTGTCGTCTGCTACTGTGCACGGTTCGTTTTTGGTGCCGAGTGATGACTATCGTCAGCTTAAAAGCTTGTATCATTTGAGCAGCCGCATTTGGGAGTGAATGTTGAAGCTCTCGGAAGAGCCGACGGCTAGATTTCAGGCGTATGTAGGTCTTTACAACGCAGATTCATCAAGGCGCGTTAAATATTGTTCGCTGCAAAAACGCCGTAGCATATTTTGTCATACTTTTTCTTCAGAAAATTCGCTAACTTTTCACCATCTGCCGCGCTAACATCTGTTGGCCTAAACCGGAAATTATTTTGGCAAGTTTTCTTTGCATATGGTTTCATTGGCCATGCTCCCGACGTTTACCGGACACGTTTGGTGGCATTTTAAATATGCTCCGCCTTTTTAATGAGATTTTGCATAGTTCCGCAGTGGGTTCTCCGAGGTTCATAGTTACTTTGCACTGAATGATGGCATCATAGGCGCACTGTGAACTCTAAAAACTGCTTTGACATGACATCGTTTCTCTCGGAAAAAACGATTTGCTTCTACGAATTTAAATTTTGCACGGGGTTGTATTGTTAATTTGCATTCAACTATGTTTGCAGGGAGTAGTGTCCCAATTCGGTCAAAGTTATTCATTATATCCGCACCCTCTGCAACAACGACGAACCAAAACCGCACCTTTGCAGCATGGGTTTCATCTCTCGCCCGTCAAAAAAAAAAAAAAAAAAGCAGGAGTTCTTGCGTTGGAAAATTCAGTTTTTGGATGGGCTGCGAGATGGCACTACACAGGCCACTGCGCTTGCCGCGTTAGTCATCGGACCCCTGCATACGTATGTGCGTCCGCACTACTAAACGTGTTTCTGTGGCATATACGGGACCATGACGCAGCGTACCTTAAAGTACGTCGGTTGTGCATACGTAGCGCTCAATACGCAGCACTAAAACTCTCTACTATCTCGTAAGTATTCGTTAGCAAACATACCCCATTGTGTGAAATGCCGGCCAACATAGATATAACGCCCCGCTTAACTAAGCCGTGCGAACATGTCAGCATTCCTGTTTCGAAATGCGGGAAATTTCCTGGATCGTTTGTTGTCCATCACACTCCAATTTGAATTGAGAAATCCAAGATGCAAGCTGCCGCCAAATTGGCCACATCGCGTGGTCGTGTGACGTCCTACAAGTGGATGAAAATTGGTGTCTGGCGATGATGGCTACCATCTCTTGGAGGCTCGCCGCATTAAGGCGACGACAACACCAGTGTCGAATATCTTTGAGAATCGGTCCTTACCGCTGTTTCCCTAATATCTGGACATCCGCCTCTGCATACGTGTAGTTTTTTGCCGTGTATTGTACGAAGAGCACCTCATTGAATTTTAAATGTCTCAATCGGAAATGTGCCAGTTTTCTGCCATTTATTGTATAAAAACACCTCATCGGTTTTCTACAACGGACTTGACTATTCGAGGCAGGCGCATGACAAAGCCCTAAAACAAGGTTTTGCTGTTTGTCGGAACATTGACTCAATTTGATCGTTTTGTTTACAGAAGTATCTTGCAGTATTTCACTATTCCTCAGTTAGGCTTCAGTGTAGTGTTGTGTTTTAGGTCGTGGATCCAAATCGTTGAAACTACACACGTACTGCACTGTATGCCGCTCAAGGACCACAAATACATGAGAAGGTCCAGGCCTCATTATTTAACAGTGAAACAGATTTTGCAAAAACGCCAATAATGTCTCGCAGTTGGAAGCGGGCGATTCTACGCACGTGCTCAGCCGCGGAGACGTGGTCTCTAAGCTGGGCGATAAAATGCTGGCCGCCCTGTTTCACGGTCGCGCGCGTCTGGTGGTCGAGGCCACCGTCGTCGAGGAAGCCACGGGTACCCGGGAGACTGGACGTAGCGAACGGGCTGTTTTCTCGAGCTCACCCTACCTCCTTTCGACATCGCTCACAGAAAAGAGTTTCAGGCCGGGGCTGAAGTTCTACGTCATGGTAAGTGATCGCCAAGACCTCCACTGGCTCTGATCATTGTTGTAATTTAAGCTTATTACGGTCATCACTAGCCCAGTTAGTACCACAGAAGAGCGACCTGAAAAAATGGGCTTTTATTATTTATTCTTTTTTTTTGTGTTAGCGCACGCCATGTTACCCACCAATTGTTTTAAATTTGTAACTAAAAAGGGTTGAAGGGACACTGAGGAGTGTAATATTTATACTAAAAGAAAAATGATAGATTGATTGGTTGCTATTTAATTTAAAATATGTCATTAGAGGAGGCTAACTGTACGCTTCAAAGTAAGAGTCAAAGTATAATTTATTGAGCGAGAGCTAGAACCGATCAGCACAGTGCTTATTCTGCATCGCTATACCACACTAATCAGACTGTTTTCGCGCACCCATATTCAGGAAATAGGAAGGAACTCTGTGTTAAAATTCGTCTTGAGTAATTGTACAGCCGTTCTTCGTGTTTTCTTTGTGTTCCTTTACCAGCGTAAAATGAAGTTCGCACAGAAAACTTCATTGATAATACTATAATTATCTAATGGCAGCTTTTAACGGGTAATGCGGGGCTAATGGGTGAGATTTTGAACTATTGCATCATTTTAAATGACATTTTCAGGGATGGCTTATCATTCTCTCATTAGAACCAATCTTAAGTTTCATCACCCTTACACAAGTAGTACTAAAGCTGTAGCTGTCATAATGAGCAGTGTAAAAAACTATAATTTTAAATGAAGTTGTACTAACCGTTTGAATTTAGATAACGTCTAGGTAGTTCATTGCTCAGATAAGGCCAATTTCAGATTCTTTATGACAGTTTTGTAAAAATCTGAACACTTTAAAATGGAACTCACCTTTGTTTTGTTAGCATTATAAGCCACATATCTGATACTTTTTATTTTAGGAAATACTATAAAATCTATAGAGTACCGTAACTTGTTCCGATCACAATTTTAGTCCTGAAACCAGCTTGTAAACAGGCTTTGACGAAATATTTTACAACATTTTTCCTAACGATCATGCTCTTGCAGAAAGTGCGAATTGAGAAAAATGAATTCAGATGTTTCAGTATATTCTATTGAAATTTATGACATAAAATAATAAATATATTGTCTGGAGGCAGAGACCACATCATCGCTCACTTCTGAACTTTATCGAATTAGCAAACCTCTTTCCATTATGTAATTATGTCATCATCCTTCATTACATAACTATCTGATGCCTGAGACAATAAATATCGTTCATAAAAATGGCGAGCCGGTCTCTATAATGTACAAGTATAGAAAACGAACTATTAATAATTCTGGTGAGCATTGTCTGTACACCTTTTTTATTCCAACTGAATACAAAAATAGACTTCCTAAGCATACCGGCTGGCCGATAAAGTAAAGAAGATATCGGTAGGTAGATCAAGTGAAGTGACGAGGCGCGCGGGCCTGGAATATAATTGTCAAGTGGCTGTAACAATGCCATGATCACAAAAGAACACACAGGCGTAGAAGCACTAAAGTTGACTCTGTATTGGGCTGACTTGGGCCATCAAGGTATCTGAACAACTCGGCAGCGGCGATAGCAGCACACTTGTTCTCTGGTCATCGAATTATGAATGCCTGTCGCGCACGTCAACGCTCAATTGAAAGGCGGTTCAGAAACATGTGCATAAAGCCGAAACGGTAGGTAGCATAACCTGGAACACTATAGGAACACGCGCTACTGCCTGAAAACTTCGAGATACATCACGACTCTTCTTGCGCGACAAATAATATACTAAAGCGTCGTCTCGCGATAACTAGCATTAACAAACGAAGAATATAGAAGCGACCCGCGCGCTGGAATCACAGTGATAAGGCTGTGTGCCAGACGTTTTCGAAGAAAAAATAAGATTTGAAAAGTCGCGGCATTACTCCCCCCTTAAAAGCCACCACCTCGATGCTTACAAAATAAACACGTGAAGGTAAAAAAATGCTAGAAATTAACTGAACTATGGCTTTTAGCGCGCATAATAAGCTTTAGGCGCACAACATGTATGATTTCTGGGCGCGCCCGGCGCCGCTGCGATGTGGTCGTGCCCGTCGGAGGTGATACTCGTAGTAAAGCTGTCGGGGGTGACCTCGTAGTCAACCTCTAAGATACGTCGAAGGAATGTGTATACGGGCCGAAATACCACCGCAGGAGTTTTCATTTAGTCCGCGCCAGTGTATAGACGTCCAAACCGATTCTTGGTCTGCCGGGCGGTATTCGGCGTCGGGTTGTCGCAAGTTCTATTGTGTAGCATGGGTGCGTCGCTGGTCTTTATTTCGCAGCCGAGGGAGTCATCGGGCTTCCTCTGTATGCTGCGGGTAGGCGGCGACGTCCGGGCTCTCCTCGTCGGTTACGTGCGGCAGCATTGTGTCGAGCGTCGTCGTGGGCTCGCTGCCGTACACAAGGCTGAACGAGGTGGATCTGGTTTTCTCCTGGACGGTAGGCTTGTAAGCGAAGATCGCCTAGGGTAGAATGGCGTCCCATGTCAGGTGTTCAGCGTCGAAGTACATTGCAATAATGTCCGCAATCGCTTTGTTGAGGCGCCCCGTAAGTCCATTTGTCTGAAGATGGTACGTAGTTATTCGATGAAAGCTTGCATTACTGTATTCCAGGATGGCTTGCGTCAGTTCTGCCATAAATGCCGTTCCCCTGTCCGTTATGAGCACTTCTGGGGCGCCGTGTCTCAAAAGAATTTGTTCGACAAAAAACTTGCCGACTTTTGCCGCGGTACCATTTGGCAGTGATTTTGCTTCGGCGTATCGGGTAACGTAGTGGGTGACCACGAAGATCCTCTTGTTACGACCCCCCTCCCCCCCCCCCCCCCCCCCCCCCCCTGCTCGAAGGAGGCACCTGTTAAAGCAGGTGTTTGTGTGTACTGTGCGACACCACGGACCCAGAGAACCCATGCTTAGCCGTGTGTGGCATCGTCGTGTCTGGGGAAAAGGAGATCCTGGTGGTTGAGCCGATGCCGAGGTTTTGGACCTTTCAGGCCCCTCGGTGGAGGCAACCCAGCACTTTGGCCCACGCCTCCCATAGACGGCACCTCCGGGTTGACACACCCGGGGGAAATCGGCAGTCGCCTTTTCTTGTCCTCCCCTGCATCTTTTACTTTCCTATCTTCTTTCTTATAACTGTCCTGTCTCCTCCTCTCTTCTTTGATGTTTCCTACTTTCAGACGGCGAGGGTTTACCTCGTGTGGCTAGCTACCCTTAGTTACGTCATATTAGGTTATAGTTACGGTGTAAAGCTGGTGGCGTGTGCAGGACTTGCAAGTTTTTGTCCCGTCCCCTCGTTGGGCTTCATTGTGGGTGGCTGGCACCGCAGTCGAACAATATACTTTTTTATGGCACCTGAACTCCTAAATCCTGATCGTCTTCCTACTAAAAGGGGGCGCACGAAGGCCACCATGTTCTTTTCAAGGAACATAAACAACTTTCCTCGTTTCCACGTGGTCCACATTGACCACAAGGAAATAACTGTACGACTTGTGTCCCCATTTGGTGTTTCACGAACATTGACTGAGGCCATTGGCCAGGGCTACAAGATAAAGAAACTTGGAAACGGTGACCTGCTGTTAGAATTAACCTACAATCATCAGTATCAGAAGCTAAGTGCAGTCAGATCATTTGGAGAAATAGCAGTTACAATTAGTCCACACCTATCACTAAACACTGTCCGAGGCGTCATCTCTGATGATGACCTAAGGAAAGGTGAGCGAGTAAGAACTTCTTGAAGGCCTGAAGAGACAAAATGTCACAGATGTTTACCGGATAAAGATCAGACGAGACAACAGAGATAGAAACAAAGCATATCGTACTCATCTTTACTGCAAGCACTCTCCCAAAATCGGTCGAAATAGGCTACACAAAGATAAAACTGAGGCCCTACATCCCGAACACACGTAGATGCTATAACTGCCAACGGTATGGCCACAGCTCACAGAGCTGCCGTGGCCAACTCACCTGTGCCAATACCTGTGCCAAATATGCTTCCCACGATCACTCTACAGATATCTGTGATGTTGAACCAAACCTTCGTACAAACTGTCAAGGCAATCATCCTGCTTACTCCCGGTCGTGCCCAGAATAGAAAAAGGAAAAGAAAGTAGTCACTCTGAAAGTTACAGAAAATATAACTTACGGGGAAGCACGGAAGAGACTTTCATTGCCAGTAAAGCCTTGCTACTGCGCTGTGATAAAGCAGGGCGCGGAGTCGCAGCGATCATCGGTGGCTGCCCAGGTAACACACAGTGAGGCCGGAGTAGCGCCATCCGCGCCCTTCGTGGAGACAGCTAGCGCTGCTCCACCACCTACAAAACAAGCTGCGCAGACCTCCAGGTCAGCCTGCGCCAAGGCCTTGCCTAACGAGGCAAGGCCTAAAACAGATAAGCCTGTGCCTTCCGCACAGTTGTCCATTGCATCTGAGGATGCGATGGACACTTCATCCTCGCTGCCTAGGCGGCAAAGCTCTCTTGAGAGGAGAAAAAGGAAGAATATCCCCATAACAGGTCCAAAGGACCTACACTCTTACGATTTTAACCCTTATCTCAACAGTATTTTAAACATAATTTTTTAATTCATTGGAATTGTCGAGGAATTTTAAATAACTACAGTGATGTAACAGATATCTTAAATTCATTTTCTCCTGTAGCGATGTGTCTCAAAGAGACAAACTTGGGACCGCAACAAAAAAAAACATTTTTAAAAAAGATCACGTTTTTCGTTGGGATCGCAAGCAATCAGACAGGCTTTCTAGTGGTGCAGCCATCATAATTCAGAGCGGAGTAGCCACTCACGAGACCAGCCTTAAAACTAAATATGAAGCAGTTGCAGTTACCATCGTTGATTTTAAGGCAATCACAGTATACTCTATTTATATCGAACCACACCTAACAGTCACACTCCATGACATAGAAGCACTTCTAACACAACTACAAGAGCCAAACCTTTTAGTCGATGATGTTAATGCCCACTCCTCCTTTTGGGGAAGTTAACACACAGACACCAGAGGCAAGATTTTAGAAGATTTTATTCTCTGTAATAACGTCTGCATATTAAATACAGGTAAGCACACATATTGCTCCCCGAGGAGTGGAAAAATGAGTTGACTGGATTTGTCTTTTTGTTCACCTTCTATTTTTACTGATTTTAAATGGAACGACCTTGACAATCCACACGGAAGCGATCATTTGTCCATTATAATTAATCTAGCATCCTCACCATTCATCACGTTAACCAAACCACGACGATGGAAACTTTATTTAGCCGACTGGCAACTATTCCGCACTGAAGCAAACCTCGGAAAAGTCTTTTCAGATCACCTCAGCGTGGATGAGTTGAATTAATTGTTTACTGCTTGCATTATTGCTGCCGCACACTTGGCTATTCCTCAGTCGTCGGCAGTGGTACAGCGAAAACACAGTTTGGTATACACGAGAATGCAAACAAGCAAAACAAAGAGAATAAGGCATGGGGAATATTCCGAAGGTATCCAACTCATGAAAATCTTATTAATTTCAAAAAGGCGAGAGCGAAGGCACGGCACGCTCGCCGATGTCCCGAGAAAATGGCAGAATTATGTGTCATCGATAAACAGCTCCGCTGCATCCAAAAAGATGTGGGAGCAAGTTCATAAACTGGACAGAAAATACTCTCCCTTTGCAATTCCACTACTGACAGCCCCTGGCACACAAACGAGTAAACAGGAACAAGCTGACATAGGAAAACATTTTGCTGCAGTTTCAAGTTCTGCTCACCTTAAACATTCTTTTTTAAAGTATAAATCAATAGCTGGTAAACAAAAATTCCCAATGACTGGTAGCGTGAATGAAACCTTTAATGCTGACATTATACCTGAAGAATTAAATAGAGTGCTGTTATCAGGCAAAACACTGCTCCAGGGCCCGATGAAGTCCATTATGCAATGTTAGCTCATTTATCTGAAACCTCAGTAGAAGCAGTATTGAAGCTCTTTAATAAAACCTGGATATTCGGATAATTTTCAGAGGCCTGGAAGTACGCTATTATATCGCCTCTGTTGAAACCTGGGAAGTTGCCAAACTCCACAGGCAGTTATAGGCCAATAGCGCTTACGAGCTGTCTAGCGAAGAGCTTTGAAAGCATTCTAAATATAAGACTGATGTTTGTTCTCGAATCTCGAGAACTGCTGGACATTCACCAGTGTGATTTCAAGAAAACATGTTCCACCACTGATCACCTTGTCCGTCTCGAAAATACAGTTCGAGAAGCGTTTACACATAAGCAACACTGCGTTTCCATCGTTTTTGATCTCTAAAAAGCCTACGATACAACATGGGGGTTTAGGATCCTACAGCACGGGAGAAAGCAACACTGCTTTTCCATCGTTTTTGATCTTGAAAAAGCCTACGACACAACATGGAGGTTTGGTATCCTACAGGACGGGGAGAGCTTAGAATTCGCGGCAGGATGCTAAAATTTCTAGCTGACTGTCTACATAACCGATCTTTTCAAGTACGTCTTGGTTTCGCCATTTCTAAAACCGTCACACAAGAAACTGGTGTGCCCCAAGCGTGCATTTTAAGTACGTCTCTTTTCTCTGTAAAAATTAACTCTATAGCAAAGGTAATCCTGAAGTTCATTATTTACTCGGTTTATGTGGACGCCTTGCAAATTGCACGCACATCAGCCAGCGTAGCAACATGTGAAAGGCAAATACAGCTAACAGTAAATAAACTGGCAGCATAGGCAGATACAAATGGTTTCAGATTTTCCACACAAAACTCAGTAGCCGTCCTTTTCTCGCTTAGACAAGGACGGCACACTGACCCCACCATCTTCCTTAATGGAATTACACTACCAGTAGAACACGAACACAAATTCCTCGGTTTAACTTTTGACAGAGCTAGCTCTCTTTCCTCCCCCATATTAATGCCCGAAAAAGAAAGCATATAAAGCTCTCAATATATTAAAGATCTTCTCACGTAAACATTGGGGTCTGACCGAATGTGCCTCTTGCATATCTACCGCTCTGTAGTGCGCTCTTGCCTCGATTATGGTAGCATAGTGTATGGTTCAACAAGACCCTCATATATAAAACGATTAGGCCCTGTGCACAATTCAGGTTTGCGTCTCTCAACCGGAGCCTACAGGACTTCATTTATAAACAGTATTTATGTGCAAATCAATGAGCCATCTCTTGAGGACAGAAGAATCATGCTAACATGTTCATATATTCTTAAGATCCGCTCACTACCAAAATACATTTTGCTACACCATAGTTACAAAGTGCTCATCCAGAACCCTGTTTAAGAACAAACATCAAGCAACCAGATCATTAATTCTTCGTTTTGAACAGATATGCTAAGAATTAGACATACTTGATTCTCTTCCAAATATTTCCCGAAAACCCAGTTCACTGCCCCCCTGGTACCATTTCCCCGCTGTACACGACTTTACATAGACACAGTTCCGTAAGACACGAAGACCACATGAACACATAATACAGGAGCTCTTGGCACTAAATGACAAATACAGAGTTTACACAGCG
>JAJIZL010018870.1:339202-456130 GCA_023969395.1 Amblyomma maculatum | reverse complement strand
ATACAGAGTTTACACAGCGTTCTATGCAGATGGGTCTAAAACAGTATGTAACGTTGGAAGTGCTGTGGTACAAGAAAAATGGGAAAGAATAGTACAATTAAAGGATTTCTCATCAATTTTCACAGCTGAATGTCACGCTATTTCTTTGGCGGTAGAAAAAGTATTAAGGACAGATTTTGAAAATTGCATCATTTATGCAGATTCTCTCAGCGTGATTGCAGCATTAAATCATAGAAATGCTACAGAACCTCTAATACGAAACATCATTCATAATATAATAGCCGCAAAAACAGAGGGACATACAATTAAACTCTGTTGGGTACCAAGCAACGTTGGAGTCAGCGGCAATGAGAGAGCTGATGCATGTACTGCAGCAGCCCGTCATACTGAAATACAGCCAGTCAATATACCACATAAAGATTTTCTAAGACTTGTAAAAAGAAAACTGAGAGAAAAATGGCAGACCTCATAGAACAACGAAATAAATAATAAATTGCATTTTGACAAGTCGATCATTGAAGAATAGAAATCATGCAGTCATCAAAAACGCTTCATCGAAGTCATTTTATGTCGTCTTAGCATCGGACACACTCATCCGACACATAGCCTCATTCTAAAGAAAGACGACAGACCTCTCTGTGAAAAATGCGGAGGTGAACTAACAATAAACCACGTCCTACTTCCATGGACTGAAATGGAGAAGTTAAGGAAAAAACGTTTGCATGTTTTTACGCAGAACAGATCTCTCTCCATCCTAGCCTGCTGTTGGGAGATGATCCACAGGTTGAAATTGAAAATGTTATCCATTTCCTATAGGATGCAAAGCTCCTAAACAAACTTTAAGAAAAAAAAAAGAAAAAAGATATATACATTTTGTGCGTGTGTGTATAAATATACGCCACTCCTTATGCACAAAATAAAAACAAACCGTGTTCCTGGAGCATGATAGCCTGAGTTGCTTATGCGCAAAAAAAAAAACAATACAATACAATACAACACTTGTTACCCGTAGATGAATATGGAAAGAAGCTGAGGCAGTCCAACTTAGTTTGATGAAAGGCAGAGTTGGGGCGATCCAGCTTGTCTGATCGGCGGCGTCTTGCCTCGCTGGCACTCACGGCATGTTTTCACGTAATGGACAATGTCGGAAAGTACTCGTGGCCCGTTGTACTTCTCCTGGACTCGATAGAACGTGCGCGCAAGCTCGAGTTGAAGTACTTTTGGCTCTTCGTGCAAAGCATGAAGAATTTCGTGCCTGAGGCCTTTACGCACGACAAGAAGTTGCGTGGTCTTGTTGGAAGCGAAGTTCTTTACGAGGTCGTCATTGCTTAAGGTGAGCTACAACTGACGCCTAAACACACGAGAGGGGAAGAGGTCTGGCCTTCCAAGTAATCAGCTAGTTATTTCAGCTCATGATCTGATCGCTGCTGTTGTGCAAAACTACTGGCGCGTACCGGTCAAAGACAGGCGTTGTCGTCATCGTATTTCGGATGGTGGGGATGGAAAGCATTCATTACAAAAGCAGAGGTTGCTTGGAGAGCCACCCCTAGTGGGCCGCTCCCCTTACAATACTAGGTGGAGTTCCTTATTCCGGGACTGCATTGGTCTGGGCCGCAACACGACCTCGCTGGACCAGCGCTTGTTGTGGCGCTATATCCAGGCAGGCGAGCTCGGCCGCTTCCCACTCCTCTCGGGTAGGGGTAGGGGAAGGGGTTATGAGTAAAAGAGGATTTAGCTGGCGTGCCGAGACCTTGTTAAAGGTGTCAGCCTACACTCTACAGAAAAGGCAGAGGGCAGAAAATAAGGGTCGAAATGTTTGAGTACTGCCGGACACAGTATAGTATTAGTAAAAAATCTAAGAAGTATTCTTTTGCCCGCTTTCCCTAGCCCCTTGATAGGAACACAATGTTTTCTATGAAAAAGTTGCGGTCCCGCACCATTCCAGGGGAGGATGGTACACTGCTGCAGTCGTTCGCGAGGAAAGACAGGTGAACGGCCTCCTTTTTAGGGATCGTAGCTCAACCCACGCGGAGGAGGTAGCAATCACCCTGGCTGCCTCCCACCCTAAATATAAATTCATCCTCTCCGGCTTGCGAGGGACTTGTCTGAGCTATTAACTAGGCTGGATAACGCCTTCGGCACAAAGAATACTTCAGAGAACAGCTCGGGATCAGGATCCGCAGACCCGATTTATCATTTGGACTCCAGGCCACCAGGGCCTACAAGGGAATGAGGCCGACAACTCGCCCACTCGCGCACTCCATAACCGGGCTCCCGGCGTAGACTCTACCGATCTGGACCAGGACACTCATCCTCTCTTTACTTTACAATAAATCTGTGCCTATTACCGGTACTCGCACCGTCATTATTTCGGGGGAGCGTCGACAGGAGCGCGGGATAAGCAGTGTGCGTCGGAATGCTTGCGGCCCGGCCCGACTTATAAATTACAGTCACGTCAAATCCTTGAAATTGTAGGCTCCATCAGCAAGGCTGCTGGAGGTGTCTTTCAAATTATCCAACCAACAGGGCGGCTGGTGATCGCTTACCACCCTGAATGGTCGACCGTATAGGTACGGACGGAACTTAGAAGTGGCCCAGATGCTCTCGATGCACCTCACCTCGGTCTTCGAGTAATTAACCTCGGTTTTTGAGTGATCTGCTAGCGTATGCGATTATTTGCTTTGGTCAGGCACTCTTCTGAAGGATAACGGCCCCCTAAACCCACACTGCCCGTGCCGGTATGAATTTTGGTCTCGACGTTTTTATTAAAGTCGGCAAGGATCCACAGTGACTGTAGGCAGCGCTTAAGTTCGTCGAACGCTTCATCACAACAGCTGACAAATTTCTTTCGGTGGTTCTTTTCACATGAATGTGTATGCCTGTGGACATGTGCAACAAAGTAACCATGAAAGTGGAAAGAAGGCTTGTTAAAAGAACCACCAAAAGAAATTGTGTGCTTCGTCTTTTTGTTTTATATTGCTCCTTGTGTCGCAATAAACCCTTTGGTTAGTCGGCGCATGTCTGTCTCGCCTTTGCACTCGTCCTGTTTGTTTGCGCTGTTGCTTCTCATTGTTCAACATGAGCGAATTATCCGGACAAAGCCTTCTTCTTGAATAGCAGCAAACATGCTCGCTGGTTGTCGAAATATGAATATCTGCCGCGCACGTTAACGCTCAATTTAAAGGCGGATAAGAAACATATACACTGCACTGGACACTAATTACAAGAGCGGTAAACTTTTATGAGCACACAAAACAAGCCAACTCTCACGCAGTGAAGAGGAGCGTACTTCAAGGAGCTGTGCCCAGCCCTATCGTTTTCAATATTGCCCTTATACATATAACAAGAAACCTTCCGCGAGTAGTACACATAACAATTTTTGCAGATATCTGCAGCTGGAGTGCATCACGTTCTCATTATATTACGCAGTAACGTATTCAGAGAGCGTTACTGCACATCTCAATGTATACCTGGCACCCCGGGTCTTCGCCTCTCATCAGAAAAGATTATTGCTATGGCATTCAGCAGAAAAAGAATGACTAGATACCCGCTGCTTCTGGGTGGACGATCACTATCGTATGTACGATCACAGAGATTCCGAGGTGACAGTAATCGACAGTAATTGACAGTAATCTCTCTTGGGCACCTCAGATTAATAAAAGTAGTTGTGGTTGAACTCTGGTTACCACTAGTTGAGTTGCGATAGCAACGGCGGAACCTTCTTTTGTCTGCTACACTTTTCTCCTATCACGCTCTATCAGTGTATGGTGCTAATTATTGGGGACGCTTAAGCTCATCCTTTAGGAGTATGACGTGAGAGCGTAAGCTACCACCACACATATAAATGAGAATGGTTCAGTGCGGCTGAACCGAATGTGGAGCAAAAGCATTAGTGGCCGTTCACCGAGCATTCTTCTTCTTTTTCTTTTCCTTTCTTCTTCTTCTTCTTTTCCTTCCTTTTTTTTCTTCTTCTTTTCCTTTCTCTTTTCCATTTTTCTTCTTTCTCTTTTTCTTTTTCTTCATCCTCTTCTACTTTTTCTTTTTCCTCTTTTCTTCTTTTTTCTTTCTTGTTTTCTTCTTTCTCTTTTCTTTTTCCTTCGTGTTTTTCTTGTTCTTTCTCTTTTCCTTCTTTTTCTTCGCGGCTATTCAAAATCAAACGTGGCCCTTCCCGGGACGACGCGACGGGACCGTAACCTGGCGCAGTATTGCTATCGCAATAAAATTTCTCGAGAGGGTTACTGTAGCATCACAGGTTTTCAGATTCATGGCGGAAAAACGATGGTGCAGCAACTCCCGGTCGATGGTTCTACTTGAAAAGGCCTACGTTGAAGGAGCGTTACGCTACTATTTACCAGTGCTTCAAAGATTATTTCCAGCAAGCAAGAAGATTCTTGAATCCGCGTGTAACAACTGCTTGCGGATATGCCTTGGACTTCCAAAGGGGTCCTCTGTATCAGGAACACTTGCAGAAGCAGGATGTCTCCCGATAGATGTGATTGCCCCCCAAGAAACTATGAGTACCCATCTCTGACATGTCCTCCAAGGGAAGAAGCCCTTCTTACACCGTGTCCCCCTAACTCACCTCAACTCTGGCTTTGGTCAAACTCTGCAGTTTCTGCCCCTCCCACTGTAACTCAGCCACGAAATCTATTGCACCTTACTTTTCTCCCTTGAACACTATCGTCTCTAAAAATGAATATGTCTGTTCCTGGCATGGATGTGAAGAGCCACATGCCACAGGCAGCACTCCTGCAAGCCGCTCTAGCCTACTTAGCCAAGGAATGTACGAAATACACCCATATATTCACCGACGATTCATATACTCAAGACACCTCTTCCTGTTGCCTTTTTTATGCCCTCAACAAAGCGTGTCCTGTCTTACCGGCTCCGCGGGAAGACATCATGTACGACAGCTGAGCTCCATGGCAATAAAGAAGCTGTTTCCTATATCCTGCGCCAAACCCCCGGAGGATGGGTTATCTTCACTAATTCCAGAGCATCTCTGCCACTCCTGCATAACCTGTTGAAGAAAACCAATTATCAGCCTGTTTTCTTTGACATCGGGTATCTACGTCATTTGGCTATTGCCGGAGGCCACTGCATAACATTTCAGTGAATCCCAGCTCGCTGTGGCCTTACAGCCAATGAAAAACCGGATGAAGTGGCTCGTAAGAAGCTACCAATATCAGATATATTCAGACTCTCCTCACAAAGTCAGATGCATCCCAAATGACCTAAACATTGGCTTCCGAAGCAAAGTATCGACATTGAAGCTTGCCGCCACATCCCTACCAATTTCTGTACTTCATTAACCTACATTTAAGATCATGGCTTTTTCCGAAACTTTATCGGCAACTAAAAACCTTTTAACACCCACTTCGCCTGAACTGTGCATACACAAATAGCTTGTGCATACACAAATGCCAACTGTGACAACTGTGGCTCCTTGAAACTCTGGAGCATAGCCTGCTTTTGTGCCCTGCGTATGCTGATGAGCGTGCGTACTTGAACATAGCTTGGAAAAGCTCTCCCCAGCGCCTTCAACAATAGACTGTTCGAGGTTCCTTAGCCTGCCCTAGGCCACAGAGACCCGCAATGAACTTTTTACTTACGTATTTGAAAAACAGCGCACTTCTTGAAAAACTCAAAATTTACCTTGCATGTTACCCTCAAGAATTTTTCACGCCAACTTTAAGCACATTTGTTGGGTTATGCACTTCATCATTACCGTAACTCCACGGTGCACCTTACAACGCATTTATTGGCCGCGGTTTGTCCCCCCCCCCCTCCTTGATTTCTTTTTTCTTCACCATTCTTTTCCTATCCTTCCCTCCCAATTCCCCTTTTTTCGCAGAGTAGCATGCCAGTGAAATCTAAACGCCGACTAAATTCTTCATTTTTCATTAAAGGGTCTCTCTCTCCCTTTACATAAAGCCCCAAACAGTGACTAGCATATGGAACACAGTAGAAACACGCGCGAGTGGCATGAATCTTCTTGAGCATCTTGAGCTATAAAGAATATGATAAAGCGTCGTTTCGCGATAACATTCATTAACACACGAAGAATACAGAAGCGATCCGCGCGCTTGAATCACAGTGATAAGGCCGCGTTCCGGCGGCTGTCGAAAAAGAACAAATAAAGATTTGAATAGTTCGCGGAAATATGTTATCAGTGCAACATCGCCCTTGCCTGTGTTTGTTTTGAGCTCTTGTCTGCTCTGGTGCATTTGTATAGACGCTAAGGGAGCACCATTTGCTTACCTGCTTACGAACAGTACTTTGGACGCTTCAGAGATGATGGGTGCAATAATCGAAGCGCCCAGAAAGCTTCTTCGAGATTCAAAAGGTCGAGTTTGAGATAGAGGGAAAAGAGGTTGTTGCACATTTGCCGCCCATTAGGAAATTTTACGAAAAGAATTTGAACGATGTGATACTAAGTCATCCAAAGCGATATAAATCCGTCACGTGCCCGTAAAGCTCTTTTTGCGGATAGAGCTACAAAGTCACTGTGAAGTGCACACATTGGAAACAAGTTCGCATGCACGGATGCAATATGGTCTATAAGTTATTTTCTTGCCATCATACTTATATGTAGGGAGATTTGCGGGAAATATGGTCCTTGCTGGCTGCTTGACCAGCCCACAACCTTAGTTTTTTATTTTAGTACAACATGTGCAAAAAAAGTATTGATCACTTAAGGAAACAAGCCTACCCCCAAGTAGCGACTACGAGCTAAATATATTGTTACGTGGAATTGTTACAACTAACGTTGATGAGGGCACCGATTTCACAACACTCAGCGTCGTCGTCTTCTCGGAGTCTGTTGCACTTCTTCATCCTCATCACGAACAGCGAATACAGCTAAGTAACAATATTTCATATATCTCGGAGCACGTAGTTTTCAGAATTTCTTCCCGTCCCCCACGTGCAATCCTGTTCCAAATTTCGTTATTATTCGCGCTTTTTTTTTAAATAAAGCGAAATGTTGCGCATCTTTAACAATTAGTCTTTTTCTTCTACAAGTCGTCATAAGGTCAGCTTCCTTGCTCTGCTCGCAGGTGGAAGTTCTGTATGTCAGCGGTGAGCCAGCAGCCCACGTGCCGACAGTGTTGATTAACGTAGGGGGCAGCGTGCTGCAGACATCGCACACCGACGAAAATGGTTTGGTGACGTTCCTTATGAGCTCCAAGTACAGCGACAGTAAACTCATTTTCACGGTAAGTACGCGCACACGCTGCCCGTTAAGACACTCGGTTTATTAAAGTTCTAGCAAGACGCCTTTAAGGCTCCGTAAGAAATAAGGCGAAAACATTTCGGCTAGTGGTAATTTATTTTTTATTGGACAGAATTCCGCCGATGGTACAGAGTAGCATAGCGGCTTCTTCGGTGCACGACTCGAGGAGCTTGTCGGCGATGGCGCACGCTCATTGCACCGCTTGGAGCTGCTGGCAGGTGGCGTGCGGCTGTGTTCGATGCGCAGCTGCGGCCTCCTGGTGGCCGCGTTGAAGCCGCCGTTGTCGAACCATTTAGGTTGCCATGGAGACGGCAGGAGTGGTAGATTCTGAAGGCGTAGGCTCGCAGGTGGTAGTTGCACTGTAAAGCAAAAGCATTAAGCAATGCCTGTGGCATGAAATTCGTAGTTTTCGCTGTATAGTAGTCATCGAAATTTAACTAACCAGCATGCTTCTGGCTTGTGACTGTTTTCAGGTCACATCGCAGTTGTGTTACATAATGATATCACTTACAATTAACGAGGAGGGCGGATGCTGCAAGTCTGGCTTTGCTATTGAGATGGAAGAGCGAGAGCGGAACAAAGACGCCCGGGAACTTTATGCTGCGAACCAGAATTTGCTACTCTTTGGCCATGCAGGCTCTTTCGCGCGGCTTTCTTTTTTAAAGCGAGGCATTGTAGTGTGAGGTACGTGCGCCTGTTGTGAGAATCAGGGTCGCACGGTGCTCCGCTTCTACACTCGCCACAAACTATAACCGCCGAGATGAGCCATTTTGTTGCCCTCTCAACTTTTGTAAATTCTTTGCTTATTGTTCATTAACTCGTTCCGCTGGTTTTTCGAAGAGTCTGTGGGTGTTATTTTCTGTGCAGCGAATATGCGTCGTACACCTGTCAGTGCAGGGAAGCTGCGGAGTACGACATGGGCTTTGCGTCGCGTAATAATCCACGAAGGCAACTAGGACTTTCGCTTATACTCTCTTACTTAAACCCGTAATATATACTGATCTCGGTTTTTCCTGAGATGATACTCCGCCGCAGAATTTATGAAAAGCTAGCGCTATGCAAAAGGCTTACTGAAAGAGCATGGAACAGTGTAGATATGTGTGCCACCTGTGAAAGTGCATTGGAAGAGACTTGTATCTTGAAAAATTCCTTTGGCGGCGTTTTCTCCTGACACAGTTCTAATTGTCGCTTAAAGACTGTGTACGGTGATCAACGTTAAACCTTAAATGAATTCGTCAGCAAACTAGTGAATATACATCTGTTGCTATAACCTACGACGTGTACAAGAATTGTTGCGTGCTGCTCCCATCCAGGTGGAAACCGCCGATAACAGGTTGTCTTCGGGGGAGCAGGCCAGAGATGTTCTCACTATGAGCCGGTACAGCGACGGCTCAGGAAGATACATTTCCATCGAAAGAAAGGACCCCAAGACCCTAGTACCGGTGAGATACTTAGCATTACCAACATCTGAAGAAATTGTTTATGACGTTTATAAGATGAAGGAAACATGATATCCTAAAAATATTGAACGGAATATCAGAAACAGATATAATGCATATGGAATGGGAAGTTTCAATCCTGAGGCCAGTTTACAAGACGGTAGAAAAGTGACTGCCAATTACTGGTCGATCACAATATTACCTGCAAGAGCACGCATAGTTGAAAATTATGCAAACTCTGTAGTGCCAGTCATTTAGCGAAAAGCATTCCGTGAATAACTTGACGCTAATACGGGTTCACAAAAATGAAGAAAAATAAATAAAAAACTACATTGCTAGAAGATTACTCGGATTATATAAGCACAGCAATATAAAATAGGAATCGAGTCATTGCTATATTCCTAGACCTAACAAAGGCATTCAAAATGGCAGAAAAAAATTTATTACAAAAGAAGTTACTAAAAAAAGTTCCAGAACGCTTTAATAAAAAAAGTTATCCAAAAAAAGTTCCAG
Organism: Amblyomma maculatum; assembly: GCA_023969395.1. Taxonomy (NCBI): domain Eukaryota; kingdom Metazoa; phylum Arthropoda; class Arachnida; order Ixodida; family Ixodidae; genus Amblyomma; species Amblyomma maculatum. The sequence goes on along the minus strand of JAJIZL010018870.1, from coordinate 446,944 downwards.
AAGACGCTTTAATCAAGGTTTTCTGAATTATTTTTCTCGACCACTACAGAGGGTTTAACTAATAAAGTGTCGTGTGCCGCATTGAAGCAGACTAGGGCCAGTTCTCGTGAACATATTGTCACGAAATCGGCGCACATTTTTATTAAGCCGGCGCGGCGCGATACCGGCCCATGTGGCGCCGCATCGAAATTTCGATGACATTCCAGAAACTCCTCCTACCCCGCGCGAGAGAGCGAGTAGCTTTCTACGCGTCGCTGTCGTCCCCTTTCTCATCACCCGGCGATGACAGTGATTCATCAGTACGGAAAATGCCAGCCGTCTCCAGAAGGTTCGACGGCATCTGACCAATGACGACGCTCGGCTCGACGGGAGGAAGAGGGAACGCTTGAACAAGCGAAGTGTATGTGCGCGCTAGCCTTGGCATGTCTTAACAGACAGACGCGGCGCGCCCTATTCACAGAGGGCGCGGTGAATTTGTGAGTCAGTGATTGCGGCGTGTTCGCAAATGCTCCAGCTTGACTCCCGGTGATCACTGTCTGCGAACAAGCCCGCAGACCTGCGAGGTAGTGGCGCTCGTCTTTCATGGCGGCCACATCGTGACTAGCAGGGCGTCGGACTACAACAGTACCCGGTGAACAATTTGGTGTTTGTTTATTGTACTCTATCGTGTATTGCTCTGTATTGTAAGCCTCTCTGTTATTGAATACCTCTTTAGCGTTGTTTTTCTATGAACCTCTCGTTTGTACATTTTAAGCGATCTTCGTATTCTGTATCGTCTCTTGCTGTCTATAAAGCTTGTTTTGTTTGTTACTTCTGACTCCGACGTTGCTCTGGCTTGAACCGGCGGAAGCTATGCACCAAATGACCACCCTCTTCTGTCACTACAAGGTAGTTTAATTCCGACTGAGTTTGCCACGCATGTCGAGGGCATCTTTTTTGCGACCGGAATAGCTACCCCCATTCACTCTAAGGGTGCCTGGGAGTGTGCGCACCGTTAAGGACGCATTGTTAATAATCCTCTAATTATTAGCGGATGACAATTATTCTGGCGTCCGCGACAGGACATTTAGTGCAATCAAACTCAGAGGACGGAGAACGATTTAGAAGAGTTTACGAAGGGGTCGTAAACTGAGTAGCAGCAGAGCGATAGCGAGAGGTACCATGCTGAAGGGGTTTTGAAGGTCCATTGAGTAGCGCTATGTGTTAGCATTAGGGAGTTCAGAATGAAGATAAATCTCAAGGAGATCATTGCGTTGGGCCTAGATAAGGGTCTAAAAGGAGCTGAACTACGAGAATGGGTGGACCGAAAAAAAAAGGGAGGTTCTAGAACAGACTAAGAAGGAAAGAGAAGAGGCTGAGAAAGAAAGAGATAGGCAAAGAAAAGAATGAGAGAAAGCATGGCTCAGCAAGCGACCCGAAAGGGAAAGAGATTGGCAGAAGAAGCCAGAAGAAGCAGAAAGGAAAAGAGAAGAACGAGAGAGAGAATACAGCAAGCGTTGGCCTGAGAAAGAATTCTTAAAAGAAAGAGATATACTTCTGAAGAATCTAGCTGAGGTTCAGCGTTTGAAGGATATCGCCGAGCCTCCGGAGGTTCCCTTTCTTTATATTCGGAGGTACAGCGAAACGACTGATTTGTTGACAACCACAGGTTCTGTGGAAACTAGCTCCTGAGGTCAGGGTAAGGTTGCTGCAAGAGAAATTTCAGAGAGAACTTAACTGGAGCTGTGATTTCTCAGGAAAGTGAGACCGGGCCCTCCGAGATGAGAGGTTGAGCCGAAGCTGCGACGGCAGTTGTCGAGCCAGTAACCTCACTCGTGTGTTCATCGACAGAAGGTGGAGGTCTAACACCACGTTAGATTACAGCATGTCTGAGAGCATGAGTCACCTAAAGGAAGAGCTGTCAAGTAACAGCAAGAACGAAAGCTGAGATGGAGCTGAAGCTCAAGACAGTACTCTTCCAAAAATTCAAGAACCGGTTTTGATGGACGGCTTGTCTACCGTGGAGGTTCTTCCCTGTGAGGAAGATAAGGTACCCTTTATCTCAAATGAGAGCGGCAGTGCAGATCATGCACTGGAATATACAAAAATGGAAGAAAGCGAGGGCCACACTGCGATGAAAGAGTTCAAGGAAAATTTAAATGACCAAACAGTACCTCTTAGGATAAAAGGTATCTAAAAAAAACTAGCAAAAAGGAAGGGACACAAGCACGAACGCTACTAACAACTGGTTTTATATCCGCAGTAGTTAATCTAAAAATGCATCATCAGCTAGCCCAGCAACAAGTTTTATTGAAGGAGTACCTCAAATTGAGGAGATTGAGTCTCCTGGTGAAAATGAGCTCTGCTCCAAGAAAGTACGGCTGAAGGCCGTAAATAAAAGCAAGATAATTGAATGAATTAAGAGAGAACAAAGTGGTTCAAAAGGAGATGCTCCATCAAGAGATCAGTGCTCTCATTATAAGAGTGAAAGTGGAGCAAATGTGTCTCAGGCAGCAGCGCGAAAGAGTGAAAATAAAAAGAAAAGAATTCAGGCCTGCCAAGGCAGGTGAAGCAGATCGGGGAATATCCCGTAGAAAGAGAAGGAAGACGCGGCTCAAGAACTGGACGCGCAAGCGCAGAGAGCAACCCATACGGAGAAAGAATAAGACTGCGTGCTCGAAGCGGTCCTAGGCATCGTAGCGTCACGCATGGTTGCTAGTTCTGGCCTAAGTTTCGATGGGAAGTAGGATTAAGTAAGAGTAGAGACCGAAGCGAGAACAAATCACGAATGTAAACTTCACGTAGAACCCGTAAAAAGAGCCGGACTTGCGTGAGAAAGAAAAGCAAGTGTCTTGTCAGAAAAGGATCTTGATTGTTAAACGGTTGAGTGCAACAAATGTGTTCCAAGCGGGAAGCCCTAGTCGTGTATGGAAATATAGGCGAAAGAGTGCCTTGAGTTTGTACTCTTCTCATTGTAGGGCTGTGTGTCTATGATAATGATTTGTTTATTTGTGTCCTGACAACAGTGGTTGTGTTTGTGAACATCATTGTAGTGATGTGAATTTTAAGATTTGTGAGTGCAGTTGGTAAAACTTATGCAATTGATTTGCGTTAGTTTGCCGTTGCCCCATTTAGGTTGTGAGCGCATGCATGCGCGCACGATGCTCGTGTGTATTGAGAATATTGTAGGACAATATTCTTTAAGGGAGGAGCGGTGTCACGAAATCGGCGCACATTTTTATTAAGCCGGCGCGGCGCGAAGCCGGCCCGCGCGGCGCCGCATAAAAGTTTCGACGACATTCCAGAAACGCCTCCTTCCTTGCGCGAGTAAACGCGTAGCTTTGTACGCTTCGCCGTCGCCCTATTTGCCATCATCCGGCGATAACGGTGATTCATCAGTCCGGAAGATGCCAGCTGGTTCCAGAAGGTTCGATGGCATCTGACCAATGACGACGCGCGGCTCCACGGGAGGAAGAGGGAACGCTTTAAGAAGCGAAAGCTAAGAGTGTGTGCGCACTAGCCTTGGCGTGTCTTACCAGACAGAGGCGCCGCACCCTGTTTATGTAGGGCGCGTCGATTTGTAAGTCAGGGATTGCGGCGTGTTCGCATGTGCTTCAGCTGGACTCCCGGGCTACGCCGTGTCCCGGCGATCACCCACTGCTGGGAAGCCCACAGACCTGCGAGGGAGCGGCGCTCGTCTTGCATGACGGCCACATCGAGACTCTCGGGGCGTCGGGCTGAAACATGTCCGGTGAACAATTTGGCATTTGTTTATTTGACTCTCTCCTGTATTGCTCTCTATTTTAAGCCTCCGTGTTTTTGAACACCTCTTCAGTTGCGTGCTTAGCGTTGTTTTTCTGTGCACTTCTCGCCTCTACATTTTAAGTGAACGTGTGTATTCTGTATCGTCTCTTGCTGTCTACAAAGTTTGTTTTGTTTGTTACTTCTGACTCCAACCCTTACTCTGGCTTGAACCTTCTCTCACTACAAGGTAGTTGAATTCCGGCTGAGTTTGCCACGCAAGTCGAGGGCATCTCCTCTGCGACAGGAACAGCTACACCCCCCCCCCCCACCCTCACTCTACGGTTGTCTCGGATTGTGCGCACCGTTAAGGGTGCATCGTTATTAATCGTCTAATTAATAACGGGTGACACATATACTATTCAGACCTGTTTCTTACCATTGAAATAAGAAAAAGAGTATGCATATATGACACTGCAATCGTGTTTGAAATTCAGGATTTCAGCACGGGATGTTAAAGCTTCCAAGAAAACATATTAGCGACAGCATAATATTTGGCATATATTTCGATTTTCATAAATACCCCAAAACAAAACTATTGTGCTTCATGAATCCTCACAAGATGATTTTATTAAATTGGAACATATGTTTGCATATCTGTAATTGTAACATATGCAGCTGCCACTCATTACAGTTCGAGATAGTTGAATATTTAGAATTGTTGTTTCACCAGCCCTTTTTTACGGAGCAATCATCTGGCGTACGTTTGCGGAATCCTGACGGCTGTCGCGTTTATGATGTATTGCCAGCGAGGGAAAACGCCTTTGACTACTCGACAAACTGTATATAAGGCATTAGCGGAATCACTAATTGCATACCTTATCACCTTATGCGGTTCATGTTCTGATTATGAGTGAACAAACTATTCACCGCTTTGTTACAAACTGCCCACAGAAACCTAGATAACAAAATGGAAAGAAGCAGACAAATAGTAAATATACCGAATTCAAGGAATACTTCCAGTATACGAGCAATCCAAAATACAATATGGTGAGCCATTATTACTTTTCAAAGGCATAATTAATAATTATAAGGCAGTGGTGAAACACAGATGCATAATTATAGAAAACTGAGAAATACGCTAAGCCGCGAGCCTTTACTAAGTATGAAAAGAAAGCCGGAAATTAGTACATTCCAGTGGAGTTTATGAACTCTTTGAAACACTCTATGGTTCAAAATCGCGAACTAAAAGTCTGAAAGATATAAGGAAGTTGTGGGAAACTTGTTCTCTTTTTGTGCTTTTATTTTCTTTCTTTCTTCGTTTTTCTCGATACAGGATCAGTTGGGATTTTGTTTTCATTGATTTCTTCTTAAATATTCAACACTGGCTTCCTGGCCTTCTCACAAACAATGTATGCTTATAGTGACCATCATACCATCGTTATAGTGACCATCGTTTTGTATATTTAGCTTTGAAAGTTTATTGGTATAATAATTTAGTTAGCATGATGTGGCGAGTTTTATATGAGCGCGTTAATAAATATTTATGTCACTTCATGCCACCCCGAATGGTGAATATGAATCCACAACACTCCATTTATGGGTTGCCATCACTTCAATACAACACCTACGGCTTTATGTGTGCTGCATTGGTTAGCAGTCATCCTCGGGGAGGAGGACAGCTTTAGTGGTGCGCTTCGTAAACTTACTTCACGAAGCTAGCATGTATTGCGTGGCGAGACTAAGAAGCCCAAATATTTGTGCACAGTTTTGCTATGTTTGCTCAAAAAGACATGGATTGAGATCATCCGGACAATCATGATCCAGTCTGTGCCATTCGACGTAACTCGGGGCCTGACGGCACCAGTAGCTGGCGTCGGCCGGTGTTGCTGCTTTCACTTGCCAGCAAACCAGGCGTGAGGCGGATCAAGTGCAATAGGCCGATCGTCATCAGCTGGACTTACCCACAGGCGGGCTAAGACCTTTTTATTATTGCTTAAATTAACCAGCTTCTCTATTTGCTGCATCCACTGTACCCTTGCGAATGGGTTAAACTCATCCGCCCAACTAATTTTATGCCGCCTCCTGCTATGCTTCCTACCCTTGGAAATCATTTTGTTACCCCTTCAGGACCATCGATTATTGTTTCTTCAAACTAGATTCTGTGCCCATGGAAATTTCATCTAATCATTAACTGGAGTTATTTCTTTCATCGCCCTGTAAGCTTCCTATCTCTTAGAGTTACATATACCATTTTTCCTTCCATATACAGCTCTCTCCGTTGTCTCAACTTAACTGGAACGCCTTTTTCTTAGCCTCTACGTTTCAGTCCTGTATGTGAGTACAGGTAAACATTTAACTGTTATATACTTTCTTCTTGAGCAATGCCGTTAAACAGGTAGCAATATTCTGCACCTACATTGCCAAATGCACTCATTCATAGTCTTATTTTCCTAGTTATTTTCTTTCATGGTCCGGATGTGCGGTTACTACCGGACTTAAAAGACATACTCACCTACAACGTCCAGTGCTTCGCAACCTATGGCGAACTGGTCTTCTTTCCTGAGGCTGTTGAACATTACCTTAGTCTTCTGCCTAATGCATTCGGACATACCTTTTTGCTTTTCCTGTCTAGGTCATCAATTGTTCTTTACAATTAATCTCCTGAGTTACTTACAAGGCAATATCATCCGCAAATCGCTGATTACTGAGGTATTCTCAATCAAACCCTTATGGACAACTGCTCTCATTGCAAGGACCAGAATAGTTCCTCTTAGAATTCTGTCAGTAGTATTGGGGAGATCGTGTCTTCTTGCCCAACACGATTCCTTATGGTAATTTATTACTTTCGTTATGCAGAACTATGCTTCGTTTGTAGCCCCTATCGATATTTCCCTGTATTTAAGCATATGGCGCATCTAAACCTAGATTTCAGCATGCCTATTTGACTGCCGCGGCTTCGATTAAGTAAAACGCTTTCTTGTAAGTGATGAATCAATGAGTGGTGTCTAATGTGTAATGTTGCCCTTCTCGTGACGTGTGAAATCCGCCTACATCACCGTTCCTTTCGCCGCCTTGTACGCTAGTTCCTATTTTCTCAACGGCACTTGTCTGTTGCCGATCCGGTCTCTTCGCTCCATTACTTTGTTTGGCGCACCGCAAAAGACCAGGTCTGATGTAAGGGAGAACCAGTGCGCAAACCGTAAAGTGCAAAGAGAAAAATATTCACGGCATTTAAATAAGTATGGGAAATGTGAAATTTGTGCGTCAGCACATCGAGTTTGTGGTAGACGTAGCCGGTATAATGAGCAAAACTGTTTATTTATACATCAGGCAATGGCGCCCGTTTTCGCTCTGCTTGGCGCGATAGCCCATGCTGGGGTGTCCCGGCGGCCCGCCTGGTTAGCTTGCCACTTGGGGCGCTGTCGTCAGTGGCGCCCACAACACCCCCCTTTCTTGAAAGGTTTCGTCTCACAGGTCCAGGCGTTCTGGTCGCTTACAAACCCGTCCACTTCTTGTGGTGCCCGTGTCCTGCAACGATTGCAGGTGTCTTGCTGCACGTCTTGCTTATCCTCTGTCGGTTTGTACAACGTAGGACCTGGGCTCTGATATTGGCTGTGCTACCACGCCATGTGATGCAGCTCCAGCGAGGATATGCACCGCTGTGCCTGGTGGTAAGCGCTCTCGGCTCCGTACCTTGTGCCGGGTGTCGTATGATAGTTTTGCACGAGCTCTGTAGGCTTCATTATTTTGTTTGAATTCGCTGTCGTCCCACTTCGGGGCTGGCACCTTCGAGGTGGTTGGTACTGTGGTGTTCAGACGACGACCCATTGAGTTCTCCTGGTGAAAACCCTTCCACGCTGGGTGTGGCCCTGTAGGCAAGCAGCGCTTCGTGTATGTTGGAAGACTTCCTCAAAAGCTGCTTTGCTGTCTGCACAGCCCTCTCAGCCATACCGTTGCTCTTCGGGTAGTAAGGGCTTGATGTTGTGTGTGAGGCTCTCCAGTGATGCACTAGTTCTTTGAACTCTGTGGAAGTGAACTGCGGTTCGTTGTCTGTGTGTATTGTCCGTGAAACACCGTACCGTACAAACATTGGCTCCAAGACTAGGGCTATGTTTTTTGTAGCTGTCCTCGGCAGCTGTTCTAGCTAGAAAAATCGGGTAGTCTACTACAACATACTTTTCCCCTTTCAGCGTGAAAAGGTCCATGCCAGCTGTGTGCCAAGGGTGTGCTCGCAATGGGGTTAGAAGCAGGGGTTCTGTTTCTGGCTTTCTGTGCTCTCTGCAAGGTGGACACTTTTCCATGTAGTCTTCAATGTGCTTGACTATGCCTGGCCGCCATATGCATTCTCTTGCCCTCGCTCGGCACCTCGTTGTGCCCAAGTGGCCTGCATGGAGTTTTTCCAGGACCTCTACTCTGATGTCTGGCGGGATGATTATTCTGTCGCCTTTGAATAGCAGACCATCAACGAGCGAAATCTCACTAGCCACCTCGACGTACCTTTTCAGGTCAGATGACAGCCCATGCGCAGTTGGCCATGATGTAGTGCAGAAGGTAGCCACCCTTGAAAGTGTTGCGTCTGACTGGATGCTTGCCTTGGTTCTGTCCAGCATTTGGTTTAAAGCAGGGAGCGGTTGAAGTGCTAATTCTTCATACTCGCGCACTGCACTCTCGAGAGTTCTTTCTTTGTCTGCTGGTTTCCCAGATGGCTTCCGGGACAGAAGGTCTGCTGTGTACAGCTTTTTGCCGGGAGTGAGGGACATGGTGTAGTCGTACTCCAAAAGGCGCATCCTGAAACGTTGAAGGCGAGGACTCAGCTCGTCAAGTCGTTTAGTCTTCAGCAGTGCTATTAACGGCTTGTGGTCTGTTTCCACGCGAAATGTTGATCCCCGCAGGTATTTGCGGAAATATTCGCAAGCTCATGTGATTGCCAGTGCCTCCTTTTCGATTTGGGAATGTCTTTTTTCTGTATCTGTAAGAGAGCGTGGTGCATATGCCACAGGTAGGAGCTTTTCGTGCGACTGCTGTAGAAGTACAGCCTCAAGACCGTATGAGGAAGCATCCCTAGACACTGTGTGAGGCGACTTAGCATCGCAGTGAGTGAGAATCGGCGTCCTGCTTAAAGCTTGCTTGAGTTTGTCAAAACTCTGCTGCTGAGCTGGGCCACAGTGCCAGTTGGCGTTTTGGTGGAGCAAGTCTCTGAGAGGCTTCGTAAAGTCTGCTAGCTCTGGAAGAAATTTCGCTAGGTTGTTTGCAGACCCCAACAAAGACCTGACTTCTGACACATCACATGGTGGGTCGAGCTGGACTATTGCCTTGACCTTTTCCGGGTCGGCGCTGAGTCCTGTTGAGTTTACGACGTGTCCTAAGAATGTTACTTCTGCTTGTCGAAAGGAGCACTTGTCGATGTTGAGGGTAACCCCTGCATCTTCCAGCTTCCTCAGCACCAGCAGTGGGTTAGTGTCGTGTTCGTCAGTTGTCTTCCCTGAGACAATGATGTCATCTTGTAGACAACTCACACCATCTAGTCCTTCGAGCACACGGAGCATTTCTCGTTGGCAGAACTCTGGCGCTGTGGAGATTCCGAAGGGAAGCCTCAGGAACTGGAACCTGTCAACTGGTGTGATGAAGGTTGTGTATTCGAGAGAGTCCTTGGACAGTGGCACCTGCCAGTACCCTGCTCGTGCATCTAGGCGGCTGAAAACTGTTGCACCTGCTAATTTTGCAAGACACTCGTCCACCGTAGGCATGAGCACACGTTCGCGTATTATTTGTTCGTTGAGGTGACCATAGTCCACCAGATGCGCAGCTCGTTGTTCTTTTTTCGTGCGACAACCATCGGAAAACACCACTCGGTTGCTCGCTCGATCTTCTGGATGACTCCCAAGTCTTCCATCTTTTCTAGTTCTTTCTTCACACGTGGAAGCAGTGGGAGAGGCACGCGCCTAGGATAACTGACTGCGTATGGCTCAGCATCCTTTTTGACTTTGATGCGGTACTCAGTCTTCATGACTCCAAGCCCAGACATTAGCTTTGGGTATGACGCCAAGAAGTTGGGGACATCAGTTGATTGTGCGAGGGTTTCGTCTAGCTCAAGAGGGCGCTGTAGAATTCCAAGTGATTCTATAGCTGGTCGACTGAGCAGCGGTTCTTTAAATCCTTTGATGATGAAGACTGCTTCTTGGACTTCTGTGTTGCGCCAGGTGACTGCTGCATCGATGTAGCCAACAGTGGCTATCGCTGTCTGGCCTCGGCCTATCAATGGCTGTTGCGTTGACTTGATGGGTTCCATGACGGTTCTGTCGTACTGATCGTGTGCGATTGCAGTCACATCCGCGCCAGTGTCGACCTTGAAGGTAAAAGGCAAGTTGTTCACGGTACCGGTCATCCTCCACGGCGTGTTCACTCGCACTTTGATTTCGCCTAGATATAGCTCTCCGAGATCTTTTGGTCATTGTCGGATACTCGAGGTCTCGTCCTTCGGCTTAGACATGCAGACGCGGGCGTAGTGGTCTTTTTCCCCACACTGGTTGCACGCCTTGTCTATTTGCGGGACACTGTCTTCGTGTGGTCACGCACACCACCACACCACTTGCAGCGTTCGTCTCCCGTCTTGTGTGTACGCTGAGGGCGCGACTTGAAAGGCACCTTCGCTTCGTTCCGGCGAGTTCTGGAGTTTGTCTGGCCGCGAACTTATCTCATGTCGAGAGGTGGCTGTTCGATGAAGCGAATTTCCTTGTGTTGAAGTTTCACGCTCTCTGAATTGCGGGCAGCTGTGATTGATTTTTCGAGAGTGAGTTTTGCGTCAAGCTGCAGGCTCTCGCTGAGTTTTACGTCTCGCAAGCCGACCACGATCCTGTCCCGAATTAGTTCGTCTTTGAGAGTTCCGTAATCGCACCTTTCGGCCATCTTGAACAGTTCAGTCGCAAATGCGTCGACGTTTTCATGCTGCCCTTGTTTCCGAGAGTTAAATCGCGCTCTTTCATACATGACATTCTTTCTAGGAAGGAAATGCTTTTCGAAAGCACTCACTACGGCGGAGTATGATGCCATCTGTTCGTCTGTCAGTTTCAAAGCAGCTAGCACGTCCTCCGCTTCTTCGCCCGGCGTAGAGTAATGTGTTGATTTGCGTTGTCTCGCCCTGTCCTGTCAGACCGGAGATGAGTCGGTAGCGTTCCCACGGGCTTGCGGAAATCGAGCTTTGCCTGCAGTTCCACGGCGAGCGGGTTGAACGTCATTCTCGGAGTGCCGCTCGCGCGCTCTTCGTTCGCGCCGCGAGTGTCTGGCATGACGCTGCGGCCGCTTACGTTGGGCTCGCTGTCCTTCTGGGTGTCACGCTGCGTTGGTTATCCCGCCGTTGCCACCATGTGGTAGACGTAGCCGGTATAACGAGCAAAACTCTATTTATACATCAGGTAATGGCGCCCGTTTTCGCTCTGCTTGGCGCGGTCGCCCATGCCGGGGTCTCCCGGCGGTCCGCCTGGTTAACTTGCCGCTTGGGGCGCTGTCGGCAGTGGCGCCCACATCAGAGTTTAATTTTGCTTTCAGTTCGGTGGTTTTAAAAGAGGCTACGATGTTCAGCGATATTTCTAATTCTGTGCCTTAGTAATAAGGCAGTACATCATTTTGAAAGCGCATAATGCTCAATCAGGGGGAAGTGCGACCATGGTGTGTTCTGGATTCAGTGGGAAAGAATGAAATACGATAAAGCTACACTTAATGCGCATAGTCAGAGTGGCAGAGCATTGTGCTAGTGCATTTTGCAGAATTTTGGGACACGTAAGCTTTGTGTAATGTGGCCACTGTATGTTTGTTTTCTTCCCCTGCTCCTGCTAGCTTTACACAAACACACAACAGCTTATCTTCGCAGTTGAAATCCCTAAATCTGAAGCACTAACAAAATGACAACAGGTACACCTGTGTGAGCGCTACGCTTACATCAAGCCGCAGCTAAACCGAAAAGCCAAAACATAACAAAGAAAAGAAACGTATGAAGACACCGAGCCCTTATCTTGCAGAAATAGGTTACCTCAGGGGAGACCGCTCAAACACACAAACTTTTACTCTGACTGCTTTTCCAACCCGCCATTTCTTTTTGCCAACTCGCCAAACTGCAGTCTCATTGGACTGCTGGGAATGTGAAAGCAGTGTAAGGGTATTTTTGGGCTTTTCCACATTATGTATGTGCAAAAAGCGCTAAGTGTTTCTGCGAAGATTTCGTTTTGCCAAGGCCCTGAAAAGCATTTGACAATGCCCAAAAGAGCTAAACGTATGGGCCATCACCAATGTTTCGGAAGGTACTTGTATACTAAGATAATATTCTTGCATATCCCAAAATTGAGTAATAATGAGAAAGGATAGTATTCACACATCCATCCTTGGCACGCCTTTATCGTTTTGCTATTAATTCTCTAAATAGCAACCCTTGAAGTTTCTCCGCTGGCGTTCTAAAATGTGGGAGGTACCGGGCGAATTTTAAATGCCAAATTATGATAGAGAGCTGAATATTAGGGCGTTCCCGTCAATATGGAAGCAACAGTCGCTTGCAATATCCCCCATTGTATGAAATATAAAGTGATATACAAGACGGGATCCAGGCAACGATGTGAATTCGCATGCAGAAATTGTCCTTAGATAACTGACATGACAGATTTACACAATGGTGCATGGTAATCGTCTTTCACAATAACAGGGATAAATACGTTTTGAACAAACGCATTGTCTGCCAATTCCGTGCATTTAGCTGAACAGAAAGTAAGGTCAAACCAGTCCTGTCAAAACAGGCTTCGAGTCGAAATGAATTTTTCTTTGTTTACAGGTTGGCTTTATATACGAGGCCTCGATCTTCAAATCCCACACGGAGGCATTCACATCGGCCTGCTACATGGTAAGGCTTGCAATATTATCTGAAAATTCGATTTTGGTATGCTTTTATTTGAACACTTTTCTTGTGACATCATTTGGGCTACCGACATGCTCTCAATACTCACTGAGTGGCTATCGTCACCAAAGAACACAAGCAGAATTCAGCTGGCAGTGTTCTCAAACACTATGTAAGAAAGCGTTTGGCATTTAGCGGCAGCAAGTCCCGCTGCATTCAATAGTCAGTGATTTCATGCCTTTCTTGAACAAATACAGTGCACACTTTCTTACTTTCGTAAATATAAATCTTGACATAATTCGAGACATAAAGCGAGAAAATATCGCATGTCGTTATAAAAATCGTCCGGAGTTTAGAGGCATGGCCCGACTATTTGATCGATTCCAGTTCAGTCCTCCCCTTTCGGAACCTGTGTATGTGCATGTACATAAATATGCGCTTATGCATTAGGCGCTTGATTTGTATCAATATTCGCTCAAGCATCTTTACTAACGCAGTCTTAAACTGCATCCTGATGCGAAGCAGGTTGCAGCTATAAGGCTCCACTTTAATGAAATCATTCGGCGTGCCCTCGTAGCTTCAAGGCAGAGTGGCTGACTAGTAATCCAAGCGTGCTGGAGAGCCCGGATCCCACCTCACCCCCTCATTTCAAAGAAGGTGCGCAAGCTGCCCGCTCTTCCGAAATCTTCCATGTCGTACGATCCCCTGGCGCAACGACGGGCCGGTTCCCAGACATATGAAATGCCTACTAGACATTGCCAGGGGCATACTCGGGATTTTAGAGAGTTAGATATACTTCTCACTTGTGCCAAGAGCATTTTTTGAGCTCGTAAGCAAACAGTGGTCGCCAAGACAATGGCAGAATCCTTCCAATAACAACAGAACGTATCAAGTGAAGCAAATTCGCAGTATCTCATTTCTGAAGCGGGCGGAAAGAGAAGAGAATGAATAAGTGAAGCCTTTATTTTAATGAAGGGATGCATCTCGGCCGCTGTTTGGGTAATTAGGGAGTTACGAGGGATGGGAGTGTAGGTTCTTACTTGTACATGATTCTTCAAGGTGCTTCTTCAGGTTCCAAAAAGGTGATAATAATAGTGGACGTCTTCCCCATCCGCCGCACCAAAGCGACCGTTGGGTTCTGTGGATCCTTCCTCAATGCTGTGAACAGCAGTTCTTCCGTGAATGTATCACAGATCCCATGGACGACTAATCGGCCGCAATCCTCCGGTGCGATCAGATTGGCCACCACTTCATGCTCCTTGTCATCGAGTTTAAGGAACGAATTGCGGCTACCTTCACGCCTCGACTTATGTCCAAGGAATGAAAGAGCACCGTACCTTGCTTTCCGTTGACACACCATGGGTCCAGCTCCGACCAGCTGATTCCGGCAGCCATGGCGAGGGCCTGACTAAGCAGCGGGCCCGACGTGCGTTTAATGACGGGTAGACCTTCGCGAGGCCTAATAATCATCTTGATACCTTCTTCCGGGAACCTCGGAAGATTCATGGCTATTGACCGTTCAGCCAATTTTCTTCTAGCTGCTTTAGCAGCGCCATGAGCGGCTTCCCCGTTTGAAACGCGGTGTTGCACCACCTTGTCCTCCTTGGAATCATTCAGAAGTGTCCACTTACATTTCGATTCAAGCTTTTTCCTGAGCGTTTGTACCCAGGTGCTGTCGTAGTCTTCTGGATCGAGGTCAGTGCCTTCTACGGTCACGTGCATCGTCATTTTTGGTCCACAAACGCGGCGGTAGACCGGCGGTGAAGGGGCCTCCGGGCCGGTCTCCTCGGCCGAAGCCGCGGTAGGCCAAACGGGCGCTAGCGTTTCGCAGGTGGTCCGCACAAGACCGGCAATAAAAACCAAACTGCTGCACTCACAGTCACAACCTTTTTGGAACCTAAAGTCCCAAGATTTGTCAGGATTGAAGGCATGCTTATGCCATGTCGATTGTTCAAAAAAAGATATGAAGTTTGATTCAGATGTGGGGAACTTGGTCATCGCTCAGATGTGTGCGATAGTGAAAAACCTAAGTGCCGTGGCTGTGGGGTGGAATCACCGCCCGAAGATCACCAGTGCACTCCCCAATGTCGCCTATGTCGAAAGGGCCACCTAACGGGAGACAGACGCTGCAAAGAACTCTTCCGTGCACCCTACGTTATCAAGAAGAGAAAGTGGGAAGCAAAATTAGCCGCCGAGGAGGCAGCCAAAAAGGAGCTAGCCGCCGAGGAGGAGGCCAAGAAGCTGCAACAGGTCCGCTTTTAGCGTCACGATGGGCGTAGTGAGTCCCACAACCGGTCCCAGAGCCGTACAAGAACCCGTTCCTCTTCGTTCCCGCGACTGCAGCCGCCGTCGTCCAAGACGATAATGGAGGGCTCTCGACCAAAGCAAGAGCCGCAGCAGCAGCAGAAACCGCCGCAGACACCATCAAAAGGAGTGAGTAGTGACTCTCAGGACTCAGCTGAGGTTCAGGCTCTAAAAAAACAGAATCAGTTGTTACAGGCGCAAGTTAAAGCACTGCAGGAACAAATCATTGCGATAGGAAAAATTTCACAACCAATGGAGACTGAAATGCCGGTAGCGGAGGCACCACAGAAGGAACAGAAAAAGAACCCTAGGGACAGTCCTCCTGCAGCAAAAAAGAAAAGAGGTCCCGAGCTGGATCTCGAAACCCGCGTCCAAGGATTGGAAAAACGATTCGCTAAAAAAGAAGACGACGACAAAATTTTCCAACAACAAGTTATGACCGCGTTAGAACGCCTGAACAGTGCTATGGCAGAGATGCGGGTCGAAATGGCTAGGAGAGACGAGAGAATTCAGTTGGTTTACCAAGAGATTCATTACATTAAAAATGGCTCTGCATCACCGTAGAAATACCATTTGGCATTGGAACTGTAGGGGCTTCAGTCGCAAACGCGCGGTACTGGAAACGTTTTTGACCAACATTGACAAACCCGAAGTAATCGCATTGCAGGAGTGCAGTAAGCACGCTAAGCTAGCGAGTTACAAATCATACGTGGGACGAGATGACAACACGCGAGTGATCACACTTCTCAAAAGGAATATAACGGTGCTGCAGCATAATACCGGGACAACAAATGTTGACCATATACTAATCGAGATAATCCCGCAAAAAAGAAAATTCAAGTCTATTCATCCTCAATGTATATAGCCCGCCTCGACAAAAACGTCAATGCAACTTCAATGAGCTGTTCGCCAAAGCGCGAGTGATCGCGAAAGAAGGACCCCTGTTGATAGTAGGGGACTTTAACGCGCATCACACGGCATGGGGATATAGATACACGCAGGTAAAAGGACGCGAACTATGGAACAGCATTCAACAGAATGGCTTATTGCTTCTGACAGATCCCCTGAAACCAACCCGCCAGGGTACCAGCGTTTCGATAGACACATCTCCGGACTTAACTCTAACCGGAGGCTGCATTTACGCCACGTGGTGCAACACAGGTGAAAATTTAGGCAGCGACCATAAATTATAGAAATCGTAGTAGATAACGGCCCACCGGTCGTCCGCACCAAAAAGGCAACGTTGGTGAACTGGGAGGCTTTCCGAAATGGCCGCACAGGTGACGAGGAAGGCATAAGTAACATTGACGATTGGAATAAAGAGGTCATTCAGTCGGTCAACGAAGCAACGGAGGAGGTGGAGGTTGACAAAGATATTGAAGGATTAGACCGTCACATGGTCAGGCTCTGGCGTAAGAAGAAGGATATAGAAACGAGACTCACACAGAAAAGAGGGAATAGGAACTTGCGCAGAGAATTGGCAGTGCTTAACAAAGAAATTGAAGAATATGCGCTCGTTTTAACGAGGCAAAACTGGGGCAGCATTTGTGAAAAACTGGACAGGAATATCGGGAAGGCAAGTACGTGGCACTTACTTCGGCATCTTCTAGATCCCGACAAATCTAAACTGGAGGCCAGGCTGCAAATTCACAGGCTAATACATACCTTTGATGGGACCGCGGCTACTCTGATAGCCCGAGACCGGTATTTGAACTGTGCAGAGGGTATAGGCCAACAAATGCCTGATTACAAGGGTCAGGAAAACCCGGAGCTAGATAGCCCGATAACGGTTGCCGAAGTCCAGGCAGAAATAAATAGACTGAGAACAAAGACTGCTGCAGGTCCGGACAGAGTCAACAATCGAATGCTAAGAAACTTGGACGACGCGTCGATCCGACACCTCGCAGCATTCGTGCAGGAGTGTTGGGAGGCCGGCCGGCTGCCGGCGACATGGAAGGCCGCAAACCTCGTATTCCTCCCGAAGCCGGGGAAGCGGCCGGGTTTCGAACACTTGCGTCCGATCTCGCTCACGTCATGCGTGGGGAAACTAATGGAGCATGTTGTTCAGGCCCGGCTGAACCGGTTTTTGGAGGACAACGATATCTATCCGAACACCATGATTGGATTTAGACCGCATTTGGCCGCATGCGATGTCATGCTGAAGCTAAAAGAACAGATCATACACAATTCAACAGTAGACACCAGGGTGATCGTTGGTCTAGACGTGTCAAAAGCTTTTGACAACGTGAAGCACTCGGCTATTCTGCAGAATCTCAGTGCATTAGATGTTGGAGTTCGCATGTACAACTACATACGCGACTTCCTCAGCGATAGAACGGCAGCTATCAGTATGGGGGGACACACATTAGAAGGTATTCGACTGGGAAACAAAGCCACACCACAGGGATCGGTGTTGTCCCCGATGCTGTTTAATATCGCTATGATTGGTCTCCCCGCAAAACTAGAGGAAATCCAAACGCTACACCATACATTATATGCAGATGACCTTACTCTGTGGATGTGCAGGGGCAGTGACGGTGAAATTGAACAGACACTCCAGCGGGCAATCGAAGTTATAGAAAGATACTTAGAACCGATCGGGCTCAGTTGTTCGGCCGAGAAATCTGAAGCGCTCGTTCTCACGTCAATGCGATCGCCCCATCGTCGGCGTATAAAGCAGGATAGCCCGAAAATAACACTCAGGGTCAACGGTAACGTTATACCAACGGTGGCAACCATTAGAGTTCTGGGATTACGAATTCAGGGCAACGGCAGGAACTCGGAAACGATACAGAGGCTAGACGCTAGCACCAGTCAAACATGTAGACTCCTGCAGCGGATCGCAAACTAGTCCAGTCCTTAGGCTAGTCCAGTCTTTTATGATCAGTAGGATAGTCTACGCGGCGCTGTATTTACGGCTTCACAAGGCAGAAAAGGAGAAACTTGACGTTCTCATTCGTAAAGGGATAAAAACGGCACTAGGTTTACCACCCAATACATAGACAAACAAGATTATGAGACTAGGGGTCTCCAATACCCTCGAAGAGCTCATTGAAGCTGCAAGGACTTCACAATACCAGAGACTGTTGCGCAGTACTACCGGTCGGAGCATTTTGAAAAAACTGGGGTATGTGCCGCAAGCATGCTCCAGACGTACAGAAAAAGTGCCTAGACAGGTTAGGGACAACTTAAAAATACCTCCGCTCCTCAAAACCATGCACCCCGTTTACCATGAGAGCCGGAGGAGTGATAGAGCAACAGCGCTGCAAGCCCGTTTTGAGGGAAGACAGGACGTCTTATATACAGATGCCGCACAATGCGCGAACGGTAGGGGACGTGTTTCAGTAGCAACTAGAGAAGACGGGGGCTCGGTAGTTTGCTGCAGCACCCGAAATTCGACCACAACGGAGGCGGAAGAGGTGGCCATCGCGCTAGCTCTAACACAACAACAGGTCAAAATTATAGTTACAGACTCGAAATCAGCGATTAGAAACTTTGACGCGGGCCGCATTTCGGCCATAGCAGCAAGAGTGTTGGCCAGTGGTTCACCACCGGCAGAGCAGGTCGCGCTCATTTGGACACCGGCGCACCAGGGGTTGAGGGGGAACCAGAAAGCGCACGTACTGGCCCGAGGATTAGCTATATTCCGGGATCCCAGTGACGACTTATGCGCAACCCCGTACCCCTTGCGCAATGAGGAGCCCCTGCAGTTCGACGATGACCTTAGTACCTACCAAGATATCCTAAATCATTACAAATTAGGCAGATCAGTACTACCAAAAGCGTGTAAGCAACTCACCAAAAGCGAGGGTGTTATGTGGCGTAAGCTACAGACTGGAGTATTCCCGATCCCCCAGCCTTACAGCAAATGGCACCCGGAAATTTTTAGCCCCAGGTGCAAACGTTGCAATGGCATAGCGGACATGATCCATATGATATGGACGTGTCCTAGATTTGGAGAACCTGACCGAACAGATAAGTCCTGTGAGTCACTACTTCTCAAGTAGGACGAAAAAGGGCAACGAGAAGTCATCCGTCTTGCCCTGGCCGCTGCTAAGATCCAAGGGATCCAGGTCGACGGCTGAGGGGGAGGACATGGTTGGGACAGAGCTTCGCCTCAGATCCTCACCAACCTTTTGACGGGTGCAATAAATGTTATTTCTCTCTCTCTCTCTCTCTCAAGGTGTTTCTCGTTGCTTACCATGCTGTTGATGTGCGCTGTAAGTCCACCTCTTTCACACTGCTCGAAGCAGGCCGCTCTCACTGCCATAGGTGGCAATGGAATATTGCGTTTCGGTGCTTGATAGAAGCTGATGTGCTAGGGTAGGCATATCGTCGTGTACAATATGCGTAATTTTGTTTCTTCGTGAAAACGATGCGTATTACCAAATCCCATGTTTTAGCTCTGCTGTACACTGTTCTTAAAAGTGGGTGCATATGTTGTGTTTGAGTGTTTCGCGTCTGTCAAGAAACCACTCGTCTAGTATATGGGGGTGTAGGCTGCGTGTGCTATTACTTTGGTGAGAAATCGCTCTTGTGGTCGAGTTAGCCCTTTCGTGCTGACAAGCAGCGAACTTACTCCATAAGCCTCCAAAAACGGCACTTCTTTCTGCTCCTATAATGTTTATTTTTTCTTCTTTTTGGTTCTCCATAAACTTAAAGAGAAGGGAGGAAGGTGAAATTGTAAGAGGAGAAACGGGTGCTTATGGAGCAATTTCACCCATCTGGGGATCTTTAGCGTGCATTATCAACACACAGCAGACGAACGCCTTGGCGTTTTTCCGCCGAAGCGAGGCCGCAGCGGTCGGGTTCTAAAGCAGGCGCTTATGACGTGTGAGTGAAAAACTTCATTGAGCAGAGATAAGGGAGGGGGATGTGTAGGTGGGGTCCCTAGTCCGGGACTCCAGCGGCTGCCGCTGCTACTCGCGCGCGTGTCACGAAGGCCTGTTAGACCTCTAGTCAAGAGCTGGATAGGGCAGCCTTCCACCCCTCAGTTGTTGGCACTGCATTTGGGTCATCTGGGAGATTGTGTGTCAGGTCCACACCATGGGGTGCAGGCCTGCCTTCTCTTCGCAATATTTACGTTTCGGGTCACAGAACCTTGGGTGTATTGTGTTTAACGGGCTGGTGTATTATGTACCCGTCTGTAGGCATCGCCATCTAACTTCCTCCGCTTTGGAGAGCCCCTTAGTTGGGGTGGATATTTTCTACGGAGAGTCTTCAGTACTATAACCTCTCCGCGCACGTCGCCAGTAGCCGGGATAGGGTGGTGTGGAGGATGGAGGGGTCGCGTCCCGTTGGAGGAGAGCTCGGGCAGCGGCATGGACGCACTCGTTTCCTTCCAAGCCTTGATTCCCTGGTGTCCAGACGAGTCATTTGTCTTGTTCGGGGTGTCCATGATGTTTAAATATTCTGGCAGCCTGGGGCCATATTCGTCCTTTTATGTAGTTGCGGTAGGTAGCCAAAGAATCTGTGAATATATAGGCACAGGTGGTATGCGTAGCGGCTGAAACAATGGCCACCAGCTCCTCCATTTCTATATTGCCATCACAGAGGGAGAGGGCATCAACCAATTGTTGGTGAATCGCAACCGCTACCATGTATCCCGCTTGTGACTTTGCGGCGTCTACGTAGTAAACTTCAATGTCTGCATCGTACTTTCCCAGGATGTATTTAGCCCGCGCCTTCCGGCGCCCTTGGTGGAACAGAGGATGCATATTGCGGGGTAGGGGATTGGGTATGAGCGAGTTTGACCACCCGGGCGGTATAGCCTATTTTTGTACGAGCCCTTGCGGGCTAGTTAGGTTAAGGTCCGTAGAACGATCTGGCCCTTGCGGATTGCTGATAGTCGATTAATCTGGGTGGCGCGTTGGGCAGCAAGGAGATCTTTGTCTGTATTGTGCATCCCTAATTGCAAAAGGCGCTCTTTGTCAGTGCTTTGGGGTAGGCCCAGCGCCTTTTTAACTGCATTTCGTATAATGACGTCAATTAATTTCTTATAGTTTCCGTTTAGAGGTACAAATACGGTGTCGAATACGCAGTTCAGTTAATGGTGAATGCTGGAACCAGGCGCAGGGTGTCTTGTTCGAGCATACCCATGTGGTTGGTAGTGACCCGGGCTATCATACGGCCAACCTGCTGACTGGTGTTTTTCAGCCGAGTGAGGGCGTACCCATTTCTGCCCCTGTCGTTGATGCAAAGGCCTAGAACCCTGATGATGTCCTTGTCTGGTATTGTGGTATTGGGTCTCCGTTGAGGCGGACTTGAACAGTGCATCTGCTAGGGCGGGAGCTGTGTAGTGCCAAAAACTCCGAGTTTTGGGGGGAGCAAGTAAGGCTGCAGTTAGCGGTGTAGGCTTGCACGATGGCTATGTCAGAAGCCTCCAGAAGGTCGAAATTATTCCTGAGCCCTACAATATGCAACTATTTCTCTATTCTAATCTCTTGTTCCTTTCGTTCGTTCGGCTGTTGTCAGATGTCCACCTAGAAATGTATCAGATATTGCGCCTTTCTACTGCTGTAGACCAATTTACCATATTATTCATATACGTAGAAATTGTGACAGTTCCACACAAATGTAGTGTTCATAACCATTAAAGCATGAACCCACCATTGTGTCATATCAGCAGAGCTATTGATCGACATTCTGCTCAGTGGCGTTAAACCGCTCAAGCCAATTTGTTCTCTTAGAATGTGCATGCCGGATCTTCTAAAGCACCTTGCGTGCCAAGCATCGTGGCTTCGGAGCCTGCTGCGCTAAGCGCCTTGGCTTTGTTGGTTCCGTATCCTTTTGCTGGGCACTGATGAGTCCCTTTGAGTAACACGGCATCAAGCATCATGATAAGCTCGTGGCCGAGGACTTAAGGTGACATGTTCGTACTTCCCTGAAGAGTTGTATTATATGCGAAAGTAAGGTAGGGCAGCACTTCCTTGAGATTATGTCAGCGAATGCTTGGTTCAGCTGTTTGGTCAAGCCATTCCTTTCAGGATGGTATAACATAGTATTCCTGTGTTTGGGTTGACTGTACAGAAATATATTTTGAGAACAGCGCTAACACAGGACGGAACGAGAACACAACACAGGCACTGACTACCAACTGCCGTTTATTTCAGAAATACAGATATATATGTTTATTGAGGGTTATTCGAAGAACTGGAGACGGCAACCGGTGACACAAGGCGATCGTAGAGCGTAGCACAATCTCGTCCAAACAAGACAGTCCGATCTCTCCGTGCGCGCGCCAGCTGATCGGCCTCTTTATCATTGTTAGCGTCGGCGCTGTATCATCTTCCTTACAATTGCCCCGGCGGAAAGAGGGAGCCATCCGGGCGACTCAGGGCGAGGGTATGACAAGGGGATCGTAGTCTGGCTTAAGTCGACTGACGTGAACAATTTCTCGCCCGCGGCGACGGTGGACTGAAGAAGGCGCTGCCGGCTCTACGACGTAGTTAACTGGTGATGTGTGCTCTAATACACGATAAGGGCCATTATACTTTGCAGAGAATTTGGAATCAGCCGGAACAGAGAGACAAAGGAGGGTGTTGGTGGGAAAGTCAGCAGCGGTCTTTCCGTGATCGCTCTCATGTCGGCGAAGATTTTAAATGTCCGACGTGAATAAGTGAGCCAGCTGACGGCACTGCTCAGCATTACGGGCAACAGCAGAAAGAGAAGTGTACTCTGAACTGTGTGGTAAGGAAGTATGGTGTCCAGTAGACAGGAAGGTTCATGACCGTATAGGAGAAAGAATGGGGAAAATCCAGTCGTTGCTTGAGACGCTGTGTTATAGGCATAGGTGACGTACGGAAGCACCTGATCCCAATTAGATGCGTCAGAAGAAACGTACATGGCGAGCATGCAACCAAGAGATCGGTTAAACCTTTCTGTGAGGCCGTTAGTTTGAGGATGGTAAGCTGTGGTGGTTCGATGTATTGTTTGGCAAGCTTCCAACGGCTCGTTGACCACTTGAGATAGGAAGACGCGGCCGCGGTCACAGAAGTTTACAAGGAGGCCCGTGACGTGGAACGAAGTGACGCAGAATGAAGGAGGCGACGTCATAAGCACTAGCCGTAGTCAGGGCTGCAGTCTCCGCGTAGCAGGTGAGGTGATCCATGGCGACTATTATCCAGTGGTGGCCTGATGTCGAAGATGGAAGGGGGCCATAGAGGTCGATGCCCACACAATCAAAGGGTCGCGCTGGACAGGGCAATGGCTCTAATGGGCAGGCGGAGGGGCGCGGAGACGACTTCCGCTGCTGACAAGCAGTACAGGAGCGAATATAGCGGCGGACATAGTTGTACATCCCCCGCCAGTAGTACCGCTGGCGGAGATGTTCGTATGTCTTCAACAGGCCAGCATGTGCGCTTTGTGGGTCGGCATGGTATTGGGCTCAACGTTCTGTGCGAAGATGGCGAGGAATGACCAAGAGCCATTGGCGACCATCCGGGCGATAGCTTTTGTGATACAGCAGACCACCCCGGATCATAAAAAGGGAAGCTTGGCGACGAAGGGCTGGCGGGAATGAAGACGTTGAGGATCCGGTGAGGACGTCTAGGAGCGAAGATACCCAGGGATACCGGCGTTGTTCAAAAGGCAGGTTGTCGGAAGTGAGAGCTGCAACGGAGGGTTCGGATATCGAGTGCGAGGGTGCAGGAGAAGGCAGCGGCGAGCACGACAAGGCGTCAGCGTCGGAGTGTTTGCGTCCAGATCGATATATCACGTCAAAGTCAGTCTTGAAGGCGAAGAACCCAGCGGCCGAGGCGTCCAGAAGGGTCTTTCAGGGAAGCCAACCAGCAGAGGGCATGGTGGTCGGTGATGACGTTGAAGCGGCAGCCATATAAGTAAGGGCGAAACTTTATTAAGGCCCACACGTTTGCAAGACACTCCTTTTCTGTGACAGTGTAGTTAGAGTCAGCTTTCGCTAGCGCTCGGCTAGCGTAAGCCACCACATATTCGGAAAAGCCTTGTTTGCGTTGAGCGAGGACAGCACCGAGGCCGATACAGCTGGCGTCAGTGTGCACCTCTGTAGGAGCTGATGGGTCGTAATGGCGGCGAATGGGCGGTGAAGTTAGTAGACATCGGAGCGTAGTGAAAGCATCGTCGCAGAGTGGGGTCCATATAGACAAGTCGGTGGGACCATTCAGCAATTTTTGTAAGCGGTGCAATGAAGGCAGCGAAATTGCGGACAAAACGGCAAAAATATGAGCATAGGCCGACGAAGCTGCGCAGCTCTTTAACAGACGTCGGTTTCAGGAATTCAGTGACCGCACGTAGTTTGTCCGGATCGGGCAGGACGCCATCTTTGGACACGACATGACCCAGTATTGTCAGCTTGCGGGCGCCAAAACGACATTTCTTCAGGTTAAGTTGGAGACCTGCGCCAGTGGGACAGCTCATGATTTGGTGCAGGCGCACGAGCTGCGTCGGAAAATCGGGAGAGAAAACGACGATGTCATCCAAATAACAAAGACAAATGTTCCACTTTAGGTCACGTAATATGTTGCCCATCATTCACTCAAGCGTAGCAGAAGCGTTGCAAAGACCAAACGGCATCACAGTGAACTCATATATTGCATCAGGGGTAACAAAGGCTGTCTTGGGTCGGTCAGACTCAGCCATAGGGACCTGTCAATAACCAGAACGCAGGTCCAGGGACGAAAAGAACTCGACTCCTTGTAAACAATCGATGGCGTCATCAATGCGGGGTAGTGGGTATATGTCTGTATGAGTAATTTTGTTACGACGGCGGTAGTCGACGCAAAACCTTATGGAGCCATCCTTCGTTTTCACAAGTACCACGGGAGACGACCACGGACTAGATGAAGGCTGAATTACACCACGTTGTAGCATGTCGTCGACTTGCTCAGCAATAACACGGCACTCCGTAGGCGAAACACGGTAAGGGCGCTGGCGAAGAGGAGCACGACTGCCGGTGTCGATGCGGTGAACAACCTGGGTCGCACGGCCCAAGGAAGTCGTCTGAGCGTCAAACGAAGAACGGAACTGTTTGAGAAGAAACAGTTGCTCACGGTGAGTCGGGTCTTGGTCACTGGCCACAGACGGTTGAAAAACGTCCAAACTTGGTATATCGGAAGACTCAGTAATCGGAGTTAGGGAGGATACGTGGGCACTCTGTGGTAAATACCCATCAACCTCAAACGGCGAGATGAGGTCAGCAACTTCAATATGACCAAGGCATTCTCCACATTGTAGAGGGACCACAGCGGTGGAGGCATTCACAACAACAACATCAGCGGCACCGCAGTTAATATCGATGATAGCAAAGGGAAGGAGGTGACGGCGACAGGCGAACATGGGAGAAAGCGCAAAGAGAACAGTCGCATTGAAAGAAAGGGGTACACACACGGGGACAATCACAGTACAGTTGGGCGGAATGTCAGTGTCGTCGGCGACAAGTCTGGCGCAAGACAATGACGGCGAATAGTCAAAAACCGCATCACAGAGCGCAGAGAAGGCAACGTGGGCGCGGGCGCAGTCAATAACAGCATTGTGGTGGGAAGGAAAATCCCAGCCAAGAATTAAGTCATGCGAGCATGACGCAAACACTAAAAACACGACGACGTCTGCGATAACTACCCGCGCTGTGCAAGCAGCAGACTGACTAACGGAATCGGCGCTGGCGGTGCGAAAAGAAAGTCCAGAAGGCGGGTTGGGGACTTTATGAAGCGAGCGCCAAAAACTTTCGCTATTGACTGAGAGAGTGCCCCTGTATCGACGAGTGCAAGGGCACGAACATCGTCAACAAAAACTTCGAGAACGTTCGGCGGAGACAGACGAGGACTTGTGGTAGGCGACATGTGTGCAGTTCGGGCTCCAGGAACTGCGACTGCTAGTTTTCCGAGTCTTGTGTCACGCTGCGACGCCGCATTGGCGACAAGGACCGACGGCGAGGGGACGGCGAGCGGTGCAATGGAATGTTCTGGCGGCCCGATGAGCTGTGCGGCTGCCCTGGAGATGTCCCCGAAGGTGGGCGCAGGGTGTCGTACTCAAAATTGCTGTCAGCCATATTGCGTGCAGGAGCAGTACGCAGAGTACGACGGCACAGGCGGACGACGTGGCCTGGAATACCGCAGGCATAGCAGATAGGCCGGTTGTCATTCGTGCGCCAAGGATTGTAGGGAGACGTCGTTGATCGGAACCGTGTAGTGGCAGTCGGTGGCACTATAGTCGGCACGTACGCAAATGACTGTGGCGGTGGAGGGCGGGCGGTGACTTGTACATATGTGGGAGGCATTTGTACTGGTACAGGTAGAGGAGGCACGACAGCGGTGGGGGGGCTGTAACTCAATGGTGCAGCAAGAGGTGTGGGCAGCAGTGGGAGAGGGTCGACACGACGTGGGACAGGTGCTGGCTGACCAAAAGTGGGAAGTGCATTGGCAACCTCCTGCGTGATGGTGTCGGATCGCAGGGGTAAGTAGCTGGGCTGTAGACGACGGGCGTGGGCCAGACAAAAGCTCAACCTGTCGGGAGACCTTATCTCGAAAAAAATCTTTGATGTTAGCCAAAAGGTCGCTGCTCACAGCCAGGCCAGAGATGGGCGCAGCAGGAGCGGGAGAGCGACGAGTGCAGGGGAGTTGCTTGAGCATTTCGTCGAACCTTTGGCAAAGGATGTATACTGATGCCGCCGTGGTAGGGCTGCTTGCACACAGCATGTGAATTGCATCGACATCAGTGAGCTTCATTATGTACTTTATCTTGGCAGCCTCATTGACAGACGGGTCGACACGCTTGCATAAATTTACGACGTCTTCAATGTAGCTTGTGAAGCTTTAACCTCATGCTGAACTAGTACGCGCAGGGTTTCTTCAGAGCGTAGATTCCGAACTGTGGGACGACCGAAAACGTCTGTGAAGTTTGCCTTGAAGTAGGCCCAAGTCGGCATGTCGGCCTCATGATTTCGATACCAGAGGTTAGCAACGTCACTCAGGTAGAAGCTGACGTTTTTGATCTTCATGCGGTCATCCCAGTTGTTATGACGACTCACCCGCTCGCACGAGGCCAACCAATCTTCAACGTCCTGGTCGCCCTGCCCGCTGAAAACTGCGGGGTCTCGCTGCCGAATGGCACCGGAGCATGAGATGGGCTGCGAAGGGGCTGCCACCGGCTGTTGGCCTACCTCGTTTGTCGCCATGGGTATCCTATGGCTGTGGAGCTCCACGGTGATTGTGTAAGAGTCGTACCCCTGCACGTTCCACCAAATGAAGCGGGGTTTATTGGGGGTTATTCGAAGGACTGGAGACGGCGACCGGTGACACAAGGCGATCGTAGAGCGAAGCACAATCTCGTCCGAACAAGAAAGTCCGAGCTCTCCGTGTGCACCAGCTGATCGGCGTCCTCAACGTCGTTAGCGTCGGCGCTGTATCATCATCTTGCTTACAATGTATATATATATATATATATATATATATACACATTGTGAAAGAAGGCCAGGTCGAGACGGCAGGGCAAGTTACTCCGTGTCAGCGTTTTAATCTAATGGTGAACCCAGGCACGTGCTGGAGCCGGCGCCGCGGGACGATGACGATGGTATGTACAAAAGAAAGAAGATCCATGGAAGGCTCACACAATCTTCCCGCGGGGTCGGAAGCGGCCAGTCTGGCCGCTCCTAACCAACCGATGCACCGCGGCGCACAAACGGCTTCAAGCGAGAGACATGAACAATTTCAGTTCCATGGTGGCATCGGTCGGCTGGGGGATCAACAGGTGTGACTTGGTAGTTCACAGGGGTAGTATGGTTGATGACCTTGTAGAGACCAAGATAGCGGCGCTGAAATTTATCACTAAGGCCAGGGGTGCGCAGTGGTGTGTAAAGAAGGAGTTCGTCACCAGGACGAAAAGAGACCGCACGATGCGTAGAATCGTAGCGACTCTTGCGGTCTTTTTGGCACGCTTCTGCGTTTAGGCTGGCAAGATGACGGCATCTGGCCACAAGGGATAAGAACTGGGCTGGTACTGATGAGGAGTAGTCGGGCGGAGAGAAGAAGGAATTGTCAAGCGTTGTAGTGGGGCGACGGCCAAAAACGATCAAAAATGGAGAGTAACCGGTAGTCCGCTGTACTGCTGTATGATAGGCGAATGTGACGAATGGTAGAATAGTGTCCCATTTTCGATGATCCGGTGTGATGTACATGGATATCATATCCGATAGAGTACGATGAAATCGCTCAGTCAAACCGTTAGTCTGGGGATGGTAGCTTGAGGTTGTCTTATGAAGGGTGGATGACGCATGAAGAACTTCGGCAACGACTGTCGATAAGACGGCGGTCCCACGGTCACTTAGAAGCACCAGAGGAGTGCCATGACGCAGTACAATTGATCGCAAAAAATAAGCTACTTCTTCAGCGGAACCAGTCGGTACAGGGGCTGTCTCAGCGTAGCGTGTAAGGCAGTCGACAGCTGTTATATTCCAATGGTTACCGCCTTCGGAGAGAGGTAGGGGACCATTTAGGTCGATGCCGACTGCGTCGAATGGTGTGGCGGGACATGGAAGGGACTGTAGGAGGCCAGCGGGTGAAGAAGTCGGCCGCTTGAGACGTTTGCACAGATGGCTGGAAGCGACGTATTTAGCTACGGTAGAAGATCGGCCATTCCAAAAGAAATGTCTTTTCCCGCGGTCATGTTTTGTCAAAACCAAGGTGACCTGCAGTAGAGTCATCGTGGAAAGCCGCCAGTATACGTTGGCGAAGCACACGCGGCACGACTGGGAGCCAACGAGTTCCATCAGGGCAATACACGTAGCGGCGTAGTATGCCATCTTCGAGCTTGAAATTTCGAAGCTGACGGCGAAGCCTAGCGTTGAGCGGGTTCTAAACGCCGATAAGGTGGTCGGTGATGGGCCGGCAGTAGGCATCAGATAATGCTGCGAGCGGAGTGCGTTTGTGCTCAGAATCGCCAAAGAAACTGTTGTGATATGCATCGAGGGAAGAGATGGTCGGCTGTTGTCAGGGGTAGAAATGCGTTGCGAAGAAAAACAGCAGGCTGATTCCGTAAATGGACAGCGAGGAAGAGCGTCGGCGTCTTGGTGTTGGCGAACCGATTTATAAACGACGTCGAAATAGTATTCTTGCATGCGTAGAATCCAGCGGCCAAGTCTGCCTGTCAAATTTTTCAGTGAAGGCAACCAGCAAAGAGCATGGTGATCGGTCACAACTGTGAAGTGCCGACCATAGATGTAAGGTTATGACATCATCAGCAATATCACTGGCGGGCGTACCTACAGGAGCAGGCGAGAGCAATCGGCGACGGTGTCCTGGCACAAAGACTTGTTAATAAGAGCTATGTCTGATTCCTGTAGACAGCGACGTCATCTCACTATGCGGGCTGCCAGGTCCCGATATATTTGATCCAACGTAGGACATGGTGGTCAGTAATACACTGATAGGTGTACCATAAAGATGGGGTCAACATTTTGATGTCGCTGATGCAATGTCCAGACATTGTTTCTCTGTGGGAGTGTTGTTGGATTCAGCTTTAGACAGACAAAGACGAATGTAAGTATAGTGCCTAGAATGTACTGGCTAGTGTGCAAAGCGCACACGGAGGAGTGGGCCGGAGGGCAATGAATGTCGCCGGAAGCCATGCGGGGGCGCCACTATGCAGTATTCTGCTGCCTGAGGCGGTTTCAGTGCGCCCACAGCTACCGCTAATCTGGTATGAGCATCGCAGGAGCTTACCGTTCGCTGTGGGTGCCTGTTTGACAACAATGTCTTTCTCAGGCGTAAACAAGAGTTTGTGGCGGCACCGCTGAATCATTGGCGGCAGTATAGGTGTTTATATTTGCCGAGAGGATGCTAACATCATATTGCATTGAAAAAGAGGCGAAACACTTACCGATGGCAGCTGTCGGCATGGTTGTTCCACTTTTCTGTATTTACATATGAAATAAGAGCATGCATGGACATATAAAAAGTGGCGCTGGATAAATAGTTCCCCATTTTATTTAATAGCCACAGAACTTTTTTACATCTTAACAAGCAAGAGAAAAAGCTCAATATCAACTGAGTGTCTGGTATCTGTGTCCAAACGTGGCATCAATTTCAACAATGCAATTGATTATTGGCAGGGTCGCAACTTTAAATATTTTCGCTGCTACCTTTCACCTTCATGCTCCCTGTTCAACCTCTACGCAAAATTGCAATTGTTAAAAGAATATAGCCCGCTGGGGTGGTGCAGTGTTAAGACGCCCGCCTACTGTGCCAGAGTTCTCAGGTTCGAACCCGACCGCGGCGGCTGCGTTTCGATAGAAGCGAAATGAAGTGGCGTCCGTGTGCTGTGCGATGTCAGCTGTTGTTGTTGTGGCTGTAGGAAGAAAGACAAGAAAGTGCACGGGCCTGCTACTGGCTCTGTAGCTGAGCCACCTCCGCTACCTCGTGCGAAATGAACCGGAATGGGAGGTGCTTGCAGGCTGACATCGAAACTGATGAAGCGCTTGTGCCTGCGGTATATCTGAAATGAAAGGCGTATCTGTCTTTGTATATGCGTTAAGTGGGCGGCGAGACAAGCGAAATTTTTCACTTTCTGGTTTGGGGTAGGGGGATTTGGCAATAGCTATTTTTTTATCAGGATGCAGCAGGACTGCAGCATTGCTTACAACGTGACAAATATTATGAATTTGACATAAAGGGAATGAGATTGCATGCTTTCGAAAGGGAACCGGTATCATGGTATGTGTTGCAAAAGTGTGTGTAGGCGCGAACGTTGCATCTCGAATGTTGACGCATAAAACGCAACTTCTTTTAGGGTAAACGAGACATGTGCGCTACTTGAGATCTGCAAGGGCAGTGTCTACATGCCACTGGAAGGTTGCCGGCGCAGATCACAGACGAAATGGCATAGCAATAAACTCTTAGAGCCAATTCGGAGTAATAAACGATATTATTTTTTCTGTCCCTCTCATCTACACCTAGTTGCCAGTAGCCGGAGTTTATGTGCATTGAAGGCAGATATTCTGTGGAGCCGAGGTGATCCAGATTCTCATCGAATTGTTGCAGGTTGTTGACGTCGTTTTTAGTAACATTGTTTAGCTGTCAGTAATCTATGAAAGCCAGAGTGGTAACCTTTTTTATGAAAATATATTTGCAATCCTCGGACTCCCTGACAGATGGATAACATCGTTGTGGAGCATCTCTGTCAATTTGTGTAAGACAGAAGCGCATTCTTTCGGGGACAGTCGGTAAGGAGACTGCACAAGGAGGGCACTGTTTCCTTCGCAGTAATGCGATGCTTAGCGAGAGGTGTTCTGCCAACCATGAGCAATTAGAGAAATTCGCTTGACAACTCTTGAGGCGGTCTTTATTTGTCGAGGCCCTTAGTTAACGTCGAACTGTGAATGGGTTACAGGTGTCTCCGGCTCAGTCGACTCACCACTGGTCTTGCGACAAGGTCATCGGCCGAGTCTGAGACATCTTTTACAGATTTACAATAGTCGATGACACTCCGAAGAGGCCGTTCACGTCTCGCGAATGAAGACCTATGCCCGCCGTTGTGCTGGTCAGTAATCAGTAACCAGAGTGACCGTTTTCTTGTCGGGAGGATTGGTGCGAGCGTGGTGCATGAACTTTCACCTCTTTGTCTGGATAGACGGATAATCGTTTATCGCTCGCGTCTCTTGAGAGGATCAAACGCTGTGTAAAATAATGTCCTGGATAAAAATACGCTTCTCAAAAAGATGGCTTACAATATATTCAGCTGAAACTTCGTAGGCAACACTTGTCAGCTTCTTTTTAGTCCAGTCAGTGGTACGGTTTGGAGGATTACGAACGCTTACCAGGTCACCAAAAGTTGTTTATATTTAATGTTCAGTTCAGTTCAGTCGTAAAGTCGTGTCCGACTCTTCGTGACCCTATGGACCGTATCACGCCATGCTTTCCGGTCTCTCACTATCTTCCTAACATCACATAACTTCATTTAATGTGCCAAGTAATAAATCGGGACTCGTTCAGAACAAATTGGCAAAAAATGCTCCACAGCTAGCACGCGAGTTGACTTACGGAAAGCGCATGCACATGAAGCAATTATTTCTGTCATTATGTGTGCAAAAGCAATTTTGATTATACGTCAAGATTTAAACGGATGCTTGCAGGTGTATTGTGTCAGATATTTTCACTACATCGAATGTCGTAAACATTTTGAGGACATTAATGTTAACAGCTAAATCTTCATTTTTTTCTCGTGAATTCAACGAGTGTATTCAGGTGGCTTTTTGATAATACTGACAACTACCAATGCATGAAACCTATTCTAAACCATAGGTGTTCCCACAATAGGTTTTCTCTCGAGGCAGGCTACTGGCAGCGGGCCAAATCACCATAGAAAGTGGCGTTTTCGACCCAAAGGTAGCTTTCATCGTGACGCCGGAAATGACTCCCAGCTTCCGCCTTGTTGTCGCCGGCTTTCTGAACGGACATCTGGTCATGGACGCCGTCTATGCGAAGGCCAAGCTGTCATGCACTCGTGACTCGCAAGTAAGTGGAAAAACATTGAAGTAAACTGATCTCTGCTTGGTGGTGCGGCTAGGAATAAGTCACATTTTGGTTACCCCAATGACTGCTTTCTGAATATATAAAGATGTGTCATTCTGTGGTCCAAAAAATAGCTAGTGCACCTAATATGATGCAAGCATAGAAAGCTCTCGCCTTCAAGAGCATCATTATTTGCGTATTTTGATTGCTTCGCTTTAAAATTTTTGACTTCACAGTCTGAGGCATGTTTGGACATTTGATGCAGTTTTCCTTGACATGGAAAGCTGCACACGCAGGCATGGATCCTGGCTCTCACCTCACCTTTGTGTTGAAGGGTGA
Organism: Amblyomma maculatum; assembly: GCA_023969395.1. NCBI lineage: Eukaryota > Metazoa > Arthropoda > Arachnida > Ixodida > Ixodidae > Amblyomma > Amblyomma maculatum. The sequence goes on along the minus strand of JAJIZL010018870.1, from coordinate 414,223 downwards.
GGCCGGAACTCAAGTCGGCTTGCTGGCTGTGGACCAAGCTGTGTACCTGCTGCGACGCAAGGATCTTCTCACGCAAATCTATGTGAGCAAAGCTTAACTAACACGTCGGTATGTTTTGCGGGCTGTTTGATGAAGCGGTCAAGACAGCTGGCGCGTAACGAAGATTGAGGACCAGTGCGGAGTAGCTTATAATACGAAGCCGTTATATCTTCCTGTTAAAAAGAATAACTCGCCCAATATGTACCAAATAAAATTTTGAGGACTCTGAAGTCAGTTTAAGACTTGATTAGGACAGCCTGGGAGTGCCAGTATTACTCGTACAGGGTTTTCTGATCGCAGCCCGTGTGGCCCATCATCTTATTTTCTTTAGCACCGATACATGGCTCTGGATCCAATGGAAGTCGGTTATGTTACGTAGTCAGAGCATTGGCTAATTCCGCTGCAAATTAGACCATTTACGTATTTTCATGACGTCGAAGAATCGGGGCCATTGTTCTGTCGTCCTTGCCACCTGTCTGATGCCCCTTCCAAAGCTCTTGTCAACATTGACTAGTCACATATTCTCGCGATCACCTAGCGCTCGGCCATTACATCTGCCTTGTGCCAGGTGTGCCATAACAGTTGGTATCGGGACAGTCAAGTCATTGCACTTGACTGTCCCAAGTCATTGCAATGCCAAGTCAAGACAAAGTGCAATGCCAAGTCATTGCACTTTGTCACGGTGCTTTGTGTCGTGATAACAGCGCGACAAGCAACGAACATTGGGACACCAATAAACTCCAGAATTCCTGTTCAAATAGACCATCAATTTAAGGTACATTGCCTCGCCTGGATTGCAACGCTATCGCGTTAGGTCCCAGCGTATTTCCAAAAAATCTGGGTTCAGCGTTGTAGGCATTTGCGTTGTGAGCGAACAACTACTGGTATGAAATTTCTGGCTGGTGATAACTAGCTTGTAATATCGCGCTGCACGTATTGTTTGTGAGACTTGAAAATTCTCCGCTCATCACTTTTTAAATTTATAAAGCCCGACATTTCAGAGCCGGTTGGACTCCTTTCTCAGGGGTGCATGACGCGGGGCTTGGTGCAGATATGAGAAAGAAAGGGGGCACGATGGGTGTGAAAACAATTTGAAGGGAGGAGGGGGATAAGAGCTATGATGAATCAGGATGCTGAGGTACGGGTGTGTACTCTGGCATCTTTTTTTTTCTTGTGTGAAGTGACCTGGAAGGACAGAAGACCTCGTAAGTGTACAGCAGGAAGTTTGCCTGTTGTCCAGTAGACATTATTTCCAGGCGACTGTATGTCATGACTCAAAAAGGTGTCTTTTCCTGCTGTAGGTCTCCAGGATGAGCATATTTCCGAAATTTATGCTGTGGTCGGAATCTTCTTAATGTTCAGGACCTCAACGTTCAGAAGATTCCGACCAGAGAATAAATTTCGAAGAAGCGCTCATCCTGGAAGTAATCCTGTTCAGAATCAGAACATTCAGAAGGTTCCGACCACACAATAAATTTGAAACAAACGCTCATGCTGGAGACCGAGACCAAGTATCAAAAAAGACGCATATTTGAGTCGTGGCATATACAGGTAAGCGCAAATATTGTCTACCGGACAGTAGGCAAACTTCCCCCTGTATACGTACAAGGCTTTCAATCCTTCCAGGCCACTCCACAGAAGAAAATAAAAAAAGACGCCAGCGATCACCCCAGCATCTGCGTCGACTCACGATAGGTCTTACATTCCCCTCCGTTCTTTCTCATTTCTTTCACACACATCTCACCCCCTCCCCTCTTCTCCCCTCCCGTTCGTTTACGTATAGCTGCACCAGGCCTCGAATCATGCACCTCTGAAGAAAGAGCTGAGCGGCTCCGAAACGTCGAGTTTTATAAACTAAAAAGTGCTGGTTGGAGAATTTTCGAGTTTCATTTAGCTATCAACTTCACCAGACAGGCAAATCGGTCGAAACATTTCGCTTTCAACTTATTGTTTGTCAGGTGATTTATGTCATGAGACCACATGGTATGAGGTTATCCATTGTTAATTCGGAAGTGCTTCCTTGCAAGTGCTCTGCCTCTCAGTACTCCAAGATCACGCGTTAGACAAACTGCCCATAGGCCACTAACACTGCTGCTTTGTACCCTCAGTGAAGGAGGTTAAGAGTTCTATTTGGATTTCAGCTCGGAGTTCCTTGATTCATTCCTCGCTTTTGTACCCTATGGTGGCAAATTGCATTCGGTTCATGCTTATAATCAGCTCTGCCTGCTTCAGTTGTACAATCACTCAGCTGGACTACGCGACTTGAAACGGGTCCTGTTAACTGAAGCGGGAAAACATATTCTAGGCAAAAGACTAGTCATTCCTCCTATATGGCTCGAGTTTACTTTGAATGGCCCTTCAGATTTGTTTTAGGGCAGTTGCGCAAAAACGAAATAGAAGAGTGTTTTGAAAAAGGAAGCGCTTAAACACTGCTGAGGTGGTCTTTATTTCGCATCTTCAAGATGAAATCAATTATGTTCTACACTGCAACACGTTGTTTACATATCTAGCACTCATGTTCATTAGATTGTGGTCTTTATTCGGTGTTGCAGTTGGTGCTCTTAGGCTACTTATTTGTTTACGTTTAAATAGAGGCATTTGACGTAATGTGCGGTGAATAGAAATAAGATTCTAAGATGCACCTAAGACCTTTACATGTGATAAGTCGAAAGCCTTTCGGCCGCCATTGGTGGCGATTGTACGCTCTCGTTGCCCATTTGGTCTTCAGAGCTTCCGGCAGAAGGCGGGAAGCGGTGTTCGACGCTAGGCTGCGGCTCGCCCCTTCCTGCAGAAGACGGGGTTGAGTCCGTCATCGTAGCGCTCCTATATAGCCATGGAGAAAGCAGGAAAGCTCGACAAGGAGAATTAAGATGCGTTTCTCACGTAGCTCATGTGGCGCAGTTGGAAAGCGCTCTCGGCTGGTGACCAGTTGGGTAGAAGTTCGATTTTCAGCAAAGGAGTATTTTTCGGCAATGCTGAATTCGGTTCTTGCTTGTTGTGTGAATTCTATCGGGAGGACTTCGGATCTGTCTCGTGTGACACCTCTGTAGACACCTCTGTAGACACCACTCACGACGCACTAAGCACATTCGCCTTCAAAGCACTGCCATCAAATCTAGGCAACTGAAATAAAACAAAATGAAAAAAAAAAACTGCGTCCTCGAGGGTTAACATTAGGAATAAATTTTTGAACATTGAAACCAGCGAATATTTTTGGCGGCAAATTTCCCACTTTGTTCTCACTTAATCGATAACAAGCGTCTAATTCTCAGAGTAGGGTGAAGAGCGATGAGTTTTCATGCGCGGCGTCTGAGCAGAACACGTACATTTGTGGCTCTGTGCAGGTGTCTCAGTCTATGGAAGAGAAGGATATGGGCCTTGGCAGAGATGCCGGTACAAACACGCAGGAAACTCTATCCAAAACGGGTCTGACGCTGATAACATCTCGAGGCGTCTACTCTGCACCAGGTAAGCAAAAACAAAATGCTGCCTTTGTGCGCAGCAATGCTTTATTTTATACGCACCTTTGCGACATCTCTGTGAGAGCAGATATACTTATCCGCTTTCATGACGTAAGATTTAACTCTAAAGCTTTTGTAGGCTTATGGAAAAAAATCCCGTGGACGAGAGTTGCGTGCGAGATCTAATTCCGCGAGATTCCGCGAGATGTGTACTTGTCTGGTGTTCCTGCCATCTGCAGTTCGACACTTGAACGCGCGCCAAGGAACGCCACGCGACAGGATTGATGGTGTACCGTCCAAACTCATACTTGCCGGAGAAATGTGACAGATACGGAGCCTTTTTTGGTGTAAACGAATTCCAATTATATCTAGCACTGCAACGAACGACAATAAGAGACAAACTATGAGGGACAAAAGATAAGAGAGGAAGGGTTGGATTTCGCCATTCTCCTCTTGAGACATCTAAGGGGCTAATTTTCTCGCACAAGACGCACAGTTTATCTGTCAGGGTGAAATGTGCCCATTGGTGGGTTGTACCCCTAACGAGAGTCATTTAAGTGAACTGTGTTCAAGCTAGCAGTGAGAGGCTAGCCCTAACTCGGTACCTTCGGTGTTCAGCCTGCTTTCCCACCAGATAGTTCGTATGTATTTCGCTTTCGCATTCTCCTTCGGTAAAATGTTTGGGTTTCTGGTCAGTAGGGACCTTGTGCAACATGAAGTTGGACAATGTGGGTGTGTGTGGAGTTTCTGGGGGGGGGGGGCAAATTTGATTGGCTGAGTTGCGAATCACGCCTCTCGGGCATGAAGGTGTCCAGAGTGTCGAGGTAGATTTAGGGTGACGCTTTTTTCATTGAAGGTAGGAAGCGGAAGGGGCTGTTCAGTTGTGTTTTTGGAGCTTAAAGAGGAGGCCTCACTCAAAAGTCATTCTGCTGAAGGTGATTGAAGATGGCCATGTCTATGCTCGAATAGCAAAAGGTTGGTGGGGCGTGCTGGCTGGTCACTGATTGCTTCGGGTAAGAGGTAGGAAGTTGTGGGAAGTGACCAGTGTAAGATACTCCTAGGGTACAGAGGCTGACGTAGAAAGATAGTTCGTCGAATGGGCTTTAAGGGTCAGTGTGTCAGAACTTTTTCGCAATAAATATTGCGGCATGCCTCAGGAGAAGTAGACTAATATCATGCTGCAGTATGATGGATCAGCTGATTACGCGGTTTCCTATGGGGTAAATGCCCAGTAGAAGGAACTTTGATCGTCTCCTGTTTTTTGGCATCATTTATCAACTTACACATGCTGATTCTTGTCTTTTAAGTTTCGCCAATAGTACTTGTTTAGTTTTCATGTTTCGTTATAATTTACCTGATTTCAGGGTCGCATATTCCATCTGTGTTTAAAAGCCGTTGTTTTTCAATAAGCATTTTAGTTGCTAGTACCGCCTGGTGTTGTCTCCTCCCTCCGTCTGGTAACTGCTGCGGTTTTTATTTTCCATGTGTCTCACCAACCAGCCTACGCAATCACCCGCCTAAGTTTATCGTCTCGCCCCCAGTTCGTTTATACTCACTGAATGATACACGCCCTGTACGCATCATGCATTTTTCTTAGTGCATAATATATGCAGGTTTGCTTAACGTTTGCTTTTGAGTGATAGAAGTTGCTGCATTAGAATGAGTACCTACTAGAAGAAAGTGATCAAAATATAACGAAAAATAAGAATACGAAATGATGTCGAGATAAAGGTTAATTAGGAGACAGATGACGCTTAAAACTCTCAAGCACATTTGTCAGCTCGGTGTAACTTTACGAAGCAGAGAAAACCAGTCCTGCGTTTTGCTTTTACCATCTACCATTTGTTCTTACTTTTTGTCCTTTAACCAGAATTTGTTCTAAGCTTGTGTTTATGCGCGTTAGCAATGAATTTTTTAGAACAAAAATGAATTATTTGTTAGCTGAGCTGCCATGTAATTTCTCGGAGCTGGAAGCACTGATGAACATTTTAAACGAAAATATATAATGGGGTCTTTTCCGCTGGTATTTTGCGAGGCGTTTGCACACACTCTTTTGGCCCGATATATATGTTGAGAAAATGGCTCATTACGTCTTATGAGACAATTCACACCTTATGAGAGTCTTCGCCTTATGTCACTTCACATTTACAGCTTCATTATTAACGAAAAAATATTTTAAACACTCCTGCTATAAATACGAATGTGATCGCTCAGAATGGGCTCTTTCAGAACAAACAAATAAATTGTATAGTTTATATGGTAAATTCTGCACCTGACGCTTGGTTACGATCTATCCTGAGTAAGCTACTTTCCTGTTTCAGTGGAGCAGCGACGACGCGGAAAGCGTGAAATTAAGTTGGACACAGGTAAGCAAAGCGATTTACACTATTGATTATCGGTCTTTAGATTAGGAACTGGTAGCGCTGTTACTTTCATGATTTATGGAAAAACTTCTATGATATTCTCTTTTCAGGAGGTAGACGGACACTGTAGTGTGCTTAGCCATAAGATTACCCACAACTAGGTTAGCAAAAGTGGTGTCTGGGCATGAACACTAAGGGACGTTTTAGAAGTGCATGGTGACCTTCACTGCGCGCTTTACACGTACAACATAAATACTAATTGGATATGAAATCTGCTGGATCTTTGTAGCTAAAACATGTGGAACCTTTGAAAAATATTATGGAAGCCTATAAATCATAGATATAGATGTCTTCGTCCAGTGATCGATGAACAGAATGTTGGTGGGAGATTTAGAATACGCAGCAGGAAGATGCTGTAATTCATTTTGCACCAAATATCAGGTAGACGGATAAACACAAAAGTAACGTTAGCTGCAGTCTTGCAGACTTATATTTGACTTTTAGCATAAAATTCTCAACTACCTTTGATGTTTATAACAGTATGAAGCTTTTTGACATTATCCATGTAACGTTTTCATGAGGTGTTATTTCGGCAAATGTTCAGTGAAAAGCAATGTTTAGGTCGTGCAATGCTTTGCGCTCGTTGTGCTGTCCTTTTCTACTGTGTCCTGTCACGTAGTTTGCGCCTTCAACCTATAATTATAAACCAGCTAGAATTAACACAATTTATCGAGAAGAAACTACAGGAGGAGAAAACTGTAGTAAACTTTCAAAGTCGGGGCTACTGCATTAGTAATAGACAAGCTAACGATGTAATTAGGGCTGTACATGGTGTTTTCTTCCCACAAACCTTGTGTGGGCCGCTTAGTATAATTACATGGGGCTGTAGAACAGATGAAGGGTGAAGGCTTAGGGTTGATGTAGTTCTCTGTGTGTCTGATTTCTATGTGCAGGGTAAATCACTCGATCTTGATTTCACACCAGTGGTGATTGTATATGTTCTGTTCCCTAAAGGGGCGATGGTCCGTGGTAACTTCCAATTAGTCGATGTAAATAGCTTGTCATCGGAAAGCAGTGTTAGCGTGTCTCAAACAACTCGACTGACCACTAAAAATTGCAGGCACTCGAAGTGTCTTTTATCAGTATCCTTGAAGCATGGAGAGGTCTTTAAGTACGTCGCAAGCTTAAAATTGTCATGCTGCAGAAAATGCGCCGTTGCGTGTTGAGTAAAAACACTGATATGGCTGTCTAGTCGTTACTAGAAGCTCACATGGCCTCACACTGTTGTTATCGTTGTGCAAGTTCACTCGACCACTTGACACGGCCGATTTCACAACAGCTGCCAACACAGGCTTCACAATTCAGATAGGAGGCACAGGGGAATTAAACTGCCCCCGGCAGTCCCCCTTAAATCGCGTGTCAAGCATGTTCATCCTAGGGCATGAATGGACGTTCGTATGGTTCGATTTGATTTGCTTTATATGGTTTAACGTTCTAAAGAGACCCAGGCTATAGAGACGCCGTGGCGCAGGGCTCGGAAATTTCGACCACTTGGGGTTCTTTAACGTTCACCGACCTTGCAGAGTACGGGCGCCTCCATTGAAAGCGGCCTCTGCGGCCGAGCTCTCATCCCGCATTTTGGCATAACGTCCTGCTTACCAAGCGGGTCATTATACTGTTGTGAAGATCGGCAGTGGCGCGGGAGAAGCCCTCGCGCTAGGTCACCCATTAAAATCATCGTTTACCCTATCGCCATGTTCTGTCGCCTTCTTGCTTGTTGCCACGTAAAATTTTGGTTGGAGGTGCGGTGTACGTCATCCCCATTCACACCTTGGTGCGTCGATGCCATCCGCACGTCGGTACCATCGGCTGAGAGCCCGGGGATATCATCGCACAGTTTCGCCCCAGCCCTTCTTGCCCAGACCCGACCAGCCTCAACTACCGCTGCCCCGTCCCCGCCTGGATCTAAAGACGAGGAGCATAGACGAACTGACCAGAGACGAGACCAAAACAATACCCGAAGGACCCGAAGAAAGGAAAAGACACGAACACGCAATGACCGCCCGCCCAGCCGCCCGACGTGACCTGAAGCCTCGGTTCCTTGGTGGCGGATGGTTGAAGAGCTTCATGGGAGGCAGATCACCAAGCATCATCGTGGTCATCGTCATCGTGGTGACAACCACATCATTCTCTTCTATCTTTTCTTGAACATCCTCATTGTCACGTCACCACCGACTTCGATGAACCGATCGGGACGATCGCTTGGTGGCGCCGGGAAGTGTTGCGAAGAAGTTCGACAGTAGCACGAGAGGAGCAGTCGCGCTAGCCCAGCCATTAAAATCATTGTTCACCCCGTCGCCATGTTGTACCATCTTCTTGCTTGTCGTCAGGTAAAAATATCAATGTGAAGTGTAGTAGAAGTAGTAGTAGCAGTAGCATAAAACATGTATTTGGGAAAATGGGTTATGGGTAACGCCGGGGTTGGTAGGATCCTTAGTCCGGGAATCGCGTGGCTAATGTCAGGCGTTCTCGCAAGGAAGGTCATTTGTCCTGCAAAGTTGAAGCTGGATAGGCCCTCATTGGGTTTTCTTTACTAGGTATGGCTTGGTTTTCTTGGCAGTCGTATAACATACTGTAAAGGTCTGCTTTCTCTCCATAAATTGCGCATTCAGCTGAAAAAGCAGCAGGATTATAAGCATACAGTTTAGCTGGGATGTCGTAGGACAATGTGTGTAAGCAGCGCCTGGGGTGTTACTCTTGTGATTGAGTAATTTAGTAGCCACTGTGAGTGCTTGTCTCTTTAAGCGGACGTGCTGAAGTATGTCGCAATATGCTGTGAGAGGCTGGGCGTGGTCATGTGAAGGGAGTGATGAGGAATCACGGGAGAAGACTGCTCGGGCTGCGGGGTGGGCGCACACGTTTTTCCCTTACCGCTTACTAGCCAGGTAGCCATATTACTTCTTTGTGTGAGGAATGGTGTCATTTCACATAATGTGGGCTCTTACGTCTGTACTCTAACGAGTACTGTTGAGAATATAGGCACCACGTACCCAAAGGCACCAGGCATGCAAAGTGATTGCACAGAAACGAGAATATGGAAGGGGAGCCGCAAACAGGAGCAATTGACGCTTGCCCACCCTACCTTCAATACGGCTCTTGAGTGTCTAGTAATGCTACTAGTGCTAAATCAGCGCTGCTACGTGGCTCAGACGTTGATCCCCTAGGCTCTACACTTTTTATAAAGACTACTTATTCAGAGCATTACCACCAAGGAACGCAATATATGTGCCGCACTACTGCAGAATGTCAATATATCATGTAGGCTGATACAACAATCCTGGCAGAGGAGGTGAGCGTGGTTCTTGTAGGCATTCACTGCGCAGTGTTCTGTTTACGCAGCCGCAGAGCAACAACTCTCAAACAACACTGTCTACTACTGCTGCCCGCAAAGAAGGCGACGGAGCCCAATTAAGGGCATGATTCTGGGCGAAGGCACTACTCTGAGCTCGAAAAGACGAGTCGGCGACGCCGTTTTCAGGAACCTGTCCGACTCTGAAGGTAAGATTTATAATTGATTTTGTAACGCGTTGAACACACAATTTGGGTTGTTCTTTTGCAGTGAATGCCACAAGAGCTTCGCTAGCAGGGATATTTGCGGCAAAAGTGAGCAGTGAAGGTAGCAGGAAATCCGCGCGCGAGAATGGATAGCAATTCTCAGCTAGCCCTGGGTCCGAGGACCTGAGCTCGGCCGGCACTGCGTTCTTATAGCGCCTGGCTAGGCACCGAACCAACCGACCACAAATGCAAACACATGTTCTGTTCGCAGAAATGAAGTGCACTACATTTGCTTCACCTACAAGCAATTAAAGTGGCGCGCAGCAGCGTTTTAAGACTGGAATATTGGCAAATTTTAACCCATACTTTTCTCGGCGGCGGTATATTCTCTGGGCCTAGACACAAGAAGCCACTACACGCACTATGGATGGTTTAACAAAGCTCATTGCGCTGCTTACAGTGTGACTTTGCCGATGCACGGAATTACCCTAAACACAGACGCTCGATACGCTACGCGATGGTGTCCGAAACTGGCGATAGTTTTAGCGAAGCGGGTGAAGCAAAACTCGATGGCCTCATTGACAAATAGTTGGTCCAGAATCCATTCTCTGTGAGAAGGCCTACAAGACAAACAGATTCACCTCAGCAGAGAACTAGGATGTTCACACGCGGAAAGAATTATTGTCCTCGTTTCGTGTACTCAGAGTTGGCGAACCTGCCCAACCCGTCTAAAACAAATATGACAGCTTTGCCGTAGAGCTATGCAAGGAATGGGGTCAGCCGCAAAGCCCATGGTCAGCTTGGCCAGCATGCCGAGCTGTTTATGAGCTTTGGGGCTGCTGAGTCAGTGCACATGTCTATGGCAAAGCTGCCTATTGAATACTTCCTTAATAGATCACTTTGTTATCGTGGGCAGTGGAGAGCTAAACAAAAAAAAAAGATAGTGTTGTTCATGACCTAGGGTTGAGTGGATTTTTGATCGTGCTATGGGAGGTCATTTGAGTGCTCTGAATAATTCAACAAAAATGTGTAAACTAGCCTCTGTACCGTCTTTTTTAAGTTTCTTGAGGACGTACGCGGACTGGCCGGTGTTAGGTCTCTTAATTTAATCCCCAGCTAGCTCATCAACGTATTATACTAGAGCACTATCACACTTTCTGCTCCCAACGTGGTCATCTCCTGCCCTCTCACATCGCCGCCACCGTTATAGCAAACCAAGGCACACACCAGGCCATCTTTGCCTTTAATATCCAGCTGTCTCCGGCTGTGAATATCGCAACATGGCGCTCAATGTTCTTCGTACCCCGCCATTCAAAAACCTAGTCTTCCTTCTCCTCATTGCGCTTGCAGATGCCTGCGCGAATCTGCGGAAAGCTCCGTGCCACAACGTGATATGTAGATCGAAGCTAGAATTTTTACTGGTGATTACCATATAAAATCGGTACTGACATCTCGCTTGTGAATCTCGTCAATGATTGTCAAACGGTTGCCAACTACAGCACAAGGACATCAAAAGTGCAGAAAAAGAAGGATGCGTTGGGGTGCGCTAGAAAAAAGTTTGAATTGCACACTGTAGCCCACACCCTGCCCACGTTTTTCCGAGCATTGCTCTGCTATACACCTAGAAACATACTGCGCTGCTTCATCAGGATAGTGGGACCACAATGCATCCATCAGAATATATCCCTGTTTTCTTGCAGGAATCCAGTATGGTACTGTGGCACCTGGGTAGGTTTTCTGCAGCCTGTGGCACCCCTTTTGATGATGACCGGCGAGTGATGTATGGTGTCCAAGATTCCATCATAAATGTTGCAGACCGGGAGTTGATTGCGCTTGTTGAGCATTTGCTTCAGTGTCACGTTGTGGTTAGCCTGGTAGTTGCAACTGTTCACGATATTATAACTGGTATTCTTCAGCATCATCGTTGCAATGGGGCCCTCGTAAATGTTGTACGATAAACAGCTGTTCCAGTCATGATGGACGGAGATGAGAGGACAACCCCTCCTGGTTTCGGCTGGGGCATGTCACCTCCTATTCTTCCCGATTAGGTTCTAATTTCAGAGAAAATGTTCACTCAGCTGCTTCCCCTTTTCTTCAAGAGTGACAGCCGCGATGCCCAGAGCCCTGATGGTTTCATGCAATTGCTGCTAGAGATATGGCTTGAGGCTCATTTCGTGATGCTTCAGCTCCCTATCAGTCTTATTGACCACAGCGCAGTGCTCGACATATCCAATGTGAAACAGCTGGCGCATTAAGGGCAGGGCGCGTGAAATAGACACCATCTGCCTGTTGGAGCCCTCCATCCCAGCGCTAAGGCCTTCATGGATTCCCCCACTGTACTGTCAGCGTAATCGGCATTGGTCTCGTTCATCTGCATAAACCTTTGAGCTCGACGCTCGAAGCTCATTACTGGAGTTCGAAGTTCTAGACGCACAACCTCGACGTGAGCAATCAGTCACTATCCACACATTTGGATACAACACAACACTCTGACTCAAAACTTTGGGTTTGCACGGTGTTCTTTTTCTGCGCACCGGTATTTCTTTCTGTGCTTGAAAAACGTGGCCGCTATCATTCCGGGATTCTTTCGTTCTCTATCCTCAACAACGGTGCGCGTTGCACAAGGGCCAGCTTCCTTACACGACATAACTCGTGTATTCGTTTTAGTAACACTGCAAAGAAGCACTTCGTTTTGCACCTAGGCCTCTTTCTTAGGGTCCGCAGATGTCGGCGTGTAGGCTAGAATCACTGCAGCGGCAGCTTCCTCTATCTACTAAATGTTTTTTTACACGTTGCACAATTGAGCTCTTTGAATGAGCCCTAGTATAACTACTGCTCGCCTATATTGTCTTGCTCGGATCTGAATGCACTTCTACTGCTTCTTGTTGATGGGTTTTGGGGGCCTTCAGTTAGGTAATCTTCGCTACAGCCCGGAAACTATTCTTTGCAAGTTTTGTGCTTCTCGAGGCCTAAAGTCGATTCCTTTAAACGATCGTTCCATTGATATCTCATCAGGCGCAGAATCAACGTGCGGCGCGTGTTCAGTTTGCAGTCGTTAGCGCTCCGAAAACAAACTTACCTGAAACTACAAAGTATAAAATCCTCTGCCCGACTTTCAACTTGCGTGACTGGGTCGATGCTTTTTATTCTAAGATAGCCCCGTCTGTGGGGGGGGGGGGGATCAGTCCCTCACAACAATACTGCTCTTTCAAAAATGTTTCACGCATTATGGCAGCCACTCCTCGGTGACAGCTGATATTGCTCTGGGCCCACTAAAAATTGTCGCTTTTATCCATTGCTCGCTGCGATGTCGCGGTGCACCGGTGTTCCTCAACATGGCTTTGGAGCTGGCTTGGTAAAGGGAAGACAGATACCTGTGTGACCGTGATGGAAATTGCGATTTGCGTCTCTATGCTTAATCACAGAAAAGCTTTAAGTCGCAATGTGATTCGGCGAAAATATTTGGTGCAGCTGCTTTTCTAGATGTCTACAGCTGCTCCAGAGAGTTCAACTGCTTCCTTCTAAAACAACGGCTACCGGAAGCAGGAGTAGGCGCCTGAAGGGAATCGATGTGGTGGCAGAGGATAGTCATTGTCCGTGTGGCAGTTTTAGACTTCTGCACAATCGTAGACTTTAAAATGACATCTTTTTTAGCAAGCGTAAACTGTTGTTCCAGGTTATCAGTCTCGCCTGTGTGACTTTTAATTCTGCATATTTCCTGCGTTCCATTTCAGGTAGTTCACACTGCTCATAGCAGAGCGAGCTACGAAAAGCGCGATGGATGTGCGCTTTCTTATGATGCCTCGCTAAAGCCCTCTTCGTTTCTCTCCGGTGGGGCTAGCTAGCTCAGCTCCTGATACCTTCCAAGATGGTCGCTGGCGTTCTTCTCGCAACTTCCAAAAAAGATTGATGGAGGAGCTCACGATACACTCCCAGGTTTCCTACACAGAACATAAACTAAGCGCCATGTTGCCATAATGGTAGCCGGGAGGATAACCGGGGATTAGAGTCAGAGACGGTACCGTTTCTGCCATGCTTCTAAAACTACAGTTTCTCCATCGGCTTGCGCGCCGAGGACGCTCCAGGAGAAATGAGAGCGAGTGAGAGGCTGCCCGCAATAAGGGACTTTATGCCAGCTGGTGTGCACTCGAGTGTTGCGCCCTACCGGCTCATAGTCCGTCCTAGAAGGGCTAGCAGGAAAATAATAGCGGCAGGCCACGACAAAGTTTATGAATATGTGTTCGCTGCCTCACTTGCAGAGGAAATGAACAATTTCCACGCAGTAGTTTTGAGTAAGAGCGCTCAATTAGAATAAGAAGGTTACATTTCAAGAGGGAAATCATACCTGGAAAGCTTGCTCTTATTACTGTCTCTGGCAGACGTATCCCAGGCGTCAATAGAAGTGTCGGATATCAGCAGACTAGCCGAGCATCCCGTCCTCACTATTTAAAAAGAATTCTTGAACTTTAGCAATGACAAGCAGCATTTTTACTTTGGCTATTCTGGCAGGTTGTGATGGCACTTTTCTTGTCTTATAAAAAGGTCAAATACTACTCTATTATAGGAAAATTTCAATGCCGGCTATAACATTCTTTGACAGGCTACAGAGGGGGGAGAGTTTGAGGTCTTCGACCGTCATCCTTACCTGATAGTTTAGAGAGTGTTCGTATCATCTCCCCACTGCATATTGAGTAATGGGGCCGGAGGAATCATATATTCTTTCATACGGTTTTTGAAAAATGGACTGGACTAAATAATTGCAGTTACCGAAAAGTTGGAAGAACAACACGGCCCTAAGCAAAGCCTGAAACTGTCAAAAGTAACTTAAATTTTCTTCCACGAACAAACGGAAAGGAGTGCCATCTTAAGATTCATACATCCAGTTCACCGAATCAGAGATTTCACTGGCAGTGAAAACTTTACGAGAATCTCCTGTTCCAACTCTCCGGGCGGCATCAATTGAATGTGCATTTAAAAAGGTCATTGTCGCTGGGAATATTACCTATCGAGAATATAGATCATAGAGCTCCCGACATTGTATAGAGGTTACAACCTTGTTTAGGAGTGAATAGAAAATCCCTCACCATATTAACTGCGCTGACATATAACACCCGAGGAACCTTGCGGTTAAATAGATGAATAAATGCAAGTACATTTATTTTCTCAGCTACACGTTTTAGGTTGCGAACTACAGTTAACTTGATTTCCAATCATAAACAGAGAAAACAAGTTACATTTAGCTGCTCATTCTGTTGCGTTGGTTAAAACATTCGTGCGAGACAGTCAACAGATCATCAGAAAGAATAGCAGCGCAGAAAGAAACGGGTCGAGCAGTGGAAATGCATAAACTGCGACACGATAGGTAATTGTTTGCGTTGGTTTCGAACTCTGACAGTGCTTAGAATCATTTCCTTATATTTTATATAAAGGGTATTCTTGCCAGAAAAAAAAAAACCTAATCGTTCTTTTTTGTTCAATTCCCAGCCACAGTCGTAACGAGCAAACTGACCAGGTAGTTAGTGCTGGTGTGAATATTGCAGTCAATATCGACGGCCTCCCTGCCGCAGACTGCATGCCAATCATACGAAAACGCAAAAAATAATTGTAAAAGGTATGAGACGTTGATTTCCATAATAAACTCCGCAACGCAAAACATATTTAAAAAAAATCGCGGATTGCCAGATACTAGTAATGATTCAATGAGACAGTCTTGTAGAATTAGCTCATTGGCCATACACACTTGATAAGAAGCCATCTTTGAAAAGTGCTCGTATATATTAACATTGGCATCTAATTTACTAGCTTGTCCAAGATAAACGTCCCATAAATTTCCTGCAGGGTGCCATTTCGTGCAGAGGGCATATAATTCCCCTGTACGAAGTAGCCACATCACGCCTGAATGCTTCGTGATTGTGGCATGGAAGTCTTCTAAGTTGCAGTTCTGGCGCTTATCATCTTCCATTTTTTATTCCTAGCACGTGAAGCAACATAACAGGCCATCGATACCTATATAGATGAGGCACTACTGATGTGCGCTAACAGTCAATTTTGAAGAAATAAGCAATCGACGTGATATCTTCAGTGGAAGGAGGCTTTCTGTACGCCTTAACATCAACATATTCGCAACTGCCAGCAGTGCTATGGTGACATAAGTTCCCGTTTGCTATCTGAGTAGCTCACATATAGCCGTATGTTCTTGAAACATTCCATGTATATATTATCATTCGCGCATGTGACGGTCACTAAACCCTTTCATTTGCCTTTCTTGAGGTATGAAGGTGTGCCGTCTGGGCTTTTGAGTTCAAAATGCCAGTGGAGACCTTCGCCACTCCGCATTTCGATGCAAGCAGGTGAATTTTTTATCACTATGCCGAAGCTGATAAAACCAACCAGAGATTTTCCAAATACCAGGGTAATTAATGTGCTGTAACGTTAATAGTGGCACAAATGAAGTTAGGAATTAGGTGACTAATATGGCGTCTGTACGCGAAAGAAATTCTACAAGGGTTTCATAAACCGTTTATTAATTCTTCCTCGTTATAATCTGATAGATGAAGCTTTAATGAAGCCACATTTTTCTTGGAACAATGAAGGAGGCAATTTCCTTGTCATCATCACTTACGCATGTAACATTAATCCCTGCATACTAAGACTCAGGTCTGATACGCATACAGTAGACCCAGTATCCGTGAAACTAACCTTTAGAGGGCACAGCTCTACCATGGCCTCCGCTTTGCCTCAAATACCAACATGGTCAACAATATTTTAGCCGAAGTTTTGGATGCTGTTCATAGGACGAATCAGGCAGTGTTGATAAATTCAAGGGTTAGCGGTTGCGATGTTTTGTTCGTTTCAGAGAGGCATTCATTAGCAACATGGAGCGCTGATGGCGAAGACCTGTTAATCGACGGCATTTCAGACAACACTGTGTTCGAGAAACGTTTGGATATGAAAGAGGCTTGGCTGTTCACACAACTTACTATGAGGTATGTGACATTCGTCAAAGCCCTGCTTTATCCGAATATCGAACTCTATTAGTTCGTTTCTAAAATGTACTAAGTTTGGCATCGCTTCAGGCATTGGACTTCACTATATATTTAAGCGGGAGCAAGTCTCCCCTGTCAAGTGTCCAGCGCGAGCAAATATAGCCAGCCACTCATTCATCTGACTTGTGATTCGTGCGCCCATATTTAAAGCTTTGGCCAGTCCCTTCACCCATGGCGGCTGTCGTTGACATCAGCCGCTTGCAATGCATTATAATGCACAAGCGATAAGGTCAGGTAAGTTGTCCCGTCCCCTTTAATCTCCTATGTGTAAATTTCATTTTCAGAAATTCATCGACAATATCGATATTGTTATCGGACCTACGGATACTGCAGTGAACATAGAGGACAGAAACGTGAAACAACCTGACTTCTGTTGCCTGCAGAAAACTTATATAATGTAAAACACAAGTAAAGGTCTACCTTCGGTACACATTTTTTGTGTTCAGGGCTTGATTTAAAACATTCGAAGAAGCCACATTGAAAAACATACCTGATTAATTCGACATTTATCCGAGATAAACCTGAGCAATACTTTCAGGGGCACTACTTAAGCCTTTAGGATGATGCCTGGATGCGCTGTGCACAAGGAGTGCACAGCGCATACAGGAATTGGTCAGGTTTATATTGCTCAGGTTTATCACGGATAAATATGCTTACACGAGCGGGAGCTCTGTTGATGCATTCATTCGAACAGGCGTGTGCCTCATTCAGGGCTATTCCTTAGGATCAAGTGTCGGCGAAACTGTTATACCCTCACCTAGTATCATGGTACAAAGCGGCAAGGATGATGTTACAGCAGACTTGACATTATAGACACACACCTCCGGTTCATCGGCTACGGGTCTAAATCGCGCTCAGCTTCACCTTCGATGCAGATGTCCGAAGAGTTGAGTTTCCTCTCTCAAGAGGGATATCGAGACAGATGGGGAAAGCGATGGAAGCTCTCGCTACGCCAGAACGCAATGCTTACACATGCATGCAAGAACGGTGTGCTACAGGCCAGAGTACAGTGGGGAGCACGCGAGCGCGCACGCGCACACACGCAAGCATAGACACGTGCACGAACATAAATAAAGAATCAGATTTGCTCGCAGCAAGATGCGGGCCTGAGTATGTGTTGCTCCACGAACGCATTACCCTTGGCCTTCTGCCCATCTGGTGCGGCGACATGTCAGGAAACCAAGGTTAACGAGTCATAGCGCTCAGATAATTTGCCATATCAGCAATCAGAACTGTTATTCTTATATGAAAAATTTAAGTACGCGAAACATATTTAAGGGGGATTGCTTTTCATGAGTGCTTGCCTAGCATTTGTTCATTCGCTAGCTGGTATATACAGCTCGATTCGCGTGCGACTGTTTTGCTATAGCAGTGATGCGTTCTTCTATTGGCCAGAATTAAAACTTGGCCGAGTTGGTGACGGTTCACTTGCCATATAGTGCTAAATAGACATGAACACAGCGAGACATAAAGGACGGGAGCTAACTTACAACTGGTGCAACTTCGCTTTTCTAGCCTGTTGAACATCTTCATCTGAGACTTGACCTGTTGCGCACCACATGTGGTACAGACTGGAAACTCAGTGTCGTGTTGGCTCTTCTGTCTTTGTCGTGCCGGTGGCGGCACACCGGGTGGCAGGAACGCCCAAGGTAGCGCACGTTCTTATTGGCATGCGCTTATGATCCCCCCTTTTCTGGCCACCAAGTCCTGGTCTTGATTGCTTTCGTTTGATTTTTATATTCATTTCAGCAAGATATCTTAACCTGGCATGTCTGATAGCTTTGTTGCCTCGCTTATAGGCGGACAGCTCGCTATCTTTTGTGTAGGCTTTTTTTGCGTTCGTCCTTTTTTATAGGCGGGCGCTCTCACAGATGCAGCCGTTAAGAGGTATGTGTGTGCCGTACGTTTCTTCTTCAAAAAAGTGTGCTGAGAACAAAACGACGACTGTGAAAAGGTGGTGGTGAAAACTTTAATTTCCACCAGGTACAGGATGGGCGTCAACCTATCTGCTTACACGACGGCCAGGAGCCTTTGGTCCCGGGCAGCATTTCGACACATTTCCGATGCCGCAAATATTATTAGATTTAATTCTACGTTATTTGTCAATTTTTTATTTCAAGTATCAAAATTTTTAAATTTTTTATTTATTTATGAATACTGCAATCCCATGCGGGATTTTAGCAGGGTGGGATACATCCTTATAGACAATAACATAGGCAACAACAACAAGAATACAAAGTTCAATAAGAGGCGGAAACAACAAACAAAGTAAGTCATGGCAAAACAGATGGTTGTAATGATTACACAAAACCGGACAGATTAAGGCGTGAACAAAATAAGTTTACAGATGGCTGTGAAACAGTGTCATTGTCTAATTTATTCCATTCGGTGATAGTCCTGGGAAAGAAAGAATATTTGAAGCAGTTATTGCGAGTGGAATAAGGAGCTATTGTTAGGGCGTGTCTTTGTCTTGTGGCATATCCTGTAGAGAAAGAAATTATATGTGACACGTCAACTTTGTAATCACCCTTTATCAACTGAAATAGAAATTTTAGGCGCAGTGCTCTGTTCCTTTCGGTAAGAGAAGGAAGTTTGGCCTTTGCTAAAAGTGTTGTCATTGAGGTGCGCCCAAAGCTATTGTAAATAAAACGGACTGCCCTCTTCTGCAAATTTTCAATCATATTGGTGTGTTTTTGTGTATAGGGATACCAGATAATAGAGGCGTATTCTATGCTTGGAAGGACAATGGTTTTATAAGCCATTAACCGGACAGCGGGTGTGGATAGTTTTAATGCTCGTCTTAGAAAAAAGAGTTTTTGATTAGCATTACTTTCTACGTATTTAATATGATTTGTCCAGCTAAGATCTTTTGAAATCCAAAGACCGAGGTATTTAAACTGCTCAACTTCAGATAGAAAAATATTCCGGGCTGAATACCTGAAATGAAGAGGGTTCTTTTTATGGGTTATTTTCATAAATACTGTTTTCTCAAAATTAACCACCATTTGCCATTCTTCACACCATGAAACAGCTCTTTGAAACGATTCATTTAGCTTTAACTGATCATTAGCGCTGTTAATTTCAGAATAAATGACGCAATCGTCGGCGTACAGGTTAATCTTAACATCAATGTTATTTGTAATATCATTGAGAAAAATCAAGAATAAAAGAGGTCCAATAACAGAGCCTTGCGGCACGCCGGAGTCAACTGAAACCTTAGAAGAACTCTGATTCTTAAAAGAAACATATTGTTGTCTGTTCGAAAGATAGCAAGAGATCCAATTAATGAGCTGTGGGTTTGCTAATATTTTATCTAACTTAAATAGTAACTTTTTATGTGAAACTTTGTCAAAAGCTTTTGCAAAGTCCATAAAGATTGCATCGATTTGTTTACCTGAATTTATTGTAGCTGCGAAATCATGTACGGTAATAGCTAACTGTGTGGACGTGGAAAAACCTCTTCTGAAACCATGTTGAGCGCTTGATAGAATGTTGTACTTGTCAAGAAATTCAGAAATATGTTTGTGTATTATATGCTCAAGAAGCTTACATGATGTTGAAGTTAATGAAATGGGGCGGTAATTTGTAATTTGATTTTTCTTACCACTCTTATGGAGAGGCTTTATTTTTGCTGTTCTCCAGTCTCTTGGAACTTGACTGTCACACAAAGACTTAGAGAACAAAGCACATAAATACTTTGAAGTCCAGGGAGCATAACGTTTCAGAAAATCATTGGGAATGCCATCTGGCCCGGGTGATTTTTTAACCTCTAGATTTTTTAACCTTTAAATGCCGAATGTGTTGACCACCGCTGATAATAAGTTATCCGGTTCCAATTGTACTCAAGTTTCGTGGTGTTTCAACATTTCCTCAGTTCTACTGACGTCCTGGAAAGCTGACTATTTCTACTTGTTGGTACAATGTTTTTCTTTGGAAAGTTGCAATACGTAACAGCTTTAGAAGAGACAAACCGCGCGGCTGTTTTTGTCGCCCTATTTATGTGAAAGCATAAAAGCGCGGGGAAGTGTGAGAAAGAAGTCCCTGATTTTGTTTCTGAAACACGTGTCGTTTCCCCTGCATACCAGAGAAGGCGAAGAAACGACGTACACGGTAACCGTGCCACATTCCTTGACTATTTGGGAGCTGAGAGCCATCAGCATTGCCCCCAGCGGCGGAATATGCGTGCTAGATCCTCTAGAAATTATTGTCTCCAAGAAGATGTTCATTGACGTCAGCCTACCCTACTCTGTGGTCCAGAATCAACAGCTCGACGTTCCAGTCACTGTGTACAACTACGACAAGAGCAAACTGAGGGTAAGCATGGCTTCAATCTTATGGCGCATCGCAATACGTGCCGGATGTTTTTCGCATTGAGAATCCATTGACATCATGGGTAGTAGATGAACAAAAGGTATCTCGACAGTCGCACATAGGAGAATTATTACTGCCACTGCAGATTTTACCAATCATAACAGCAAACCTTTCAATTTTGTCAATAACGACTGCCTAAATGTCAACAAGTAACTAAGTTGTGCGCGCCCTGTATATGATGCAATCAGGAGCACAGCAAGATTGCAACATTCCACATAACGAGCGCATCAGCATATCTCCTGCCATATCAACGATTCTATAGAGTTAGGCATAGCAACGGTGAAAGTGCTTTTTTTTTGGTTAGGGGTTTACAACGACAACTCTTTTTATAGTTTACTACGTATTTGGCCCATCGAGGATAATTATATCCCCAGGCAACTCACATAAACGCTAGTACAATTTCATTCAAGAACATCTGTTTATTGCAATGCACTCTTGCCCAATTTGATTACTTTTGAGTAATTGCTTTGCTGTTCAGGCTTTGGAGCTCTCGATTCTGTACTGCCCTGTGAAAGCACAACCGCAACACATGGTGTCCGCTGTCTACCGGAAAGTTTCACTACGGGCAGTCTCACGTGCATTCTGTGGCCGCGTGGCACGGTGCGCCCCAGCGACTTATCAATTAGGGACGTCTGCAAACACTGCAGGCAGGCTTAGCGTCTAATATGCTCTTCAGCAGGTAGACGCGGGGCAATAAAAGTGTTATCCGCATATCTAGTCGTTTTGAACAAAAATTACGATAGCCTCATGCCTCTCTTAAGAGCAAACGCGATAGCGCCTTTTAATTCCGCATATTTTCTATATTTTGTTTAGGTTAGTGTTTGTGGAAATAAAGGCGCAGTATCTGTCTATGTTCTCGGTGGACGCCTACAATTAAGGCTTACAAGTTTTACGTAGTCCGTCATAGCCCGTCAGTCCTGATTCATATCGCGCACTAGCATCTAATTTGACGAATGACTAACAGGTGCGTGCTAAATGCAAAGCAAAATTAGTTGCGCTACCTTGGTAGCAGCAGAAATAACGGTTGAGTCATTATCTTTAATTTGAAATTATGTGCGTATTTTTTATGGAACGTTTGCAACTATGCCAAGTACTTCAGATACAACTGTGATGTCAGGTGACGGGGCAGGAGTTTCGGCATACTGCGACCAGTACGCTCTTACTTAAAAAGGAGTGGTAACTTACACCATACTGCAGTGTGCAGAGTGCTGTGCCTGTGGTTTATGTATTTTCAGGACAGAGCATGTGCGCGACCTTTAGAAGCAGGGCATACACAGTTTCCCAGCTGAGGTAGAAAAATATATTTAAAACATCCGTAGGCGATTGCTGTGAAGGAAGTGACGTATATAAAAGCGGGGAGGCCCAGACGTCTCCAAACATAGTGAAGGGCGGTGATGAACGAGGAGGCAATAATAGAGAGTAATAACCGCATGCGCAGAATTTAGGCTAATGTAAACAACCAGCTACAGAGACAAAGTCAGCCCATCCGTTCAACCACTGTATTTTAACAGTGATAACCTCATAAAGAGAAATGATTCGCCGGAACCTCGTTTTACTTGGTAGAGTTGTAGTCAAGACCAATGGGAAGTATATCAACCACGGTCTAGGTTATGCAGCATGTCATCACTTGCGTTTTAAAATTTATTTAACAGAGAAATAAGGGTGTCATTCTCAGTCCTCTGTCCTCAGCGGCGATTCTCACTTCAGAACGTCTAGCGTGGTGGGAAGTGCCCTGTTGGTAGTGCTCAGCCTCGAACTTTAAGGCGGACTAAAGCACTCACTGCAAGAGTGGAGTTATCTGAACCCGTTGGTACATCTTCACAAGCAAAAACACAGCGCAAACCACAGGGTAAAGGAGTAGACCCAAACACGAGCGCTCACTAGCAACTTAACGGACGTTTATTGTTTTGAGACACTATATACAGCGGACGATGCCCAGACCTTAAAGGATAAAACGATAAAAGCATAAACATCATCGAGACTTCCCAATTTTCTATACATCAAGAATCCTAATTTATTTCTTTTTTAAACCTATGGAAAGACACTTGCAGAATCCGCTTCTCTTTGGTGAATTTCATTTATCGCCAATAGTTCGCGTATATTCTGGTCCTTACTGTACAAAAACCGTCACCGAAACAGTGAAAAAAAAAAGCACAAGAAGACATTAACGATGAGCAAAAAAGAAGTCATATACAGAATACGTCTAGCATACGGGTTGTCACAAGTAGGCCAAAAAGGGCGTTGCTCAAATGGTACGCTACGGGATGGTAACAAAGATATTCAAGATGGCACAATGAAATATTCACCTGATCATATGTTCGCCTGCAAGTGCATTGCAAACTTCGGCGAGAGCAATGTTCGGAAGAGATACGAGGAGCAGATAGTGCACGAACTGTTTCAGGCAAATGAAATTCTCCGCAGATGAGCGGACTATGTAAGCACTGTTTCCGTAGTCTTTTAAAGGAAAGGGGTAATATATTTTGATGCGTAATATTATAGATAGAATCTCATTGATTTCTATGATTTTATTGTTTTATCTTTTTTAGGTGTGGTCAATGCCCGTAGTGCATATTGCCGTTACAATAAGAGACTTCCAATCAGTTGCTACTTAGCGCTTGTATATGTGGCTCCTCCCTTGTCACAAGTTTTGCGCCGTTTTATTATCTTTACCGCCAACTACATCGAGAATAAATACATCATTCCCTCTCCTATACGAGTGTCCGAAGCTTTTACCGTCAAGGGATTGCCTCTTGCAGGCGGCCGGCCCCCTCCTACAATCGCAATGCTCGTAAAAGTCTTGATGCTCTTGCACTCCCACTTGTGGCTGTCTGTTGACGACAAAGAAACTGCCACAAATGCGCTGTATCCAGAGCAACGGGGTTTCGGAGCACAAAAATAATGAAATTTTGGGGTTCCTACGCTGTAGGCTCTGTGACAGAAGGATGCTCTAATTGCTTTCTTGTGCTCTCTTTCCCGCTACAACAAGGTTAGTTTCCAATTTCCACGGCTTTGGGTCAAGATGTCCAAGACCTGTCCTAATTATTTTATAGGTGCTTTTTAGCGTCAGCCTTGAAAGACACCGTTATAAGCCTCGAGATAACCTGGGCGGATGGGCACATCCCTAGAGGCAGCCTAGCGAATAGGGGAGTTCTGCGAAGATGGCGACAGTAGTCACAGGCTCGGTCTCTTTCCCTTTACATGGCTGGGAGGACGTTCTTTAGGGCGTGTCTCTTGGTCATCTATATGCGTATCGGCCGCCACTTTGTCTGGGCAGACGTTGACACCTTCTACGGAAACGATGTATTCCAGCTGTTTTACCTCTTTCTGCCTAAATGCACACATGTTGATTCTTAGCGCGACACCTACGACTCAGCACTTTGCGAAGACGTGCATCATGCTCTTCAACTGCTCTTCCGGAAAAAAGTATATCATCTTGCAGGCATACCAGTTAGTCTAGGCCCTCCCGCCTCGAGGAGGAGGAGGAAGATGAGGAGGAAAGGCAGGGAGGTTAACCTGTAAAAGAAACCGGTGTGCTACCCTGCAGTGGGGGAAAGGGGTGACGGATATAAATGTTGTGAGAGAGGGATGGGTGAAGTTGGTACAGTCATATCACTGGCATGTCACATCACATCATGTCACAGTCATATCACTTAACATAACAGCAAAATTATAGGCCTCGAAGTATCTCATGTTGGTAGACCCCCTGTGCCGCAGAAATAACTAAGGTCAGTCTGAGGAACTGGAACCCTCAGAATGGAGTGCTGAACGTTGGAAACTGACGTGACCTTTCGAAGAGGAGAACTTGCCAGTAGGCTGCTCTTGCATCTATTCGGTTGAAGTCTTTCGCGTTGGCTAGTTTAGCATGACTTCCATTGACTATAGGCATGAGCATGCGTTCACGAACTGTTTGTTGGTTCAGCTGGGGATAATTAACATATATCATCAGGTCGTCGTTCCCATTCTTAGCTAATATCATTGGGAAGCACCACTCAGTTATTCGTTCTACTTATTGTGTTACACCGAGGTCCTCTATCCTTTTTAGCGCTTTCTCAGCGAATGCAAGGGAGGCAGGGACACCGGCCTTGTGTACGCGATTGCGAATGGCTTAGCGTCACAGAAAACGTTGATGCGATGCTCGATCTTCATGAGTCGAAGTACCAACGTCAGTTTTTGGTACTGGGCTAATATGTCAGAGATCTTGCTCTCTTGTGGTTCTGCAAGCTACAATGGCCGCTGCACAATGCCTAGTGATCTGCTGCTCCGCGAACCCACCGCAAACCCGCTGCGCTCCTTCTCGCACAAAATAGTTTCGAACAATTCAGCCTGCAAAGGTGGTTCGAGTTACCTTGTTTCACGGGGTTCAAAACTGAAAACGAGTCGTGTCCTGCACACGCCAAAACTCAGAAAAGCCTTGATGTTTCAAGTGCGAAACGCTCTAAATTTACCATGTTTAGAACTACTGCAGCTGAGGCTCCAAGAGCATTGCAGGTGAGGCTAAAACGAAATAACTTTCGAAGACGAGCATGAACCACCTTTGCAGGCTGCGAGGTTCGAAACTGGGTTTGGGTCGGTCTCTTACAACGGGAACGTTTTTGAAGGGTAGCTCACCTAAATCCAAGTCATTCACAGGTATGTGTCTTGAATGTTTCACGGGCAGTGGTTCCAGAGGGCGGGTGGGGTTGGCAGTTGATATGACAGAGCAACCATTCGTACATGGGCTGTGTGACGTAACAATACCAGGTGCTGGACGAGAGTGCGTTGAGATGTTAAAAATGTGCAACCAGAGGGTGGTTACCGTGGGAGCAGGACCAAGAGGTATTAAGAGAAGTAGGACGATATCACAATAACAGTATGTAATGGCTGGGGGGAGAAAGCTGCAAAGGGAATTGGAATATTCTAAGTGTCTACTGAGCATTGAGGTTTGAGAGTTAGGCGTGTGCGGTGGGCCGTAGCACGGTTAGTGGGCGGCGGTTGCGTACTGTGCTTCGAAAGGAGTACTATACAGAAGCGTTAGTTGGAGAACGAGCATTCATGAAAAATGTATTTACAATTTTATTATAACGACGCTGTAAAGTTGTTTACCTCAATCTGTTCTGATATGCTAATTTCTCTACAGCTTCAGGTACGGGCGTTGTGCAGTAACAGTGCAACTAGCGTTTTTGCTTCTTTATGTCAGCAGATGTAGTGTGTGAATCGCGTCGCCTGTGTTGTGCACTGTTTTAGAAGGTGCCTTTTGGAACATTGTATCGTCAGTCATGACATCATTTTACCTTCTGCATTGAAAGGAGTTACTAAGTCGCTGCTCGCAACCATATAATTTGGCAATCATATAAACAAGTAACGAAACGACTTCCGCAGGTTAGTGTAGCGATGCTCGGTACCAGTGACATCTGTTCTGGCGCCAAGGAGGGCCGTCCCTCGTCGGTGCGCAAGCTGATTGTGCCTCCGGGTCAAGGCCGAACAGTGTTCTTCCCTGTAGTGCCTCTCAGCGCTGGTGAGAGCCACATCGACGTGGTAGCTGTGAGTGCCAGGTCAGAAAGGGATGCCGTCAGAAAGAAAGTAAATGTTCAGGTAAGCTCCTGAACATCTTCATTATGGCGGCCTGTTTACGCATCAGGTCTGTCACAATACGGGTCGCAATCTCCGTAATAATGCGACCTTGGTCACTAATATCAAACAAGGTAGATATGATATACGTAACGGCTCTGAAAGGGTCGCAGTGCAATTTGTTTGCCGTAAGCTAGTTCAGGTTTGGTCCTTAGGCTTCTATCGTGTACCCACGTTAAAAATGTTAAGCAATGTGCAGCAGGTCAATTTTTTTCCTGTAATTTATTATTTGCCTTCATTTATGGCGTGGCGTGTGTGCACAAGTGTAATAATATGAATATGCGAATACTACGGTAATGTTCAACAGCCTCGCCAACGAACAGCAGTTTACTAAGTTTAGCGAAGCTCTAGATTTGGTAGGCAAATATAGCTACTTAGGACAGGCAGCGACTCAAGATCCAAACCATAAAAGGAAAATATCTAAAGAAGAATAAAAGTGAGATGGAGCGCTTTGGCAAGTGCTCTTGGCTAGCAGCTTACCGGTGTCGCCTAAAAGTGTATAAGATTTGCATCTTACCTGTATAAACCTATGGGGGTGAAACGCGCAGGTCAAGAAAAAGGGTTCTGCCTAAAAGGAGGACTACGCATATAGCTATAGAACGGAAAATGGTAGGCGTAACGTTATGAGATAGGGAGCCTGCAGGGTTGGCCAGAGAAGTAACAAGAGTTAAGGACATTCTACAGCAAATCAAGAAAACATCGGCATCGGCAGAGCATATTGTGAGCTAAGCGGATATCCGGTGGTCGAAAAGGGTAACAAATTGGATCCAAGGGAAAAAAAGCGTAGCAGGGACGGCAGAAAACCAGGTGGGTGGATGAAGTTAAATTCACAGGGGTCAAGTGTATGCTGCTAGCACAGGACCCAGTTTGTTTGAAGGAATATATTCTAAGCCTTCTCGTTGTAGTGGTCACACTCCCACTGATGATGATATGTAAAAGCTCCCTTATTGATATGCCATTTGAAAAAAAAAGTTAAGGCAATTGAGGTGTTTTTAATCTGGGCTTTACGATAACATTTTCCCCTTCCAGGCCCGTACAGTCCGCAAGGTGGAGAGCATGAATTTTCTTCTCGACCCCCAAAACACCAAGAAACCCAAGAGGCGCCCTCCGAACGGCTACACAGGTGAGCGACTGTCAGTTATTGCTCGTTGAGCGCGACATTGCGACACACGAGTGAGCGCAACAGCACCAGCGTAAGAACGTTTGTATATTGCCGCGATACCTTCAAAACTGTATTTGTTGTTTTTTAACAGCCGCCGGCATGCGGCCTTATCACTGTGATTCTGGCACGCGTATCAATTCTGCATCCCGTGTTTGTTCATGCTCGTGGTCGTGATACGACGCGTTATCATTTTTTTTTTTTGTTGCGAAAGATGCGCCCAGATCTGTCTCGAAGAATCCGATCACTTGCGTTCCAGGGTGTACTAGTAGCAGTTTGCGACGTTATCTAGATTGTTCTGAGCAGCCTTTAAATTGAGCGTAGATGAGTGTGACGGGCATTCTTTGATCGAGGAGCACATTTGTTGCTATCGCCGCCGCCGAGTTGCTTAGTTCCTTTGCGGGCGCAAGTCAGCCCAATAAAGAGTTAATTTCAGTACCATCAAACCTGTGTCTTCTTTGGCGTGTACGGCTTTGTCACCACTACGTGACACTATTGTGACTGGCCTTAGGGTTTTCTTGGCAGGAAATACTGGAGTGGGTTGCCATTACTTTCTCCAGTGAATCACATTTTGTCAGAACTCTCTGCCGTAACCTGTCTATCTTGCGTGGCCCTACACAGCAGAGCTCACGACTTATCGAGTTTCGCAAGCCCCTCCTCCACGACAAAGCAGTGATCCATGAAGGGGTGGTATGGACATAGCTCAATGTTGTTATTATGACTCTGAAAAATTTAATAAAGCATTTGAAACAAAAACAAAACTGCTTTCAAGTATCCATTTGAACATGCGCAGTTTAAAAACAGGTAGATGATTTAGTAACATTCCTCCAGCCTCTGAAAGTAAATTTTAGAGTAATAGTTTTAACAGAAACATAGTTAACAAAGGGCGATACTCCTTCTTTACCTACCAGGCTATAGGTGTGAAATCATATTCAGAGAAGAAAACCGGGGAGGTGGAATACCTGTATATATTGAGGAAAATATACCCTATGTAGTTGTAGACAATTTCATGAGATGTGACTAGCATACAGAAAGGTTGTTAAGTTAGCTAGTATTACGGTTGGAGCAGTATCATCATCATCAAATTGACTATACCCACTGCAAGGTGAAGGCCTCTCACATATTTCTCCACTTGACCTGGTTTTGTGCTAGCTGCATCCACTTGACCCCTGCGATCTTCTTAACCTCATCCGCCCAACTAACTTTCTGCCGCCCCCTCCTACGCTTTCTTTCTCTTGGAATCCAGTTTGTTACCCTAAGCGACCATCGGTTAGCCTCTCTACGCACTACTTGTCTTGACCATGCCCATTTCTTCTTAATTTCCACTTGAATGTCGGTAACTTGAGTTATTTCTCTGACCCACTCTGCATGCTTCCTATCTCTTAAAGTTACCCCTACCATTTCTCTATCCATAGCTCTCTGGGTTGTCCTCAACTTAAGTACAACTCTCTTGGTTAGCCTCCACGTTTCAGCCCCTTAGGTGAGTACAGGTAAGATGGAGCAGTATAAAGACCGCCATCTGGCAACGTGTCTGAATTTTGCGATTTATTTGAAAATGCACTTAGCTTGGTTTGATCCATCACAAAATCGTTTGCGATTCTCGGACATGTAAATATTAATATGATGTCGGACAGTCTACATGCAAATGAATTTCGTGGCCTTGTCCACCTATATGCTAGTAATAATGTTGTTACAATCCCAACAAGAGTGACCATCGACACAGCAATGTGTCTTGACATCTGTGTTACAAACATGAATTGTGAGGATATTGATGCGGTTGTTGCATTATGCGACCTCAGTGATCATCTCCCTGTTTTCTACTTGGGCCGCCTCTAATCAGCAAAAATAGACAAAGTCAAGAAAAGATTTGGTATCGAGTAATAAGTGATCAAAACATGATAAGTTTCTGTGCACTTGTTGAAAACGAAAGTTGGGACGACGTATGTGAGGAACAAAATGCCACAATTGCCTATTGAATATTTCTCAAAAGACGTTTATAGTGCTATGATGCCACCTTTCTCTTGAGCGAGCATAAAGTGAAGCGGAAAAAATGCGAAAACCTTTGATGACGCTGGAATTGTACAAACAAAGAAGAAAGAAAAATAAGAAGTTTCATACTTTTTTTAAAACTCGCGATCATCCAAAATTGCTTTCAGACTTCAAAACCTTCAGGAACAAACTGAATACGGATTTAAAAAAAAGTAAAAACCGAGTATTTTTAGGCTGAAATGCTTCGTGCTCGCAATGACCATAAAAGGCTATGGGAGATGGTAAATAATGTAATGAACCGAAGAAGCTCGTGTCATTGCGTACCAGATATTACAGTCGATGGTGAACGTCTCTCTGATGTACAGCTTCTAGAAGAAACGAATCTTAGCTTCATTAGCTCGGGAAGTTACACAGGTCCTCTAGCTACTCAATACAATTTTCCACATAAAAACAGTCCAGTGAGTTCCATTTCGCTTTTTCCAAGCACTCCAGCTGAAATAACAAAATAATTGGCAGTTCAAAAAACGGCGTATCACCTGGACATGACGGTATCGATGTTTTGCCCATTAAGCATGTCGCAAGCCATATCAGTTATGTTTTGTCATATATCTAAAAATCAAATGCTAGCCCTTGGTATCTTCCCACAACGACTGAAAATTGCTCGCGTTACTCTAATACACAAAGATGGTAAATACAATCAGTTAAACAATTACAGGCCAATCTCAGTGTTGTCACTGTTCTCCAAAGTTGCAGAGCGAATCCTATATAAACGATTTAGCACTTTTTTATCGTCAAGGAAAGTGATAGTTGAACAGCAGTACGGATTTCAGAAGGGGAAATCGACCGAAATGGCCCTGCTGCATATTAAAGATAAAATCATCCGTAACATCGAAGCCAAGTTATTTACAGTTGGAATCTACCTAGACTTTCGTAAGGCGTTTGATTCTATACAACACCATATCTTGTTCAGTAAGCTTGAGGCATATGGTTTTAGAGGCATAGCACAAAGTCTTATACGGAGTTATTTACACTCGAGGGCTCAGTTTATTTCCATACATGGCATTACGTCACGAAAAGAAAACATTAAATACGGCGTTCCTCAGGGCTCTATACTCGGCCCGTTGTTATTCATACTGTATATCAATGATATAATTAACATTTCAACTGCGGGTGAGGTGTTGCTGTACGCTGATGACACAAGTGTCTTTTTTTCTGGGCAGAGCGTTGAGGAACTTGAGACCACGTCGAACGCATGGCTGAATGACCTTGGTTTATGGGTACATACAAACAAGCTTCAAATAAATACTAGCAAAACAAAATATATGATATTTTCTGCACAAAACAAGCCCATTCTCAACAATGTGAACCTGTACTATAATGATGCTTTGCTTGAGCGTGTAGATTGTCATACATTCTTAGGTGTTACTTTTCAGTCAAACCTAACATGGTCCCACCATGTGGGAAATGTAAGAATGAAAGTAGCGAGATGTATTGGAATGTTAAGTCGCCTTCGAAATCCTATCCCTGTCAGGCTCAAAAAGCAGCTCTATTTCTCACTAATACACTCTATCTTTAATTACTGTTGTTTAGTATGGGGTGCCGGAATTAAGACTGATAATGACAGACTATTTGCACTGCAGCGGAGGGCCATTAGAGCATTATATAAGGAAAGTTTAGACACCGTAACGTTCATGGCAACACATAATATCCTACCTTTCCAAGATATATACAAGCAGAAATTATCTGTGTACGTATTTTCTGAAGTGTCGAGCAATTATAATAGATTTTCTAGTCATTATCTAAATAGGGATACTGGTCACAATCTGCGGAGGACTTTCACTGTTGTAGATAAACCTCGGACTAATTATGATAAACAGACAATTGATCATCAAATCATGAAACTATGTAATAATTACCCAGACATACTTGATATCGCAAGAACAAGTAGAAGTCTGCCAACTTTCAAACGGAGAATAAAACCTCTTTTCACTTCAATAGAAAACCAAATACATGACTAAAGTAGATGCGAAATCGAAATGTATTATGCTATTCCTTTACATTGTTCCAGAGTTTCATAACTGTTGTTACATTTCCTTATGTTTTGTTATTGGCACGTGTCTGAATGCGTATTTTGTACTGCGGTGATAGTTTCTAACTCGGTGTTTTTGTTTCATGTGTTTTTGTTTCATATACGGTGAAGATTGTTGTATGTAGTTGCATGTGCATTGCCTGTACTTTGTACCCGCTGCTGTTGCACCCAGTGGGGCCAGGACCTCGTCAGGAGACTAATTACCTCCTTTTGTCCTGCCCCGCGGGCAGTACCATGTATTGGCCACACAATCACTGAATAAATAAATAAATAAATAATCAACCCGATGCTTTTAGATGAAGATTTTGCAGACGATGTAAAGATTGCAAGATTAGTTTTCATATATAAAGGTGGCGGTGCATCAAATATTAATAATTACAGGCCAATTTCTGTCTTACCTACATTCCCTAAAATATTTGAGCGCGTTATTAGCGACAGACTCACTGCTTTGTTTCGGAAACATCATGTAATAGCTGATGCCCAGTACAGCTTCCAAGAAAAAAGTCTGCAGAACAGGCCCTTCTATATATAAAAGATCAAATTATTGAAAACATAGAAAAGAAACTTCTAACTATGGGTTTGTTTATAGACCTTAGGAAAGCAATTTATACTGTGCAGCATGATATATTGATAGAAAAGCTAGAGATGTGTGGAATCCAGGGCGTTAGCTTAGGCTAACTGAGACATACCTAAAGGGCAGATCCAAATATGTAAATATCAACAATCATATATCGAGAAAATTGGGGATCCAACACGGAGTCCCTCAAGGATCAAACTTGGGCCCTCTACTATTTGTAGTACACGTCAACGACATAGCTATGATACTAGGATCCCCAGAAATGTGGCGCAACTAACACATGCGAAGAGACACAACACATGCGCGCACTACCAACTGTAATATGGATATGAACACACACTTCCTTTTCACCACTTCTCATCTTCTACACCGTAGTACATTTTCTCATCATCCTCTTCTTTGCCAAGGAGATAGTACTTTCTTCACCGCAGAACATAAACATCGTCCAAGCATGACAGTCACCAATTCTACACTCACGTACATCTCCAAACACATCTGCTAATACCACAATCGTCCCAGTATATCACAACCATCATCTAAGCTGGACAGTCACAAAGTCCACCACATAGTCATATAGTCACACACTAACAACCAACCACCACACACGTGCAGTGAGACATGTCCATCCAAAACACATAACTTGTGAAGTCCCTATGCAATCAAAAAACTGTAACCTGCCCAACCAGTCTACGAAGCAACGAAGTTGCTTTGTAGACATAACTGATATGGCTTGCGACATGCTTAATGGGCAAAACCTTGATACAGTCATGTCCAGGTGATACGTCGTTTTTTCAACTGCCAATTATTTAGTTAATTTCAGATGGAGTGCTTGGAAAAA
Source organism: Amblyomma maculatum (assembly GCA_023969395.1). NCBI lineage: Eukaryota > Metazoa > Arthropoda > Arachnida > Ixodida > Ixodidae > Amblyomma > Amblyomma maculatum. The sequence goes on along the minus strand of JAJIZL010018870.1, from coordinate 381,129 downwards.
GTGAAATGGAACTCACTGGACTGTTTATATCTGGAAAATTGTATCGAGTAGCTAGAGGACCTATGCACCTGCCCAACATGCGTTGCTTCGTAGACATGTTGGGCAGGTTACAGTCTTTTCATTACATAGGGACTTCACAGGTGATGTGTTTTGGATGGACATGTCTTACTGCACAAAGGTGGTGGTTGGTTGTAACTGAGGTTGGTCGCCATCCTCTAACTGAGGATGGCGACATTACCCTAGAGGCAATGAACAATAATTTCAGAGATATCATTACTGAGTGCGCAGTAGAAGTAGGCGGTAGGATAGTTAAAGAGGATACCGGTAAGCTGTCTAAGGAGACGAAAGATTTGATTAAGAAACGGCAGAGTATGAAAGCTTCCAATCCAACAGACCAGATCGAATTGGCCGAGATATCAAAGCTAATCAATAAGCGCAAGGTGGCCGATATAAGGAAGTATAACATGGAGAAAATTGAGCATGCTGTAAAGAACGGGGGAAGCCTTAAAGTGGTAAAGAAGAAATTGGGCATAGGCAAAAACCAGATGTATGCGATAAGGGACAAGGCGGGCAACGTCATCACTAATATGGACAAGATAGTCAAAGTAGCCGAGGAGTTCTATACAGATCTCTACAGTAGCCAAAGTAGTCAGGACCGTAGTGAGATTGGCGGTAGGGAAAAACAGTCAGACGTTCCACCAGTGACGAAGGACGAGGTCAAGAAAGCACTAGAAACTATGAAAAGGGGGAAATCAGCTGGAGAGGATCAGATAACTACAGATTTGCTGAAGGACGGGGGGGATATCGTGCTAGAAAAACTGGCCACCCTGTATACGCAGTGCCTGGTGTCATCGACGGTACCGGAAGCATGGAAGAATGCAAACATTATCCTCATTCACAAGAAAGGGGACTCTAAGGACCTTAAAAATTACAGACCAATCAGCTTACTGTCTGTTACGTATAAGGTATTTACTAAGGTAATCGCCAATAGAATCAGGACAACCTTAGACTGCAATCAAGCAAAGGATCAAGCAGGGTTTCGGAAACGGTACTCTACTATCGATCATATCCATACCATCAATCAGGTGATAGAAAAATGCTCGGAATATAACCAGCCCTTATACATAGCATTCATTGATTACGAAAAAGCATTTGACTCAGTTGAAACCTCGGCGGTGATGCAGGCATTGCGAAATCAGGGGGTAGACGAGCCGTACGTGAAAGTGCTGGAAGATATATATAGTGGCTGCACAGCAACCATAGTTCTACATAAAGAAAGCAATAAAATTCCCATAAAGAAAGGTGTTAGGCAAGGAGACACAATCTCCCCAGTACTATTCACAGCTTGTTTAGAGGAAGTATTTAGAGACTTGGAATGGGAGCAGTTAGGGATAAGGGTAGATGGAGAATACCTCAGTAATCTGCGATTTGCTGATGACATTGCCTTGCTAAGCAACTCGGGGGATGAACTGCAAATAATGATTGATGACCTAGACAGAAAAAGTAGAATGGTAGGCTTGAAAATCAATATGCAGAAGACCAAGGTAATGTTCAACAGCCTCGGGAAGGAACAGCAGTTTACATTAGGTAGCGAAATACTGGAAATAGTAGGCGAATATGTCTACTTAGGACAGGTAGTAACCGCAGATCCAGACCATGAAAAGGAAATATCAAGAAGAATAAGATTGGGATGGAGCGCATTTGGCAAGCACTCGCAGATTATGACTAGCAGCTTACCGGTATCGCTCAAGAGGAAAGTGTACAACAGTTGCATCTTGCCTGTACTCACCTATGGGGCTGAAACGTGGAGGCTAACCAAGAGAGTTCTACTTAAGTTGAGGACAACCCAGAGGGCTATGGAACGAAAAATGGTAGGGGTAACATTAAGAGATAGAAAGCGTGCAGAGTGGGTCAGAGAAATAACTCAAGTTAATGACATTCTAGTGGAAATTAAGAAGAAGAAATGGACATGGGCAGGACATGTAGTGCGAAGAGAGGATAACCGATGGTCGCTGAGGGTAACAAACTGGATTCCAAGGGAAGGAAAGCGTAGCAGGGGGAGGCAGAAAGTTAGGTGGGCGGATGAGATTAAGAAGTTCGCAGGGGTCAAGTGGATGCAGCTAGCACAGAACCGGGTTAAGTGGAGAAATATGGGAGAGGCCTTCGCCCTGCAGTGGGTATAATCAGGCTGATGATGATGATGATGTGACTATGTGGCGGACTTAAGTCTGATTTGTCACGAGTTAAGGGTTGTCTTGAAAGTATTCAACACTTAATCCCATCTTGGTTGAAACAGGCCCTGTATTACTATCTTTTTAACTCAAGAATAACATATAGTATATTAGTCTGGGGCGCAACTACTGGTCAGAATTACAAAGAATTAATAACTTTACAGAAGCAGGTTGCGTATATGGGAAAATTATCATGATGATAAAAATAAACTAAGAACTCACTCGTTTTGAAATACAGTATACTGAAGGCTAACAAGGTTTACTACTTTAAGCTGCTGCACTGGATGCATAAGAATCGTTTACACAACACTCCTAGAGACAGATTAAGCTTGTACGCAATCAGGGATCCTAAAATAAAGATGCCTATAACCACAACAAATTATGGTCGCCAACACTGTCCTTCCAGGTTAAAAAAATGCTCAATAGAAGAGATATCGTAATAAATTACAATAATCCATTTTCTGCATTTGAGAAAGATTGCAAGAGAGCTTTTTATGTAGTGATATTGCATAATTTGTGTAATATTATTCCGCCCGCGCATGCTATTGATGATTTGTTGGTGAATGTTTTTGTTTCCTTGTTTGCTTACCAGTGCGTTATTGTACTTAAATCGTTTGTCCGGTGTAATCTGTAATTTAATGTGTATTTGTTTACATAAACTATGGTTTTAAATGTAAAAAAAAAACTCACCTGTATGATGTTTTCTATTGTGTATATTTGTTTTATTTTTATTATTGGTGTATGCCTGTGGTACTTATCGTAAAATTGTGCCTATTAAGTTTCTTCATCATATTCATATTGTGCCTACATATATTTCTTTTGTACACACTGCGCACAAATGTCACTATTGTTTTGTTTCCTTCCTTTTAAGTCCTGATCAAGGATACTGTTGGTGTGCCAGCCTGCCGCAATAGTGTATTTTCGATGCTTACTGATAATGTAGCAGGGGGCTGAGGCCACGTCAGGCGACCGCGCCTTTAGCCTCAGCCTCCTTTTAGGCAAATGTCTAAGAAAGAAAGAAAGAAAGAAGGAAAGAAAGAAAGGAAGAAAGAAAGAAGGAAAGAAAGAAAGAAAGAAATTACTGCTGCTTCCGACAGAGCCAAGCAATAACTCTAAGTGGCAGGTAGGGCCAGCTCCACTTTGGGGCTGGCCTCTGTATTACTAACTCTGTTTCTTTGGGAAAACAAACGTTCATTTGCGATTCATTTTATTGTTGGTTGTAAAACAGCAAAAGCAGAAACACCTCTCTAATATGCCCTGACAATAATTTCAAAGCTTGGTACTGGAATATTTACTTCTTGTAACAGAATCGTTCAAAGAAACAACATTCTGTGTTCCTTTTTTGTGAACATGCCGCTGTATTTCGGCTGATGACGATTATATAGACAGGGCAGATGTTCTTGATAGGAGACCTATATTTAGTCTCGTATCACACGTATCAAGCATTCTTGCACTCGTAACCATCTGCACAAAAAAAAACGGCAGGTAAACTTGAGGTAGTGCTGGATTTACACAAGCTTGCCCACCATCTGAAAAAAGTGGTCAACAATCATGGCGTGCTGGTGTGTTTTCTCGGCCCCACGCAATCTAGCCTAGCTCTGCGCTCGCATTTTGAGCAGGGAAAAGAGTGGTTGCGGCATAAAACATAGCAAAAAATTTACCAAGTTATACTTGAGAGTGGTAAACGAAATACCGCTGTCATGTGACAAGGCCTATGTGGGAAAAACAGGGAGAATGATCAATGAAAGGGCACGTGGGCATGAGCGTTCTTGAAAAATAAGTAGGTGGTGCGCATCATTCTCAACACTGCGCTGAGTGTTATGTTGGTCTTCGAGTGGCAGAATGTGCGCCACGGGTTAGATGCACGTACTGCAAAAAGTTTGAACCACAGTTTCATCAGAAAAAGGGTTAGGCTAAAAGTAAAGCTACAAGGGTAGGGGAACTATTGGAAGCATTTCGTGCAAGAAGAGAGGTTTATTTTGTGTTAGCGACACATGTGCGACCATCCTCAGATCAGAAATGGAATATCTTGGACGCTTCTGATGATAGTGCTTGTGCGATCAGATATCTTGCGCATGGAATTAGCCCAAGTATTGTATCGTCCTTTCTTGTGTTCATCTAGGTTGTGCTGTAGTGCTTTCATTACAACATACACCATCTAGCCCAAGGCGAAGTTCTTATAAACTCTGCACCATGTTCATACTATTGAACGGGGACGTCATGGTCAAGACATTTACAGAGAAACTCGGGGTACTTCAAGCATAGAAGTGCCTATTATGTAAGTTTATTTCTTTTCAGCAGCGGAGTCAGTTTCTTCACCACGGAGAGCAGCAGTTTTCTTCCTCTAAGCATGTCCATGGACGCGGTTTTATTAGTGGGATCAGGATTTAGCGAAAATTTCGACAAGTGGGTAGAACGATCACAGCATTCGCAACAGAGGCCGCGGTACTAGCTCCCCTATGATGCCACAAACCGACAGATTCCTGACTGCCCTCTTGTATGCCAGCACGCATTGTGCTGGTAACCTATGGCCATTCATGTTTTTTTTGGACGGCCTGTGTGAAAAGTTTGTGATCATCCTTACAGGAGCTGCTGATATCTTCGCATGAGAAGCGGCTATTGAAAATGTGTTTTTTTGTAGTATGCTGACCCCAGCCTGTACTTTACCTCCCTATTTGCAGAAACGTTCGAACTTGGCGGAAGGCAACTAATCAAGATTCGGCTGCCTCGTCGACCTACCAAAGTTATTCCCGATTCTGAGAGCCTCGAGATCGACATCATCGGTGAGAGCTGCTGATCTTGAAATAACTAACGCGGTTTCCCAGCAAAGAATGTTCTAATTTTGATTTAAGCCTCGGGTATTACAACCTGACGTTAACGCTATGTGAAAGCCTGGCATGGTTGCTCGTTTTAGGGTTAGGTTATTGAGGACTGCTTTTCGCTGAGAACTGTTGGCCGTAAGGTTAACCCCATCGGGAAAGGGGGGGGGGTAATGTTTGTCATTGAGCACTATGGGCGGAGTGACTGTTTTCAGTGCAGCTACAGCAATTTTATTTGGGCCACGATAGTGATAATACTTTGATCGGGATTGTGGGCCATGCTTTACATTAGCTTTCGGAGTCCACTATTACGAGCAGATGGATGACTGATCTTTAGGCAAATGTCAGTCGCTACAGGACACTTTATGTTGTGTGCTCAAATGCATCACAAAATTGAATAGATTTTGACTGACGAAGCAGAACCTTATACCAGTATCTGGTTACGTATTGCATAGCTGACCAATTGGAACCTCCTTTAACCCTGACCGGGTAGAATACCTGTTATTCGGCACCATATGATGTATACGTTGTTCTGTCTTCGAACCTTGTCGGCTGCAACTTTGTTCATTGCTGCGCCGAAGGCAACTACACTTATATAGCGTTGTTCAACAGGCAAGAAACGCCGCCCGGCGGCGTTGGAACGCACTCGTTTCCACTTATTCCTCATAGCTGACGGGAGATGGGTGACGACACATCCTTGACGGGACCCTATTTGAGTGACTGAACTATTTTACTCAATAGTACTTTCATATGGCGCGCCAATCGCAGTATCTGCCACGCGCAGAATCCCGCTATTATCACGGTACACAAGCGGAATTATGAGCAGCGCTTCACGACCCGCGGCGTGGCACAGTGGTAAAGCGCTCGGCTGGGGATCCAAGGGATGGAGATTCGACTCCCGGTTGGATACTAATTTTTTAATTAATGAGGAGGAGTCGCACACCTCCTAAGCGTTGCTAGTCAACGCCGACAGAGCTTGGTGAGGGGGCTGCGCATTTGGTTGGTTGGTTACACGACTTTTAATTCCATCGGAAATGGGCGTCCTCTTTCCCGCTTGCGGATTAGAGGCTGGCAGGTAGCCCTTGACTTGATGCGGCCTCTTCCGCCAGATGGACGGTGCGGTGCTGGATCGCAGGGTCCGCGCTTCGCAGCAGGGTATCCCAGGCTACTTGACTTGTAATATTTTGTCCTATCTCTGGAGTTTGTGGGCACTCCCAAATTATGTGATCGAGGTTCCCTCTCGCCAAACAGTGCTTGCACAGATCATTGTTCCTAAGGTCTGGTAGCGCGTGAAACGCCCAGACCGGGTTCATGAACGTATTAGTTTGTAGCCGCCTCCACGCGACAGCCTCTCTATTATTTAGGCTAACATCTGGTGGAGGTACCAGTCTACGTCTCAATTTATAATGGTCGATGATTTCCTCGTAATTTTGCTGAAGCTCGTTGTATGCCCATTGTTCGGGGGGCTCAACGGCTACCCGGAAGTAGAGAGCTCGGGCTAGCTCGTGAGCCGCCTTGTTACCAGGGGCGGCTGCGCATTTGGCCATGGCTGTGACGTCACGGCATACGGCACACGGCATACGGGAAGCTCGGCTCTGACCCTCGTAGTAAAGCTTTTAGCTTCAAGCATCGTCCTCCTAGTGACGTCACTCGTTGAGTTCGCGCATGCGAAACTGTGGCTAAAAGTGATCACACGCACGCCAGACCCGATGTTGACTAGCCTAGTGAAGTTTTTCGCTTCAAAACATGGCTCCGGGGCCACAACAAGTAGTTGGAGAATGCAAAAGCTTATAATTGCTCACACCTTCCAGCGTCCGGTTGCACTATACCTGTCAGTCTTACTGGTATAGTGCCGCCGATGCGCAGGGCACATTAGTTGCGTATCTAAGTTTTCCGTGTTTAGCGTCATACCAACTCGGCTGCCATAGAGACCACTGCTGCTGGTCACCTTTAAATGTGTCAAAAGAACTGTAGTCAATCGTGGAGAGTGACTGATAATAATAGTGGTAGTGATAGTGCAAGTGATGATGATAATGACAGATGACTGTGACGTTATGACATGGTGGCTTTATCGGCCGCAACGTGGCATCATGACTATTTTGGCGCCATTGTGACGTCATATCCGGTCATGTCTATTAGCTGGAACTGACGTTGCCATCACGTCATATCCTGTGATGTCTAACAGTTGAAACTGATGTTGTCATGACGTCACATCGAGTCAGGGCGTATATTCACGCATATACTATAGTGCCTAGAATATACTACGAAGCTGATCGCGCCTGCCGTCTGAGCCAGGCATCTGCGTTGCGTCTTTATTTGGCGCTTCCTCGAAGTGCGCACCGAACAGCATACAGAAGAAGACGCAGTAAAGCGGAAATCAGCAACATTTCAAATTGGTTTACAGGAATGAAAAAGCGCAGTATTTCTCGCAATTATCCGCGGATAGTTAACCGTGCCTTGAGAGAAGGGAGGAATGAAGGAGTGAAAAATAGAGGTACCGTGGTGGAGGGTTTTTAACCTAACAGTGCAATAAAGAATGTCGCCTCATCACACTTTAGTTGTTCAAAGTGCCAACTAGAATTTTATTTAGATACAAACGTTGCTTGTGGTGCACTCTTCGCAGCGCCGGGGCGCTCAGCGTTTAAGGCGAACGGACGAACTGTCATGACCTCCGTGTTTCGACACCGATATCAGCGATAATTTGTGCCATCGATCACGAATCGTTGATTTATCGAAATGCGAAAGGCACGAGTATCACGAAGACACCAAGGTTTAGGGCAAGTGAACATTTTTCCCTCTGTTTTGGAAAGACTACTTTCTAACCACGGGGGTAGCTGAGCCTAACGAGGTATATTGAGCCGGCAGCAGCCAGCGCAGCTGCGCAGGAAGTGCGCGCAAAACCTGCGGCCAGAATTAAAAATGGAGATCGTCGTAGAAGGACAAAGTACAAAACCCGAGGAGCTCTAGGTGCCGAGCTAGTGGTTCGTCAACTATGAGGCTAGTAACAAGGGCGTGTATAGGAAGCGCGTCGACAAGAAGAAAAAGAGAAAACGCTAGCCAATCGGATGGGAATGAAGATGTCCGTGAACTCAGTGGAAAACCTGAGTGCGGATACCAACACGAGCGGAAAAGATAATTACAAAGCCGCCTGGAGGCCGGACGAAGCTCATGAAAAACGAAGCGCTGGCGCTGGCCGGGCGACGTCATTAAGCTCGCCAAACCTGCACCAACAGTCTGTTCTGATAACAGTGACACGCGAAAGCCGAATATTGAAATATCTGAGTCTGAAGAAGTTGAAGTCCAATGGGGAGGACACGGAGATTGCGGTGTATCCCGCAAAACCAGAGAAATGCGGCAACGGAGTCTCATATACGACGTCCACTCTTCTACACGGAAGAAAATATAAGACTGAAGAGAGACGACCACATGGAAATATGTGGAGTCAGAAGACTATAGGGAAAAAATCCATGGTTTTGATGACAATGTTGGCTCAAGCAGAATTACCGAGATTGATCATCTTTGGTGTGTTCCAGGAAAGTGCTGGCTGTGCAAGAAGTACGAGGGATATTAAGCAAGCGGAAGAATGAGACATAGAGTGGACATATGCCTGGAGAGAAAAAAACATCAAATGCAAGGGATGCGTAAATGAAAACCCACCGGATGATCACAGGTGTGAACCAGCATGCCATATGTGCTGCAAGAAACCCATTCTAAGGACAGCGAATGCAAGTCTATCTACCGTACGCCGTACATCGCCAAGCAGCCGCTTGGCGGGGAGTAAAATGGGAAACTCGGAGAGGAAAATGGAGGGCACAACTCGAGGGCAACCGCAAGGGGAGGAGATCGAGCAAGAGGGAGAAGCAAGCCAAGAGACAAGTGTCAACCTAGAAAGACAAGCAGGTCTGGTTGCCGACAACAAACCAAAGAAAAGGCCGAGTCGGGAGCCCACCCAAGCAAACGAGCAACCCATGGGGAATAGACAGGAAGCCTGGAGAGCAGAGCATCAGCTTCGCAGAAGGGTCGCAACCAGGTAAAGGGAATGGTCCGGGTAAGAAAATATATTAATAATACAAGTCGAGGAAATGCAAAAGATAATATAAAAGAAAAACGAAACCAAACGTAGGCTGGAAAAACAGCGCAATTCAACGCAGGTACAAACACAGACGCACCAACGCACAGCAGTAGCCGGAACATTAGCAGGAAACGAGGCGGGAGCTAATAGTGACAAGGGCATGCGACATATTCAACCGCCGCCGGCAAAACGCAAAAAACGTCAAGTGGGGTCTTCGCAAGTCCTGGAAACTAGGGTCATAAGATTGGAGGGACAAGAACAACTTTATTTGTCCCAGATATATTGAATAGCCCGGAGTGACTAAGAATTGAGTGTGTCTGTAATCTGCAGAGCAGGCTGGCTTGTGCTCGGTAGAGGTCGGGGTGGGGTGGCGGGAAAAGGCGTCGCGTTTCTTTGTGAAAATTGGTAATTTCGGCGAAAGTCTGGGGGGCTTAAGCGAGTGCGTCTGAATGCATGAGACCGACTGCCCGGATTGTTAATCCTCCGGCAAGTTGGTCGGCCCCATCGTTTCCGGAGTTGCCTGCGTGGGCGGGTACCCACTAGGTTAATTTTGTGGTCAGGAGTGCAGCTGTGCAGGATGCGCGCAGCAGGAAGGCAGATGTACCCTGCCGAGAAATTTAGAATTCCTCTTTTTGAGTCACTGAGGACTGTACGCGTACGCGGGTCAGCGATGGCCAGCGCTATCGCTGTTTCTTCCGCTGCGGTGGGGGAGGAGGCGTGCACCGTGGCGGCGGAAAAAAGGATAGATTGCGGTGTGGTAGCACAGGGAACATAGGTTGTTGCATCTTGCCTTGCCGCGTCCACATATGTTGCGTGTTCGTCGGTATGGTAGGTGTCATCGAGTGCTCTGGCTTTGTGCTGACAGCGCGCGTCGTGTCGGCCAAGGAGCACGTTTTTTGGTAGCGGTTTGATACCGTGGTGGCTGTGTACACATGTCGGGAGGGGGGCATTGGGATGGGGATAGCCGATTGGGTTGACATTTAACCGGTCCAAGATGAGACGGCCGTGATTTGCCCTGGAGAGGCGATGATTTTGGCCTGTCTTGTGTGCCTCAATAAGTTCGGAAAGAGTGTTGTAAATGCCCAGTTGAGCATTGTGGCAACCCTAAGGGAGCCTTGTATACCGAGCGGATGATGCTGTTAACTGCCTCCTCATCGTTTCGGCGAAGGCGATAATAGGGATAGTAGTCTACTGTCCTGCTAACGAGGAATGCCTGTGTTAGCCGGTAGAGGTCATCCTCCATCATGCCTCTACGATGTGTGGAGATAGGGCGGTTAAGGCCGATTATTTGGTGAGCTGTGGTGCGGAGGCGTTGTATTGCTTCAGAGTTTTGTGTATCGCTCTGTATTAGCATGCCCAGGACACGAATCGTCTGGACGGAAGGTATAGGGTGTGTGTCGATGTGGAGCGTGATGAGCTCAAGAGTTACAGGAGCGGGTCGGCGCACTTTCCGGTCGCGGATGACAAGCAGCTCCTATTTTGTTGGGGAGCATGTGAGGCCGTTCGCCTGTAAATAGGTGTGGATGGTGTCAATGGCTGTCTGGGGGGAGCTCTGGATGTCCCCGTCTGAACCAGAGTTGGCCCAGAGGGTGATATCGTTGGCGTATAGGGAGTGTTGTACGTGAGGTATGGCGTTTAAAAGTGGGGGAAGGCCCCTCATGGTGACATTAAAAAGGAAATGGGAGAGGTCTGCACCTAGTGGGGTTCCTCTGGTGCCTAGGGTAATCTTGTCGCTGATGAGTTCGTCAATGTGGTGTTCTGTGGTGCGGTTGTGGGGGAAGTTTGTGATGTAATTGTAGGTACGGGTGCCTACATTCATCTGAGCGAGATTTGTCAAAATGGAGGCGTGTGATACATTGTCAAACGCCGTGCTAATATCGAGGCTGAGAATTGTCCGTGTGGCCCGGATGGGACCTTGCTCGAGTATGTCATGTTGTATTTGCCACATGATGTCTTGAGTGGAGAGTCCGGCTCTGAACCCGGTAATAGTGGCCGGAAGGAGATCTTTGTCTGTGTGGTCTGTTACGTCTGTGTGGTTTTACGCCTGTTAAGGATAACATGTTCCATGACCTTACAAGGACAAGATGTAAGGGAAATAGGTCGGAGATTGCCCAGCTCAAGTTATTTGCCCGGTTTAGGGATAAAGATCACTTTGGCATGCGTCCAGGAATCCGGAAGGCGACCATCATGCCAATGGGTGTTGAAAAGTTCCGTGAGTGCTTCGATGGACTGGTCATAGAGGTTACGGAGCATTTTGTTAGTTATATGATCGTTACCTGCGGCGGCGGTGGTCTTGATGTGATTGAGGGCTGCATGAACTTGGGCTATTGTGATGTCCCTGTCCATGTCGGTGTTTGGAAGTCCCGTGTATGCCGCGGGGATGGGGATTTTGGTCGAGGTGTTAATGTACGTGTCTGTCAGTGTCGAGCAGTTCGTCATTTGTGCCATGAAAAGCGTGTATTACTCGGGCGAGGTTCTTGTTGGATGTGGCATTAGTGTGGGTCGGATCAAGATGTTTAAGCAGATACCATGGTTTTTACAGCCTAGCTGTCCGTTTAGGCGGTCGCATATTTGATGCCATTGTTCCCGGGTAAGCTTGGTGGCTTAAGTTTCGATTTCTCGTTCAAGGCGTGCGAGGCGAAGTTTTAGAGGGCGGATATGTTTGCGTCGGAGCCAGCGAGCATGAAGGCTACGCTGTGCTTCCCACATATGGATGAGTTTGGCATCAGGGTTGGGGCCATCCTCCTCCTGTGTAGTCGTGGAGGTGGCATTTTCGGCATCCTGGAGTAGTGAGGCTGTCCAGGCGTCCAGGTCCTGGATGGGGATGGGTGCACGTTTAGTACGTACGTATCTGAACGCGTCTCAGTTGGTGTGCTTGACTGTGCGGCGAGAGGCTTTGCAGTGTGTGGCTGTGAATATCGTGCTGAGAACATAATGGTCGCTGCCTATGTTCATGCCAAGATTTTCCCATCGCGCATCTGTGATGTATCGAGCAAAAGTGAGGTCAGGACAGCTGTCCCGTGTGGTGCTGTTACCTATGGGGGTGGGTCTGTAGGGTTCGGTGAGTAGTGTAAGTCCCAATGTCTGGGCGGTCTCCCACACTTTAGCTCTCTTACGGCCGCACATTTTGAGGGGATAGCCATACTGCTCGTGCGGCGCGCTCAATTCACCAAGTATGAGGAGCATTCCTGTGCTTGCGACCATGCAGGCCTTGCGGGTAAGGGTGGCTACTCGTGTGGTCTTGTCGCTGCGGGGGCTGTAGACATTTAGGATATGGATAGGGGCGTGTGATAGGGTATTCGGGAGGACCTGTATGAAGGTGTGCGGGACTTCAGCGTAGTTGAAATCCAGTTAATTAGCGGTTAGATTTCTATGGACCAGTATGGCGGTGTTGCGTCTTTGCCTTTTGGTTTTTTGTTCGTTGTATGCGGCGTAACTGACAAGTTTAGTGTCTGTGTATGTTTCTGGGAGTGCTATTATGTGAGGGGTATGCGGCTGGGCCTGCAGGGTGTGCTCCGAGGCCCGCCGCTTTGCCTTGAAGCCCCTGCAGTTCCATTGCCAGACTATGATTTGGGAATTAGCCATCGCGTTTGGCATACGGTTCGGGGCGCTGCAAGAGCGCCATAGGTGCTTTTAAAGTACCTCCAGCACGGATGCGCGAGGCTGCACTTTCCAACGTGGCGACAATAACGGTTGATGGATAGGTAGCGGTATTTGGAGGGGTTCCAGATTGCGGAGGGGTGGTGGGCTGTAGTGGGCTGGTGATGGCATCAAGGCGGGCCATAAGGGCTTGAATATTTGCTGCCATTGTAACGTAGCACTCTGCGAGCCGGTCGATATAGGAGTGAGTTGAAGTAGGGTGTCCTCAAATTTGGATATACGCGCAGTGGAGGCCTCAAATTTGGCGTCGATGTCTGCTAGTGAAGAGGGGGGAGACGCTTTACGTTTTGTGTGCTTATGTTCGTCGGTATCCATGTTTGTATCACTGACTGCCTCAGAGGTAGGAGCGCGAGCCACCTGCTGTGGTTGCAAATTAGGGTTTATTTGCGCAGATTTTAAGATTTGAATTTTAGCATTCGCTTGAGCTAGTTGGAGTTGGAGTTTCTTTACCGTGTCTGCCAGCTCCCTTACCTGCGAGTCAGGAGACGAGGTGGTGAGTTGTGCGGGGGGTTTCCAGGCGACCTGCTTCGGTGTCTTGGCCTGTTCAGTCTGGGGTCTGGCCCGGGGGCTTCGTGAGGCGGAAACGAAACGGCTCCGGTTGAAACCGCTGCCACTGCCGAGTGGGGGGAAGGATTGATCCCGAGGAGGCTGGTGGCGACTGTGGGTATGGTCGCGGGGCCGAGACTGGCGTCCAGGGTTTGTCTCCTCCGCGTCGTTGTCAGGGTCGATGGTTGGTGAAGAGGACTTGGCTGGAGTGGATTGCATGAAGCAGTATTTACAGCTTCTGCTGCCGGTAGGGTGACCTCCGTTACTGACAATACACGACGCCTACCATATCGGTGGTTGGCCGTCCGGGGGTGGATTGTGCGCAGTGCCGCAATGGCGGCAGGTTGGCTTTCTTGGATGGGGGCATACATCCGCTCTGTGGCCCAGCTTTCGGCAGTTAAACCACGCCTCCGGGCGGCTTTTGTATGGAAAAACTTCAAAAGTAAAGCCAAGGTACCGCACGTAGCGGGGTAACTTGGCATCAGCGATTGTGATCACGAAGTGGCGTGTGCGGCCCTTGCGGCGTGCGGCTACCACAGTGAGGTCCGGGTTCCTCGCTTTGAGCTCAGCCTGAATCTCTGCGTCTGTCTCGTGGCTATGTGCTCTGTAGATTATCCCCTTCATCGAGTTGTCGGGGGCTGAAGCGTACATGGCGACCGGGATGGCGACCTTGTCTAGGGTGATTGTTTGGACCGTGGCGTAAAGGAGAGCGCGATCCTTGTCCGGAGTACTGACCATGACGGTGTTGTTGCTCGGGTGGATTCTAACTTGGTCGGCGGTGATGGCTACGCGGCCGTCGATCTGAGCAGCGTCATAAATAAATATGGCCAGTTTGGTGAGGTCAACAGCGTTCAGGTCGACTGTTCATATAATATTATAAGCCCGTTATACCTAGTGGCACGGGCAGAGGCACAATATTTTATGTTTTTTTGGGAAGCCTCACCATATTATATGTACCTTGAGGGTGAAGGACGATTTGTAGTCATCCGTCAGCAGGCGAAGCAGTGGTCGTTTCTTGGCAAGTAGCGGGGCGGCTGCGGAGACGCTGGCTTGAGTGAGTTGTAGTGGCATCAGACGCCGGAGCGTTGGCCGGTGGCGTGTCCGCTGGTGATGGTCGGCGGTATCGGCTTTGCATTTCAAGCGCGGTCCTTGTGCCGTTGGCTAGGTCCGCAGCCGAAATGTCCGTACCGGTGACGGAATACGGCATCTCTGAGCTTGAGGATGTGGAGGCGAGTCGATGTGAGGCGGCCGCAGCCACCACATCAGGGAGCGGGCATACCCTAAGCGTGCGCAGCCATTAGGCGCATCTCTGTCAGGTTTGGCAGCAGAAAATGTATCGTAGAGATAGCAAACCCCGCCTGAAATCGTTGAAATTTGCACTGTCCACGCCGGATAGATAGCGAAGGGTCTGGCGCAAAATTGGGGCAGTTGGTGGCAAAAAACGGGTGAGATTGCTCGAAGAACGCGGAACACATGTAAAATGCGCCCGCTAACGTCCGTGCCAGAGAGAAGAATCCCAAGAATGGAAAACGACTTCACGAAGCTAGAGTGTGTGATCACAAACTTCAGATTTTGTAAAGCAAATGAACGCACAAATAAATGAAAACTTTCAGAAAGTAAATGAAGGAATGCAAAAACAGTCAGAGAATAGTCTAATACCAGCAGATTTGGCAGCCAGCAAAGGGTGGCTGCAAAAAGCAGAGGAAGCGATACTTTAGCTTCAAGACGAACAGAATGAAGAATATTAGCAATAAAATTTTGCGGTGGAATTGCAGAGCTTTCAGGAGAAACAGGCCAGTGCTACAGCAGCGTCTTAAACAGTTAGAGAACCAACCTCTCGCAATAACGCCGCAGAAAACAAGGGTTCTGCAAAAACAGGCAGGGTACCAACTTTCCGTAGTAACAAAGAAGACAAAACGAGGGTGACAACGCTTGTAAAAAAACTTGTGGCAGCTCTGGGCTTTTGCTCAGAACGAGGTAATATACATACTAAGTGGCAGAGAAAGCGCAATCAGTAAATACACCACAGGAGTCATAGCGTCCACCCCAGGTAAAATCCGATCAAAAGCTAATAGAAAGAGATGTCACCCTTGTTTGGTCGCCAGCCCACGCAGGCATGCCCGGAAACGAGGCGGCACACAAACTAGCCCGAGATCTCACACACCGGGCTGGAGGAGTGTCACCGGAGCAAGGTGAACAAGAGGACCGGAGTAACTATAGCGAAATAACAACACGCTATAGACTAAACAGGAGGGTCCTGCCACCCTCAGACCCCACGTTAGGCAAAGTAGCAGCATGGAGAAAGCTACAGACAAATACATACCCGAACCCAGTTCTAGTAAACCATATATGGCCTTTAAACACAACACACAAAGAACTATTTACATATATACATATCCACCGGCCTGGGGTCGGAAATACGATCAGGCATATGTTCATTATGTAAGAAAAGGGGTCACTAGATAACATATTATAGTAATGTACGAAGTCACTAGGCAGGGCTGAAAATATCCCTAAAGACACTTGGGAGACACTTCTGCTATGCTCAGACCCAAGAGCTCGGAGAGAAATTTATAGACTGGCCGAAGATGGCTCGGGGGTCTAAGAACTACCGGCCTGCAACTAAGGCGACTGCCGCGCCTTGAGGTTTTAACCCCGATGAGCGGGATAGGCACTCAGTTGGACAAATAAAACTTCTCTCTCTCTCATGGCGGCGGCGCGCTCGACGTGGCGGGGCACATCGAACGTCCTATGTTACAGCGATTTTAGAGTGTAACATGATCTTACGGGGAGGATGGGAGAGAAATTCGATTTTCAAGAGTTCCGACCCAACCCGCTACATTTAGTTGTTTATTTCTACTTTATAATTGATTGTGTCCATGGCTACGCAATTATTTCGCATATTCAACGTCAAAATAATGCCCCTTATGGCTACCATGCTGCTAGTGTCTGTTTGCTCCCTTTGTAAGTATCACAAAGGCAATCATTTTTCTTAGGTTTTAAGCTTGCAATGTCTCTAATCTAGCAGCCTCGATGCGGTAGGCAGCGTTAGACGGCTATTTTATCCGTCCTTAACTTCAGTTAGATCACTTTTAACATGACACTTGTGTAATACAGGGCGTCCCACGACTTCCGCAATCGACTATGGTGGCAGGGTGTCGAACCGCAACCGAACCGAAAACCGGAACCGAGACAACATTTTCACCCTGAACCGGAACCGAACCCGAATTTTTCCCGCCATCTTGGAACAGAACCCTAGCCGGAACAAATCGAAGGAACCGTTTCAAACCGGTTCGCGGTACTGTTGCGATCGGCTTCTGCTAGCCAACGTTCATGCGTTTTTGCGGTTGTTTGTAGAGCGTTCTTATCGCTTATTTTCAAAACACCACTGCATAGAGCAGCCATCGCAATCATATTGAAAAATCGTCCTTTGCAAAATGATGACACACAGAAAGGAAAATATACTGCGGCAGGCCTAGCACCAATATCTGGTGTCTGGCTGCAGTTTCTTCCCGAAAACGTGTGGCGGCTGCACTGCGCTATGGAGCTGCTCAGTGAGAACGTTGTCCCATTCGAGTCTTCCTAGGAAGGGAAATATTCTGATATCATTCGTAAGTTGAGTTACATACTTAAATAAATAGACATAACCAGGCACAACTCAAAAGCAAAAAGGCAAATCTGTTAAAAAACCATTTTATTTTCATATCGTTCGACGATGTCCCAATGTGTCACATGGCTCGTGGATAGCAGCTGTATGTGAAGACGCCAGCAGATGCGATTTGGTTGACCAAGTACTCAGAAGGATAAGCCGAAGCTTATAGTGGGAAAGCCACCTTGGCCAGCAATTTACCGGTCTATTGTTGCATTGTATTTGAACTTACCACAATTATTCTTCTATACGTCGACTGCCCCTTTCGTCTTATCTTCCCTTTGTTACTTGGGATGTCTACTTGTTTGGTTCCATCGGCAAACTGAACTATATCAGTAGTGAAGCTCTAATGTTAAGATGTAAAGGCTGGGTGGAGCAAGAAACTGAGTGAAATTAATGGTAATGGTACTAATTCCAAAGCTCTATTTGGTGTGCTATTATATCATCCCGTACATCTACTCTGACGAAAAAAGAATGCTTTTCGTGGCTTTATCCATCATCACTGTTGCGAATGCAGAACATAGTTTAGAAAGATGGCACTGAAAGCTAGAAGTGAACGGTTTAGGAAAAATGCATTTGAAAACCTGGTCTACGGGTTGAGCGGCGACCAGGGAGGTGGGGCAAATCATTCAAAAGCAGAGAGGAGGACTGGGTCAAGCGGAGTTAAGGAACCGGCTAGTCTGTAAAACCAAGTGGAGCCCGCCAATTCTGACCACAAAAAAGAATAGATAGATTGTTGTAAGAACCTTCAGTTTTTACTATGGAAAGGGAAAGAAAGCTCCGTATTAAAAGCGTGGAGGAAGAAATAACCGTGAAGTTTTTCTGAATTCGTTTGGACCGGCTCGGGTAAGGATGAATCCTTTCGAACTGAAACAGAATTTGCCTCGAGAGCCGGAATTGAACTAAAACTCAAAAAGCGTGAACCCGAGCACGAAACATTTCCGGTTCGACACCAGCTATGGTTGCGCTGTCAAACACTGTCAATATTAGGAAAGCTAACACAATAGAATGCTGACCATATCTCAGAGTAACTCAGTCAGTAGAATAGCGGATGCGAAATTCGGGGGTCTTGGATTTAAACCGAACGACAACATGTGATTGCCCTTTAGTTATGCTAAGACGTGCAGTCATGTGAATACCCAGGTCGAGCCTCAAAATTATCTTCGGCTTTACTGTAATTGACTAAGTTTTTCCTGGTGTTATCGCGTGCCATATTGCTTTGATTGTCTAGCGTTTTATGATGCCAGTATATGCATTGTAGTTTTTTGCCGTTGCAACAGATCCTACAGCTTAGCAAATTATGTAATGATTTCAGTCGGTGATTACCTAACCGTCTTAACGCCGCAACCACGGCGGCTTCGCGCGAGTCACTGAAACGTTGGCTGGATTAGCTAGGTCTATCAACATTGAGAAATTGAGAAACCTTTACCTGACTTTAGACCTCAAATTGACTGAACTACAGCATCAGCCAATACTGTATTTTCCTGGACACTGCCACTGCCATCACCAGGTTTTTTTGATATTGAAAATACCTGCTACACCACAAGAGGATAAAATAAACAAACCAATATGCCAGAACAAAACAAAAAAGCATTGTACACACACCAAAAATTATAAAAATAAAAACTACCGGTCATGACATTTCAGTGAGGAATGCAATCACTGCACGCGTCTAATCATGTGATAAACAGGTGCGGAACACTGTCAGGCCTGCACTGGACGATGTGTTGAGATAGACGTTTCCCATCGTGATTTATTGTTGAAACTCGGGCTTGTTTGTTCATATTTCCAAGCTGTAGTACACACAACACGAGGGACTGAGAACAAGAGGACACACACAGCGCTAACTTCCAACAACTTGTTGGAAGAGCGCTAACTTCCAACAACTTCCAACAACAAGTTGTTGGAACTTAGCCCTGAGTGTGTCCTCTCGTTCTCAGTCCCTCGTCTTGTGTGCGCTACAGCTTGGAACCATCGTGAATTGTTCGTGGAAAAAAGGTGGTTTAATAACCGTTAGTTTTCAATTTATTTTTATAATTTTATATCCGTGATCAAGTCTTGACTGGATATGAGCTAAAAGCGAATACATGCATTCGTTTATCTTTATTTTTACGTGATAAATTTTCTAGTTCTACTAAAATTCCTCCTTGCTGATCAGTTATCTCCACAGTTTCCTTTAAGAATGAGCAATGCCAAAATCTCCTCTCTGCTTTTTTGTCCTTGGTTGCTCTTTGCTTCATTTACATATAATTATAACAAACCTCATTTTCCCAACATGTAATAGTTTGGTTTCGTTTGCGGTGTTTTTTGTCCCAAAGCGACTCGTGAAAGACGTCTTAGTGGAGGACTTCGCAAATTTAGAATAACTGATTGAATATAGCTTTCCTCCATAGTCAACGCCGAGCAACTACAACCTTTTTATTTAACAGTAAAATAATCATGTGGCAAAATGGTGTGGTATTTTTGGTGTGAAAAGATTTTATTCAATAGGGCATATCAGTTATGTTTTTTGCCATATATGGTGCCACGGTTACAGATTCAAATGAATTATGACGTCATTCTCCCTCTGCTGTTTTGCAGGCCACGGCAGCGGCGTGTTTTTGGAAGCGTCAATCCAAGCCTCGCAATCTCTGCTTACATCAAACAACGGCTATGCTGTAGGCACCATTTCTACCCTAGCGCCAACGGTGTATGCCTATGAGTTCCTGGTGAACACAGACCGTATACCGTCCAACGTTGCAGACAATGCTGTTTCCCTGATCCAAGGCGGTAAGCGAACATCACGGTGAATGCCAGCGCACACCATCAAAACATATATTCAGTGCAGCAAAAACAAAATTCATGGGTCATTCCCGGCGTCAAGAATCGTACTTGGTCCCGTTATCATTACCGGATACTAGCCTGAATTGCGAACGCAATTGGAGACGCGCACGACTGCAACAGCGAGCTGTAATTGCCTTTTAAGGACATGGCGTAAAGGAATTCTTATCTCAGAGTGCCCTTTTTGGTTGCGTCTGGGTCAGTTAATCTTAAAATAAGAGCATCATGCCCTGGCCTGGAATTGCAAGCCCATGATGCTCACTTTAAATGTGATGCCACATGTAGAAGGGGGGTGGTTGAAACATGGCATGCAATCCGAGTTAAACGCCAGCGCATTTATGAATGAATAAAGGATGCAATCCTTAAAGTAAAGGACTTCGCTTTACGAGCACTTTCGGCTATAGTTGACAATTAAACCGACAATCTTTACTTTGAGGTTGATACAGGCTTCGACACAGCAAGACAACTTTAAAACGGAGCAAATAATCACCCATTATACAATACAGAGATGGCAACTTCGCAGTCAGCCATTCGCTAGCAGGCTTCGTTAGATTAAAACTCGCAAAGTTCACACAACGACTTTACTTTCGAAAGCCACTCGGAAGTTTCCGGGGCCGCTATCTCGACGGCGACACCAAGTTTTGTTTTCCCGAAAAGTATTCGTGGCGGGTGTGCACCGTGGATACAGCAGAATCCTGCCATCCTTTTGCTTCAAGTAGAGTGGAGTCTCATATTTAACGGTTAATAAAATGGGTAACTCGTCCTGATTATGTAAGACTAAATGGGGAACGTAGCGCGAAGCTAGACAGATTAAAGCGAGAACTTTAGTGCTCCGAATCAGAAAGCAAACTGACCGGCGGCATCGGCGGCATAGACTATCCCATCAATATCCTTTGAACACATTTGAAGCACGCTACTTCTTACCCACGCTGGTGTATTCGTACACTTTGGTTACAAGACCTTGTATTTTTTTTTTGCGAAGTTTATTGCCTCAGGGCATAAAAGGAATGTTATGATGGATGAAGGGTGTGGTCAAATAAATGAAAAAAGGTTGGCTGATGCAATGAAATCGAGGAGTGAACGATGATGCGGTCCCAGTGTCGGAACAGCATATGACTGCGGATTATGGGGGGAGAGGCCAGCTGCCACCAGGTGCCGGATCCGCGTTGGCTTCAACGCTGGACAATCCCACAGTAGGTGATGGATGTCAGCTTCTATATTTCTTGACTTGCAGATGGGGCACCCAGGGTATGGATATAAATACCGAAATTGTGGCCACTTTCGGATCACTGCTGGTGTTAGGGCCACCCCAACTCTAATCCTCAGAAGCGCCACCTCCTCTGCACGGGTTAGACCGCGGGGGAGGCTTACCGTACACGGAGGTATAAGGGCACGTGTACGGCGCCGGAGGTGCTCCTTTCTTGTTAAAAGCAGGGTGGCATTGTCCAATTTTATGAGGTTCGGCGATGTCTATGTTAGTTTGAAAGGCGGGTCGCAAAATCTACTTGGCTTTGAGCACTTAAAAGGTCACGCGGGGTCCATTCAATACGAATTGGATTTGGTATGCGAGCCGCTAGACTGTGTATGTTCTGGCAGATTTCCGGGCTACTACTAAATCGTCTAAGTAGCTTTGTCACCTGGAGAGCATCTGTACGTATGATAATATGGGCCGTGGGAAGCATGGGAATGGCGGTCACAGAGCGAAGCGCCTCTTGCACTGCAAGCAGTTCCGCACAAAAAGAAGATGGAGGTTCCGGTAATTGAAATGTTGACGTCTTGTTCAATGAAGATTTGCTAGGACAGTAAACTGCTGTTATCACTTCATAGGCTTTGATGCTTGCGTCGACGTAAACTATAATGGAACCATGTGGCAAGCGGGCGTCTTGTTCCATAATTCGGTCGCGAAGTGACGACGCCGTTTCCTGTGTTCTTGGTCGGCGTAAATCAGTTGGCTTGTTATCGCTCAGCTGTACAAAACGCCAAGGAGGAAGAACTGGCAGTGGCGGTGGTAGTATTGAATGTTTCGAAGCATAAGCCTTCAGAGCGCACGTTGCGTGAGAGAGTGTGGCCTTAAGCTTGCGTGCATCCCGTCGTTGCTGCACCAGTTCATCTATTGTGTTTAGTTGTGCGTTTTCTTGGAGCGCCACGACTGGTGTAATGCGAGGGAGGCAGGTGATGACCCTCATTGCCTCTCGATTTATAGCCTCAAGTCGATCCCATTGTGCCCTTGTCAAATGCTGAAATTGGGCTTGATAAACAAGGCGCGGTTGCACAACTGCCCTCACCAACTGTCTCGCAACATCTGAGCGAACGCCGCCCATTTTTGGAGCAATGCGTCTAATTAAACCCAGTGTCTGTAACGCCTGTTTTTTAGCGCCAGACAGCCATGTAGTTCCAGTTCCTGACTCATGAATTGTTAAGCCCAATATTTTTACTGTTGGACTTTCCTGATGTGGGGTTCTGGATAGATGTAGACGAATAGGAGTTGCCGATAGTTTACGGCGGCCCCAGCGGTTGCCGACTGATATGAAAGTAGTTTTACTGGCGGAAAGTTCAAGGCCAATGGAAGATGCATATGTGCACGTAATATCTAAAGCTGATTGCAGGGCCGATGATTGAGTCAGTAGGTCGTTGTGTGCTCCACACCATGATGTCATCAGCGTATATTAAGAATTTAACATCAGAAATTTCATGTAACCGCCATGCAAGAGAGATAAACGCAATATTAAATAATATTGGTGACAACACCGATCCCTGGGGTATGCCGCGAAGAGGGACAAATGATTCTATGGCCTCGTTATTGAGGCGTATTGCAAATTGTCTACTTTCAAGGAAAGATTTTACAAAATTGCGTACTCTAAGTGGTAAATGAAGCATGTCAATTGAATCCAGAATGGCAGCATGACTGATATTATCGTAAGCCTTTTCTACATCCATGGCGAGGACGGTGCGTACATTGTGGCTGCGTGTTGATGATAATACGGAGGATGCCAAGACAGCCAATCCGTCTTCTGTGCCTATAGATGGCCGAAAGCCAATCTGGGCCGGGTGGTAGAAACCGTGACGTTCAAGCCACCACGAGATTCGTGTGGCGAGCATTTTCTCAGCAATCTTGCAAATTGTTACCGTTAAGGAAATAGGTCGAAAGTTGCTTAGGTCTGTTGGTGCTTTCCCCGGCTTTGGAATAGGAATCACAATAGCCGGTTTCCAGCTGTCCGGTACATCGCCGTCTAGCCATTCCTTGTTAATGGTGTCAAGGAGTTGAGGAAGTGCATCACCACTGAGGTTCTTGTAAACCCCGTACGTAATGGAGTCCGGACCGGGCGCTGTCTTTCGGTTGGCTTCATCTATAGCTGCAAGCAATTCGGGCATGGAGAATGGGCTCGCGATTCCCTCGGTGTCAGCAGCAGATGGCAGCTTATCGACATGGGCTGGCATGCCCCAAAAGTAAGGTCTTGTAACTGGTGCAGGCAACACGTCGTACTTGGCGAAAAACTTGCGTGCTGCTTGTCTTGCGAAATCATTCGGAGAGAAGTTTGCTGCAAAGCATGCTGTGGCCGCTGCATCAGGACGACGACAACCGTGCTCCATGGCATGGAAAGTTCGCCAAAGATGGGCATTCGATGACTGTGTGGAGAACTGCTCGCACCACAGGTACCATTGTCGTCGTGAGAGATCACGCTCATACCTTCGAGCCTTAGCTGTAATGTAATTTAGTCTTGTACGTGCATGCGCAGAAGTTGGGTCTCTGGTGTATTTGGAGGCTTTATATATTGGGGTATCTTACGACTGTGTGCTAGTATGCGCCGAGTTAAATGGCCGAGGGTTAACAATCCTGAACCGAGGTGAAGAAACACACGGTCGGTTTTGCCTGAATTAACTGCAAAAGCCCAACGGCACGAGGCAAGAAAATAGGAAGGGACGACACACACCGCTGCTTTTAAATAGTTCTGAGGTGTTTAGCCCTAAACTTAATGGTTGCGGAGCTGCATGATATCAGTGAAAAACATCCAGATAGACCCCTAAGGACACAGGTTCGGAACCCTTATTGGGCCCCAGGGAAACGTTCTGCGTTGCAGCCCCCTCTTCTCTTGTCTTGGTTAATCTGTCCTCTGATCTGTTCGTGGCTTCAGTTATCGTTTTCGTTTATGTGATATTTCACTGCCTCCTCGAGAAGTATCGTCCTAATAAGAATACAAAGGCAAATTTCAGCTCCAATGGTCGGCTTCCTACCCACAACATGAAAGACGTCGGAGTTTTGATGGCATTGTTTTGGCGTCAAAACCCCTTCTGTCTGCATCTCGGACATTAATTAGCGTAAATGTCGCAGAACCACGTATGATCCGAAAAATCCCCGCAAAAGTTTTCTTGGATCGTCCTCAGTGGTGGGTAGGCTTAAAAACCCAAACTTTGTCTCCTGGTTGGTACATAACACGTTTAAACCGAAGATTAGATTCGGGGCTCGCGTTCCGCAGTTCCTCGCCGTCCTCTGCCGGCCGCTTCACGGGAAACTAGCCAATGCAGCTCCCGGAGGTGACGCTGCATTGGAACCCCGATCTGGAAATCCTCTACTGCCCATTTCTTCGCCCTGTAGCCTCGTCTCCCTGTTTGTGGATGGTGTTCCCGTCTCTGCCCTCATTGACACTGGTGCCCAAGTCTCGATCATGAGCTCATCGTTTTGCCGCCGCCTCAAGAAAGTACAGACCCCCGCCGCTTCGCCCGCCGTTCATGTTGCCGATGGCAATACTGCTGCCGTCACTGGGCTGTGCACTGCCCGAATCACCCTTGCCGGTCATTACATCCCTGTTTTGTTCACCGTCCTCAACCAGTGCCCTCACAATGTGATCCTCGGCCTAGACTTTTTAACGGCCCACTCTGCCCTTGTCGACTGCTCCAGCGGCCTTCTTCGTTTGGACCTACTTTTTTGCTCAGAACATCCTCCATCTACACCCCGCCTTCGCTCCAGCGAGTTCGCTCGCCTGCCCCTTGACTCTGCTGTTTACCTACCTATGTCACCTTTCGCGCCTGTGCCTGATGGTGACTATGTTGCTTGCCCTATCACCAAGGTCTTTCTTGACCGCAACGTCGTTCTTCCTCATCTCATCGTACGCGTTACACAGAACAGCACCTACCTTCCTATCCTGAACTTCAGTCTGTCATCCCAAGTTCTCCCCGAAGGAATATATCTTGCTACATTGTCCCCTCTCACAGACTGCACCATTTGCGCACTCACTTCAGGCCCACATTCAAGTGTCCTTCCAACACTCGTACATCATCATCATCATCATCAGCCTGATTATACCCACTGCAGGGCGAAGGCCTCTCCCATATCTCTCCACTTAACCCGGTTCTGTGCTAGCTGCATCCACTCGTACTCCCCACCACAATTACCGACCCTATTTCCGAATGATTGCCTCTGACCTCAGCCCCGAACACGCTCAGGACCTGCACAACCTTTTGTTATCCTTCTCCGACATTTTTGACTTTGCTGCCAGTTCTTTGGGCCAGACATCAGTTGTGACTCACCGCATTGACACCGGCGATGCAAAACCTGTACATCGGAGGCCTTATCGTGTGTCCCTTTCTGAGCGCCAAGTCATCCAGCAGGAGGTCGACAAGATGTTGGGCAACGATATCATCGAACCTTCGAACAGCCCCTCGGCATCTCCTGTCGTTCTCGTTAGAGAGAAAGACAGCAGTTGGCGCTTTTGCGTCGACTATCGACATCTGAACAAGATTACAAGGAAAGATGTTTACCCGCTGCCGCGAATAGACGATGCCTTGGACTGTTTACATGGAGCCCGCTACTTTTCCTCCATCGACCTTCGTAGCGGCTACTGGCAGATCACTGTTGAAAAACACAGCTTTTGTCACGCGAGATGGACTTTACTAATTTAAGGTTATGCCTTTTGGACTTTGTAAACGCCCCTGCTACGTCTGAACGAATGATGGACTCCTTACTCCGCGGCTTCAAATGGACGACTTGTCTATGTTACTTGGATGACGTGATTGTCTTCTTGTCCTCGTTCTAAAGCCATCTTCGTCGCTTTCTTCCATCTTGGCACTTTTCCAGCGTGCCGGACTTCAAATGAACTCAAAGAAGTGCAGTTTTGGTCGCCGCGAACTTAAAGTGCTTGGCCATTTGGTGAATGCCACCGGCGTGCAACCAGATCCCGACAAAGTTCGCGCTGTCAGTGCTTTTCCATCTCCCCGTTCACCCCATGATGTCCGCAGCTTTATAGGACTGTGTTCTTGTTTTCGCCGGTTCGTCCCAAACGTTGTCGCTGTTGCTCGTCCTCTCACCAATCTGTTGAAGAAAGGCGTTCCTTTCACTTGGGGACCAGAGCAGGCTAACGCATTCTCCACCCTCATCACTGTTCTCACCAATCCCCCTTGTTGGCCCATTTCAAACCGTCTGCCCCGACGGAACTTCGCACCGACGCCAGCGGCCACGGGATTGGTGCCATTCTTGCACAGCGAAAACGCGGCCAACACTGCGTGATTGTCTACGCCAGTCGTCTCCTGTCATCAAAGGAACTGAACTATTCTATTACGGAACGGGAGTACCTGGCTCTCGTTTGGGCCGTTGGAAAATTCAGACCCTACTTGTTTGGCCGACCCTTCACTGTAATTACCGATCACCACGCCTTATGTTGGCTCTCTTCCCTCTAGTATCCTGCTGGCCGCCTCGGCCTCTGGGCACTGCGCTTGCAGGAGTATACCTTTTCCGTTGTATACAAATCTGGTCGGCTCCACCAGGATGCAGACTGTCTCTCCCGTTATCCCGTCGATCTCCCTTCCTCTACTGACCATGAGTCGGACCCCTGTGTCTTCTTTATATGGAACTTTTCTCACATAGCCGACGAACAGCGCTTAAACCCAACCCTCAGTTCTCATATAGACCGCCTCTGCACACACAGCCGTGACTCTTCCCTCGCCCTGTTCTCCCTTCATGGGAATACGCTATACCGCCGCAACATGCGACCTGATGGCGCTGAGCACTTGCTGGTCTGCCGTTCTCGAACAAATGCACGACGCCCCTACAGCTGAAGATCAATCATTTAACTGAATGTGCAACTTGTGTGATTTGTCAGGCCCCAGTAGTGTGGCCGTGTGCACACCTGCCAAACTGACAGATACGTCAATGAGAGATTGCTTGAACGCCGATGCCTTGTACGTAAATATGCTGGGGACTATTTGTATTGGCCCTGCAGAATGTAGCAGAGACTAAAACAAATTGTGAGGCATTGTTTGATAATCAAAACACCGACTCGAACTGAAGTCTAAAGTTTATTCATTGAGACACTGCTAACTTCAAAAGCCGGGGTAGCGTGTGAGCATCCGATCAGATTTACTGACTGAAAAGGAATTAAGTTTTTGTGTCGGCCTTAATTGTGCTAGTGTGTCTTCCTTCTATCAACTGATATTGCTTTTTTGTCAATGGTATATTTCGTGGTTTTATCTGCTCCGTCCCCAATGATCAGTCGCTCATAGGTTTAACTCAGGTTCCTCTTCGACATGTTTTCCTTTTTATATGTTGATGCTAAATTTTACTTCTACCCTGATTTTGTTTCAATCCTCCTGCTTCTGCTCCCGCTGCTGTTTTGTTTTCGCTTTTTTTTCATTATACCTTAAATTGATTTCTTGGATCTTTCTATTCATTGACTCTGGTTGCATTTGACGGTGAGGGTTCTCAATATTTTGCTGATAAAAGTTCAGCGGGATTGTAGGACAGCACCAGATGACGAATTGATAATTTTGGTCACACTTCGTCTCATGATGTCACGTGGGTTGTGGATTGCGTATAAAATTTACCTGGCTTCAATACACTATTGGTAGTTCAGCGCCAGTGTTGTTGTCTTGCCTCCGTACTTATCTTTTCACGCTTCCTTTTATTATTAACTATTCTTACCAGCCAGTCCAAACCAAGATTCTGGGACTTTTAAGTTCGTCAACCAACGTATAGTGTGGTGCTCGCTAATAGTGGGAAAAGGGCCACGTGTATGCAACGGTGAAGATTCGTTACCGGCCAAACGCTTGCTATTCTTTTTTATGACAGATTAGTTTGCTTCTGCTTCTGAGAGTGTTCAGCTGGCACAAGTCGACACTATGTCTGCGCCACTTGGTGCAGTACAAGCTCAGCACATAAACGCTAATTAGTCGCATCGCTGGGGCTTTGCCTTCAAAGTGCCTTCGGACAGGTGGCGTCTCAAAAGCTCAATAAAACTCGGTCTTCACTCCAGTGAAACATGGCTATGTCACGTTAAAGTGAAGGAAATGCTCGGACAATATGTTCGAAGCCCGCAATCAGTAACTCGGGGTAAAAAGGCGCTAAGACCAAGGAACCGTCCCAGCGTCTTCTTTTTAGAGAGACTGAGCGCCTCCTTCAAACTGGCCCCCAATCAGTTTTACGCATTTTCAAACGCCTTCTAGAGGAATCAAACATGCCACATTTGCGAGCCGGAGGGTCACTCGTGTAATGCAATATACGCCGTGACTTCAGGAATATTACGAAACTCGACGCTTGAAGGCTTATCCGGTCTATGGCTGTACTCCGGGGTTAGCGGATGACTTGCCTTTATCGCATCTGCGAAATGTTTCCGTTCGTTATACCAGTTATTGGAACTAGCTAAATGGACGGCAGGATTGGCTGCGTAACAAACAAAATGCTTTTTAAAGTGAATCATTAAGGGAGCACTGCAGAATCTGCACTGGAGAAATACGAAATCCTGAGTGTCGCTGCTGCACAATGCATTTCGCGCGTCCCTAGTAGTGCATTTGTAAGCAAAGCCAGAGAGAGAGAAAAAAGTATATATCAGCGTTAGATAGTCTTTGCCATGGGTCGCATTCAACTGCTCCAGGTGGCTGGCAGTTTAAATCTGTTAGCAACCTCTTGCGCGCTTGTCGAGGCCCGGGATTGGACGTGTGGGTCCCGGCTGGCAAGAACAGCTTCTCAGTGTTCCAGCGAAGGAGATAGTACTAGATCTGCCGGAGGCAAATCCTCCGCACAGTTTCAGATTATATGGTCTAAGGTGGCAGCCTCGCCGCACAGTTCGCAGTACGGATTTGCTGTCTGAAAAGATTTTGGCATACGTCCAGGGGTTTAGCTTCGACCGGGTTTGCTAGATCGAGGTCGATGAAAATTCCTTTCCTTGGCGCGTGTTTGTTGCAGGGTATAATAATTTAATTCACTATATTGCAGGGCTATATGTAACTATAATGGGTCTACAGGAAAGGTAAGTAGCTGTATCCATCGCTTTCTCCGGCAAGTGTGAGTTCGGACGATACACTGTCGCGTTTCCTTCGCGCGTGAGCAAGTATGGGATTGCAGATGGCAGCAACGCTAGATGAGAACACATCAAAAGGCACGACGTGAAAGGTGCGCGAGCCTTTCACTAGGTGAATAGAATTACTAATGAAAAATTAGTTATTGTCGGAAATATTCATTTGTTTTCTTATAAATCGTATGTAAGAACAATGAAGTTCGGTTGTGTTTTCTGCTCTGGCAGTCCTAGATACGACCTTTGCTGCTTTTGAAGAGGCTGGCTTTCTGCGTTCTTAACAGGTCTGTATAGCCAGAATACACGTTTTTTGAGGCAATCTCTTATTGTGGACCTTCCCTTCCATGTGCACGAAGTGCCTTTTTAGTGTAGTTTCTGGTGCGCTGCAGCAATGTTTCAAATGTAACAGCTAAATTCTTAGAGAATTCAGCTCTAAATGGGCGGGTTACCAGAAAAATCATCACGAAGAAGTGAGACAGAGATAACGCGTATTTTACATCGTTACGCTCCATCTTTTGGGCTGGCGCGTACATCATATCGCAAAATTACCGGTTGATGCTGCATGCAGGTCGCACTGCGCCCTTTAAAAGAGAACGCAAGAAATGCTATCGTACAAAATTGTACATGAATAAATAGTGCTTCAGTAATTGTTGGCACTCTGTGTGTACTTATATTAAGTCAGCAATCGTAAGATACCACTTTTTATGAAATATCACACGACGTACATATAAACCCTGATTGTTCTCAAGCACTACCAGAGTAATTTGCGTGGTCTACACCATGTACAGGACTACTCTTGGATATTTGCTGATTACTTTATTTATAAGAGGATTGTTTAAAAGAACTTCTTCAAGCTTGTTTTGAAGAATGCAGTAATGGTAAAGCTTATGCAACTCACTTTTCGTGTTTTGAATTAATTTCTACCTGTATTCCCAGTACAACATTGCATGTTGCTCGCAGGACATATAGGAAGAACAAAATATAGTATACTTTTTTGTGTCAAGAACAAATCTTTTTTTTTATCTCAGGCTATAATAGGATCCTGTCTTACCGAAAAAGCGATGGGTCGTTTATAGAACCTGGATACAAGAATTCCAGTCTATGGTGAGTATTTCACTGGTGTGTGCATATATGTATATTCGTGCGCTGTATTTGTGTACCGCATAGAAAAAAGCGCTCTGAATATGTTGCTTACTCAAAGTGCATAATACATGGGTCTGCTTTGTAACAATTTGTTTTACCCTCATAGAAATTTTAAAGACGCTTCGTACAGTTGATTTTAGGAGCACATAGCTGCAAACGAAAATATACTGTATTTACGTGATTTAAACCTAGTTTTTGTCTTTATTGTGAGCTGCAGTCTTTCAGAAGGCTGATGAAACTCTGACAGTAAAACCATGTTTACTTACGGTATTAGAGCTAATGATTGAAAATCATTTTGAAAGTCCCTTCGAACCTAAGCAGCGTCATTTGGTGCATATAATAGATTGTGCAACAATCAGGTGACGCCAAAGCGAATTCCAATTTTCTGCTGAGTCTGAGTGCACCAGGGTTAATTAAAAAGCTACATGGTAGAGTGTCCCACATAGCCATACTACATAACAGCGCGTGTATCTAATTGTCATGCAGGCTCACATCATTTGTTCTTCGAACTCTTTGCGAAGCGCGGAAGTCGGTTCGCGTCGATGACAACGTCATTTCAAGTGGACTGAGCTACATCCTCGATCAACAAGAGGAAGGTGGCAGCTTTAACGAAACTTCTAAACTGTCTCTGAGAGATATTATGGTAAGTACTCTCTTATTAGCCCAGCAGGATTTCTATCATTGTACATCGAGACATTCGAGCAATGATAGGCATGTCCACTCGATGGAACATAAGCTCAAA
This sequence comes from Amblyomma maculatum, assembly GCA_023969395.1. Lineage (NCBI taxonomy): Eukaryota > Metazoa > Arthropoda > Arachnida > Ixodida > Ixodidae > Amblyomma > Amblyomma maculatum. The sequence goes on along the minus strand of JAJIZL010018870.1, from coordinate 350,166 downwards.
GATACATAATATAAATATTAGTTCTATCCAAGGGCGAGACACGTTCCCGAAGCACATGTAATATTTGCAATTCTCAGTACTAAAAATGAGCAAGTAACCGAAAATATGCTCCCCTTTACACAAACGGCAGCCTTTAGACGCGCTATAGAGGGGTGCAGTTTATGAGTATTGATGACGAAGGCTGTCTTATTCTTTGTGAGGAATCATCAAACCTACAGCTCCAGTTTACTTTCTTAGAGAACTGCAGACAACTGTCGAGAATTATAGCTTGAATGAGTTGATATTTGTGGTCAGTAGTGAAAAGTTTATAGGAAATATTACCGGTACAGGGATGGCAACCATGGGGCCACATGTTCAGGGGGATCCACTTCTAGCTATAACACGGTTACTGTTTTCAAAGCAGCATTGCATCGGATGAAGGCGCTTATCGAACAAAAGTGCTATATGCACAGCGGGACGCGGAGATGATGTTTCGCATGGCCTGCCGCCCAGCTTTACGGAATGGCCGGGTCGGACGCTATGATGCTTTGAAAGCAGGGGCCGTGTTATAGCTAGAAGTGGATCACCCTGCATGAGACAGATGTTTTATCTTTGCGCCATCGCTGTCACCACTTTCCCACAGCATGAAAAATATCTGATTCATAGAGCAGTTGAAAATATCTAATCCAGGGCCTAAGATTGATACAGGCGACAGCAGCCGACGATATAGCCCCTCACCAGTAAAGGATTTAGTCAAATTGTGTAGTACTTGGCTGAACCTTCCAACGTGTATATGCCAATGTCATTCTTGGTTCGTAGTTTTAAGAGGTTGAGAAATAACTGAACAAAACCACATTGAGGCCTGGGACGCCGCGGAAAAGGGTAAGCATCTGGCTTCGAGGGCAGGCAGACATTCAGTTTCAAACGGCAATGTTTATCGTCAAAACGGTGTCCAGTGAAGCTATCCAAGAAGCAGTGTTGGAGGATTTTTGGATTGTAAAACGTTTATTGCCAACAGTCTGAAGGGCATATAGGCCCCTCGCCTAAACGACGGCCAGAAGGTCTTGGCTCCTGGCGGCGTCTTCGGCCAGTTGGACGACTTTTGTCTAAGTCTCCGGATCGGAGCACAGTAGGAGAGCCTCTCATTGTTCAAGTGACTATTTTTTGACCCTCCAGGGGGGCAAAAGGGCATTTCCAGAGAATATGGTTGAGATCCACTTTGGCCTTACATTGCTTACACTCGTTTGAATATTGTCCCGGATAATAACGACTACACATAACCGGGTTCGGAAACGTATAAGTTTGGAGACTGCGCCAAGAGGTGGCCTGACTCTTTGTCAATGATTTATCAGCGGCGGGGTACTTCGTTCGATTAAGCCTATAATGTTGTGTGATCTCTCTGTAATACACAAGACGATCCCTGTCTGCGAAGCCCTCGGTATGGCCACTGGCTCGGAAAGCAAGACCTCGAGCCAGTTCGTGAGCTGCTTCATTTCCAGCCAGGGATGCGTGTGCAGGTGTCCAGACTATGCGAATTTTGCGGTCGTCCCTTGCAGTCCGCAGGATTCCGTTCATCAGAGGGGAGACCCTCCCCTTGGCAAAGTTCATCACTGCTACCTTTGAGTCACTGACTATCGTTGACGCATCCTTGCCCACTATTGCAAGTGCGATGGCGGCTTCTTCTGCAATTTCGGGACTGCCCGTCGTGATCGAGGCGCCGGCACGGAGATATGTCTCGGCGCTAGCTACCGCTATCCCCTTCCCTCAATTAGCTGCGTCCACGTAGGCCACGTTTTCTATCGGATAGTTTTTGAAACATTTACCGAGGGCTTCAGCCCGTTTCTCTCTGCGCTCTTTGTGGTGGACGGGATGCATGTTTTTTGGTGGTGGTGGGATCATCAGCCTATCGCGCACGCTCTTAAGCATGTCCACTTTCGGACCTCGCTGACTGTCGTAATTTATTCCTAGTTTCGCAAGGATTTTCCTGCCTGTAACGCTTCCCGACAGCCTTTCGTACTGCGAGATAGTCACGCCTTCCACAATTTCATCCAGTGTGTTGTGAAGACCTAGTTCTAAAAGTTTTGCGGTGGGGGTCCGAATTGGTAAACCCTGCCCCTGCTTGACACTTCTGCGAATGATCCCTTCCAGCTTGGACTTCTCCGCTGCCTTCAGATTAAGGAAAGGAGCTACGTAAGCAATCTCACTTATTACAAAGGCTCGAACTATTCTGATTAGATTCGTTTCTTTCATGCCATAGCGCCTATTTGCGATTCTGCGGATGAGCCGCATAGTCTCTTGCGCGCATATCTCCAACTTTTTTATTGTTTCGCCATTGAAACCGTTGTTTTGAATGTACAGCCCTAAGACTCTAATCCTGTCCACCGTCGGGATATCCAGTCCCTGAGCCTTAAGAGATATCCGCGGGGGATCCGACCGTGATTTCCCCTTTGGTTGGTAAAATGCATTTCTGGTTTTTGCGGGGAGCATCTAAGTCCCCTATCATTTACGTACTTTTCAACTTCTCCTATGGCCATTTGGAGTGTCTCCTCTATTTGACCGTCGGTTCCTTTGCCAATCCACATAGTAATGTCATCCGCATACATGCAATGACTGAGACCTTCAATCACTGCTAGTTTCCGATCATGGCCACGTTGAATAGAAGCAGGGACAGTACAGGTCCCTGCGGGGTCCCCTTGCTACCTAGCTCTATGTAGTCTGATTTACTTTCCCCGAAGTTAATTTGGGCCACTCTGTCGGAAAGGAAATTTTTAACATAGTTGTAGGTTTTCGGGCCTACTCCCAGGAGGCTGAGATTATCAAGGATCGCCTTGTGCGTGACGTTATCGAAAGCCTTCGCCAGGTCAAGACCCAGGATGACCTTCGTGTCCCGCGTTTGTGAGTCCAGAATTTCATGTTTTAGTTGCAGCATCACGTCCTGCGTTGAGAGATGAGACCTGAATCCCACCATGGAGATAGGATAAAGATGGTGGTCTTCCATGTAGTTGTTGAGACGTGTCTGCACTACATGTTCCATCAATTTCCCTGCACAGGAGGTAAGGGATATAGGCCTTAGATTCTCGATCGACAGAGGTTTCCCCGGTTTAGGAATAAGTACCACCTTAGCCGACTTCCACTGCTTAGGAATCTCACCCGCCTCCAAACATTTCTGCATGTAGGCAGTGAGTGCTGTTATAGAGTTGTCGTCGAGATTTCTGAGCAATTTGTTGCTTACCCCATCCGGCCCGGGCGCTGAATTAGTATTACTTCTAGCAAGCTCTGCTCGCACTTCGGATTCAGTAATGGGTTCGTCCAAGCGATCGTTGGCTATCCCACAGTAACCATGCAGAGGTACCTTCTCGGTGTCCCCTATGTACTTAGATCGAATCTCATCGAGCAGCTCTTGCTCTGTGCCCTCATGTTTATGCTGGATCTTTTGGAGGTTTTGCCTCTGGGTCGTTTTACACCCGTCAGGGTCTAGGAGGTATCTGAGTAAACTCCATGTGCGGGCCAGACTTATATTCCCGTCCATGTTGTCGCATAGCGATTCCCAGTTTTGCCTAGAAAGTTTGAGCGTATATTCCTCAATCTCTTTGTTGTGCCTTGCTATCCTTCTGCGAAGGTTACGATTCCACTTTTGACTTTTAAGTCGCTTTTCCATACTGGTTTTGGCTTGCCACATATGGAGGAGGCGGGTGTCTATTGTTTCTAGGTCTGAGTCTTCCGCCACAGTCTTGGTCGCTTTACGAGCGTCCTATTGGAGCTGCCTTATCCACGCGTCAATGTCATCAATTTCTGTGGTGTTAACGCTCTGTTCCCGGATTTTTCGGAAGGCGTCCCACTCGACGAGTGAGTGACGTCGGCCTGGGCGTGTATGGGGCCCAGAAGTAATTACCGTTTCCAAAATAAAGTGATCACTGCCTAAATTATTTTGAGTGTTAACTCAGTTTGCGCTGCCGAGGTTCTTAACAAGGGTAATGTCCAGAGATGTGTTCGTACTGACGCTATTTCCCATTCTAGTGGGAGACTGAGGGTCCGTAAGTAGGGTGAAGGCCCCTTGTTGCATATCGAGCCAGAGCTCTCTACCCTTGACACAGTCTCTCCGGTACCCCCAAGCAGCGTGATGGGCGTTGAAGTCCCCCATTACCACCACCGCTTGTTTGTTAGCAATGCGTAGAGTTTTTTGAAGAAGCGACCCGAAGCGAGTCTTTCTTTGTTTTGGACTGCTGTATATATTCAGCACAAATAGGCTGGTCTTAAATTTGTTATTCGGAATGAGTTCTAGAAGAACGTGCTCTACGTGACTGATCCTTGTGTCATGCGCAATAGCCGTTATGTTCCTTTTGACGAGGGTGGTAACTCCCGCCTTCTCGCAAGACGTATTAAAAGATTGATAGCCTGATACTTTGCAATCCCCCCAGTTTCCTGAGGAGCGATCACGTCCGGGCAGTCTTTACCAATGAGGAGTTGTTGAAGAACTGCTCGCTTACGGCGGTGTCCCCGACAGTTCCACTGCCAGAGCGTATATCTATTGTCCTTATGTTGCCTGGCCATTTTGAAGTTGTTGAAGGGTTATCGTAATAGCGTCTGTCTTATCCTCTACGGCCTGCCGCCACGCATTCATAGCTAACAGCTCGTTTCCTAGCCTTTTGGTTTCTGTAGTGATTTCCTGAACAACGTTAAAAATGGACTGAATTTGTGCCTGAATTTTGGTATCTGTGGCCTAACCTGGGCGTCAATTTTATCCTCTAGCCTCCTGCATACCTCTGCGAGCGTGAGCTCGGGCTCCGTGTTGTCACACGTCCTCTTTTTTGTAGGCGGGGGAAGCGATGGTGACGCCACCAAGGCATCAATGACACCGGCCGCCGCCTCCACCAGTGCATGCATTATCTTTGGTTGTGGAGTAAGCCGGGATTGGCCCATCTTCCGGAGTTCTGAATTTTCCTTCTCTAACTGTTCTGTTTTTTTAGTAAGTTTCCTTTTCGGTGTCAGTAAGGCTCTCAACCATCTTTCTCAAATGGAGGAGCTCATCTGCCCCCTTATCCGAATTATTTTAGGAGGATCTACCTACCCAGCTCACCTCTTTATGGTCAGCTGCCGTCTTGTTCTTGGCTGAAGACACCGACGGTGATCGCCCTCGGGAGCTGAAGCGGACCCTGGACTGGGGCCCGGTCCTGGAACCAGAGTGGGTCTTGGATCCTGAACGGCCCTTGGAGCCGGAACGGTCCCTAGAGCTGGAATGGCCGCGTGACCCGAGACGAGGGAAGGAGACCGAGCGGCCGCGATAGCCCTCGTCCTCCTTGGTCCTAGGTCGGCTCCGCCGGTTTGATGTATTCTCTGATGAATTTGCCGTCTTGTCTTGGGTCTTCTTCTCCCACTGGCGTTTTTTGAGTATGTAAGGAATCCTATACATCTCACGGTACTTTTTGTGTCCCAGTTCATGTCCCTTGCACAAAGAGCACACTTAAGTTCACACCAGTGGTCTGGCGTTGGGTTGTCCATGCCACATCCTCGATATTTGACCACGCCTGCGTTCGGGCAGACATCGGCGCGATGTCCGAGCTGTCCGCACTTGAAACAGACTTCGTATTTTTTCTTATATAATAGGCACCGAAAGGGGGTGCTCGCGTAATAGATCCAATATGACACCTTTTCATCTGCGAAGAGCAGCAGAATAGAGCCGGAGTCTTTTCCTAATCTTCTAACCCCGACAATCTCAGGGTTGTACTTACTGGTCAGGTTCTCACGCACCCGTTCAATCGTGTGAGTCAGCGGAACTCCGTGAATGACTCCTTTGCCGTGTCCATCCGGAGTCACAAGATTGTCCATCATCTGATCATCGTCTACTGCTTCTTCACTGCCGAATGACCACGTTTGGAGAGGCTTCAGCCGCTCCGAAGATTGGCAACGAACGAGCGTAAAATTACTTCGTTGAACAATGCAACACCATTAGTATATATTTACAATTTTATTGTGATTTCTGGACACAGAGAAGAAGGCTTCTTACATCAGGTCATTACAACTAAACCAGCAGTAAAGAACCCTTATTATGAATAATTAATGAGAGCTAGACATTCATCTTAAATTGGCCTAACAAGACTTAGAGTAAAAGCGATATAAGCCTGCTTGACTAAATTAAGCAATGTGGTCGAGATAGTAGAAAGCTTGCAAGATCATGAATTCGCAATGACTAAAGTGATATCAATGAACACTGCTAATGGGTGACATCAATTCAAAGATAGGCAAATAACGGGATGGAGACCAGGCAATAGGCGATATTTTATATGCATTCGGAATAGTAGACTTGAGTTCTTAGTCAAAGTCTTAGAATAAAAATTTATGCATGGATCGTAAATACCTTATTTCTCAAACGGGAGAGCAGGAAGGGGTGAGGGAAGACATCTTTTGGCGAGACTAAATTTTCAGAGGGCAACTGCAGCTCCGCTGGCCTATAGGAAATAAAGCGACAGCACTGACGGCTTTCGTCCGCTGGTTCATTACCTGATGCTCGTTCAAGTGCATGTAGTACGTTGCAACCCTGCACGGCATCAGGCGCCTTCCCATTGCAAGCGAGTACTGTGTTAAATACGATCTTGTAATTCCTTCTGGTCTGCATAGTTATATGGAGAAGCAGTATGACGGTGAGGCACGCAGATATTGACCCAGGGTTAGTCAGACTGCACTCCAAGGAAGCACATATAGGACGTACTGTTGAAAACAAACTTGGGGATCTGACATCTGACTTGCGCCCACACAATGCACTATCTCAGTAACCGGTTTCATCACGCTCCGAGCTCTCAATTATTCTTGCTGCACTTCGGATGTGGTCTTCTTCATTGTCTTCTCCTGTTGCGAAGTTGCACTAAATTCCTTAGTTTGGCCTCCTTCATCCTAAACAAGCCTAAAGCACGCGATCAACAATTAGGTAGGAATAAAAGCACTTAACAGAACAAAGATAGCGAACAGAAAGCTGGCTAGGGGGCTCTTGGTTAGCTAAGCTAAGCAGCCACTTCAACGTTTACATTTTCGATGTTTATGGTACAACAGAACAACTGTCTTTAAAGAAACAAGACAGTTCGAAGTAACCAAAGTCTGGCACATGATAGCTTTGCATAATATTACACATCACTTTGATTTAGTGGTCTCTGTTTGGCCGACGCGTCAGTTTGCATAGCTGACTCCCCAGCTAACTGCTCTATTCCCTCAAGGCGACGAAAGCTGAGCGGGTTATCATTACGAGAACAGCCGTGATCAAAAAGCCATAACAGAAATGGTAGTCGGAGCGAAGGGTCGCTAGAATTATTGAAGCCTAAAAATCGATACAAGAACAATATCGCCTGGCATCAGTAGTTCTTAACAGGCACAAGTAAGCTAATATGCCAGCCAAATGCTGAGGTCGAAAGAAATCAAACCAAACTATGTCATTATTTGAAAAGAAACGTTTCTCCATCGACCTGTCAGCCTAACAGTTCCTTATATTAATAATGAAGGCTCTGCGATGCTTCATCCCTTCACTGTACGTGGAATACCGTCACTGGTTACGCGGCATTGCGGACAATCAGCGAAATTGGCCAGCACGTTTATTGTTACCACCTCACATTGGGAAGGAAATGGGTACTTGACGTGAAGCAAACGTGATTCGAAGACGCGTGTCAAAATTGAGCACTACGATGCTCGAGATAGGCCTTTCGACTCCCTACTAGGTAAATACAAGGAAAAATCAAGTTAGCCTTGGCCTGCCGTGCATCCCGATAGTGGCTCGAGTACTAGAGTTAGGGCTGATGGAGAGGCTATTAACTGACGAGTTTTACCCTGGTCGCTCGCTCATCCTGTACTGGATGAGCACGGCGCGTCGTGTGCTTACACCCAAACATTACCTCGATCCACGGGCGGACAGACTTCTGCCTTTTTACCGCGAGGTTGCCGAGACCGGGTTAAGTAGGGAACTATGGGAGAGGCCTTCGCCCTGCAGTGGGTATAATCAGGCTGGTGATGATGATGCCGAGACAAAGTCTACTCACGATGCTGATCTGTCAGATGTTAATGTTGTCAACCTACTAGCCATACGCATCAGCGAACTAGTTGCCGTTCGCAGGCTTTCAGCTGATGAGCAACGAGAGACCGCTGTTCCCAAATAGCGAGCGTGAGGAGCTCGTTGGCTGCCAGATAAAGTGTGAGGTTTTGACTGGTTTAGGTGATGGGGCGTCCCCCCCACGAGACAGCGCTTTGCCAGATGGGGTATTGTACCCAATGACCAGTTCGGCAACTGCGGTGGTCCCGTGAGCCTCTCGCATGTTTTTTTCGAGTGTGTAGTTGCAAGAACAATGTTGCGGCTCGCATATCGGATGTTTAACGTCCGTATGAACCCCGGCGTCAGGCGCCGGCGCAACCCTTTCAAACAAATTTCGTTCACTGTGGTTTTGGTTGTGTTGTGGCGTTGCAGGTGCCTCGCTGAGGCTCGCCACACTCCCAGCCTTGCAGCCTTGCAGAGACTGTGCCTCGTAATCTAGAAGTATATGTCTGGCCAGTTAGAAATGGACGGCGAGGCGCGGTGTCTGTGGCGTTGACACATGCGCTTCTATGTTGTACGGGGGAGAAATTTGAGATGCCTGTCGTACTTTAATAGAACACCCCCCCCCCCTTTCTAGTGTTCTAGTGTTCTTCCCTTCCTGTGTATTTGGAATCGTGTATTTCGTGTATTCTTGAAATCGTGTATTCCAGTTTATTATGTATAAGTACCCTATAGTGTCTGTATAGCGCTATTGGTTTGCGAGTAATGTGCGCTTTTGTATGTAGGTATGTATAACATAAATACTTTTTGTTAGCCTCATAAGAATAGAGAATTCCTACCTTCTTTTGTTACCTCTGAATGACACCAACAAAAATTGAATTGGATACATATATCTGTCTGCGTTTGTTTGATATTTTTCTTACTCTAAATGAGGTTGCCTTTTTGGTAATCTTTCTATTTCTTGTCACAGTTGCCATGCGTTTATTTTCTTAGCCGGCGCTGCTGACTCACTGAAAATATGCTACAAAATACGACTCCTTGCTGAGGCGACACATTTTTGTCCCATTGCTACGGGTGAGTCTGAGTACATAAATACGACTCAGGTTTAAAACTAAGGCTTTAGGCAACAATACGCAGCAGCTTCGCAAATTATTTTGCATATATCTTCGCATTAAAAGATTAAGCTCACTTCTACTTTTAATTTCTTCGTAGGAGCCGATCCATATCCTCCTGTGTCGGAGAGTAAGTGGGCCTGTCATTTCTTTTTCTCTCTAATCACGCAGGGCGGTGTCAATGGAACGATCCCTTTGACGGTGTACACCTTTATCGCCCTCCGCGAATGCGAGCAGTATCATGTTCAGGTAATCGCTAACTTTTAAAGATTTATGCAGCTTGTAGCCTTATGTGTTTCTTTTTTTTGCCAAAGCTGCCCTTTATCGGCGGCTATGTCGGCGTCTAAATTATGAAAGCCTAAAAAAATGCTGGGCATGTCTCTGACAGGGGGCAGTATTTTGGTGACATAGTCTCACACAGAATGGTTGGAAGGGTGCCCAACGTCCAGACAGAGCGTGGCACTGAGCTGCCAGGAGCTGCCCTTGTCGGCAGATATTTTCAGCTCCGAAGTGCCACGCTCACTCTTGATATTGTGCACCTTGCCAACAATTCAGTGTCAGACCCTGCCACTCAAATACTGTCACCTGTCATTTCATTTTTGAGGCTGCCATATTTTCGAGGCCGACAAAGCCGGCCATGCTGCCGTGACGGTGCCTCCACATGATTTTTTTCCGACATGGAGATTCTCACGTGAGCGCATTAGTAAGTGATAATAAATTACAAGTAAGCGGCATGCAGTAATAGCTATAGGAATATACACTCTCCATATAATGATTTTGTCGCATGCAAAGCCAAATCATAGTTGCACCCTCAAGCCGAACTTTTGAACCAGCCCTATGCGGGTTAATAGGGGTGGCGGCCGCTTGGTTATCTTTTCAAGGCACTTCGGGTATGCTTCGCGCTAGTTTTCAGCTACGGTTCACATTTCATTCCAGGTGCCTGGCTTGAAAAAGACGTGCGCTAATGCAACGGCATTCATCAAGAGACAACTGGACTCCGACACAACGCCCTTTGTGCTCTCAATGGCTGCTTATGTGCTTTCCTTGTGTGGAAAAGGCAGCGACGATAGCACTCTGCGCAGGCTGCGTAGCACTGTGCAAAAAGGGAAAGGTATGCAGGACTTTTAAATTTTCCAGATAAGACCTTATGTGTATTCATTTCCGCAGGGCCTTGTGGGGAGAAGGTAGTTGATTCTCTAAGAAGTTTGTTGTCATACGTGTTCTGTGGACGCCTTGCCGCCCCCTAAGGGAAGGGAGGAAGGTGGCAATGAAAGCGGAGAGAGAGAATGAGGCGCAGCATTAAAAGGCTTCTAAGTAATTTGGACCACCTGGGGATCTTTAACGTGCACTGGCATCGCACAGCACATGGAGACCTGTCGTCTCGTCTCTGTCGAAATGCTAAGGTTGCTGATTCTTTAAGGGTAATTGATTCTCTACGATGGTTTGGGCACACATGAAGATTTGAATGTACTCTAAGGGCAGGAGGTGCGATTTGAGCAATGCATTCCTTATACCGCCCCGCCGTGGTGGTGCAATGGTTAAGGTTACCGACTACTGTGCCGGAGTTACCGGGTTCAATCCCGACCACCGGCGGCTGCGTTTCGATGGAGGCGAAGCGAGAGGCGCCCTTGTGCTGTGCGATTGAAGGGCACGTTAAAGATCCCCATGTGGTCCAGATTACTTCGAAGTCCTCCACTATGGCGCCTCTTTCTCTCCGCTTTCACTCCCACTTCCCTCCGTTCCTTTACGGCGCGGTCACGGGTCCACAGAGCCCGTGTGACTGATACAGCGCTCTTCATTTCCTGTTAACCGATGATGATTTCTTAGACCTTCCGTAATGAAACTGCGCGTTTTTTTTGAGCCGC
>JAJIZL010018870.1:295289-338802 GCA_023969395.1 Amblyomma maculatum | reverse complement strand
AACAAAGTGCAGCAGGAAGAGGGAGACTTGGTGTGCAGTAGCCGATGGAAGGGCTGCCGTCTCACACTAACGAGTGTGGTAATCAGTGCAGATGACGATCCAGCGGTTGCAAGAATGAGACTTGGGAAAGGGTCCCAAAAAGTCTACCCCGACTTTCTCAAAAGGGGACCTTGGAGGCATCACCGGATGAAGAAGACCAGGAAGACTGCCGGCGCGGCGCTTGTGACTCGCACACTGAGCACAGCTAGCCACATACTTCTGAGTGGTTTCACGCATCCGGGGCCAGTAGAAACGTTCTTGGATGCGATAGAGCGTCCGCGCAGATCCCAGATGTCCCGTCGTCGTGCATAACGCGCAAAACAGAGGAGCGTAGGCTGACGGGCACCACCAGAAGGTAGCGGAGACCAGTGGAAGTATAGTCCTTAGACCACTCCGTATACAATAGGGACTAGAAGCTGTAGGGTCACTTGCAGCGGTAAAGAATGGTTGGAGATTCTCATCTTTCCTCTGCTCAGTGCGGAACGTACGGGTATCGGGAATGGAGGTACAACCGCAGCGATGTAATGATCAAAATTGTCGGCGTCACATTCCATTGTGGGATGCGGTAAACGTGAGAAACAGTCCGCGTCAGCGTGCCGGCGTCCACTCTTGTACGAAACTGTATAATCAAACTCTTGTAAACGGATTGCCCACCGTGCAAGACGGCCAGATGGGTCACGGAGGTTTATCAGCCAGCACAGGGAATGATGATCAGTGACCACTGTGAAGGGCCGCCCGTATAGATAACAGCGAAACCGCTGAACGGCGAAAACTACCGCGAGGCATTCTTGCTCAGTGATTGTGTAATTGCGTTCAGGTTTGCTTAAGGAACGACTGGCGTAAGCAATAACATGTTCCTTGTCGCCGTAACGCTGAATCAGCACAAAACCAATGCCAACACCACTGGCGTCCGTGTGCAGTTCCGTTGGAGCAGAAGGGTTGAAATGCCGGAGAATCGGATGTGACGTTAGTACAAACTTGAGCTGGCAAAAAGAAGTCACACTCTGATGTCCACTCGAAGGGAGCGTCTTTGTGCAAAAGGCACGTAAGCGGGTTACCAATGTCAGCAAAACGGGGAATGAAGCGGCGGAAATATGAGCACAATTCTAGGAAACTTCGGAGTTCCTTCACGTTCTGAGGTGTTGGAAACGATGCAACGGCCGCGGTCTTTTGACGGTCAGGTCTGACGCCTTCACGATCGACGAGGTGCCCTAGTACCAAAATCTGACGCTCACCGAAGCGACACTTCTTCGAATTAAGTACTAGACCGGCGTTTTTGAAGCAGTCAAGCACGAGAGCGAGGCGTTCGTTGTGCTCTTCGAATGTCCGGCCAAAAATGACATCATCGAGGTAGCACATCCATATTTGCCATTTTAGTCCCCGTAGGATAGCGTCCATAAATCTCTCGAAAGTTGCAGGAGCATTGCAGAGCCCGAAAGGCATTACATTAAATTCAAACAGGCCATCGGGTGTGATAAATGCCGTTTTTTCCTTGTCGTCAGGGTGCATAGGGATCTGCCAATATCCCGATCGCAGATCGACGGATGAAAAATATGATGCCGAGAACAGACAATCTATGGCGTCATCGATCCGCGGAAGGGGATACACATCCTTCTTTGTTGCAGCATTCAGACGGCGATAGTCGACGCAAAAGCGCCATGTACCATCTTTCTTCTTCACCAGAATTACAGGGCCGGCCCAGGGACTGCATGACTCTTGAATAACACCCTTTTCCAGCATATCCCGAACCTGCCCACTGATGACCTGGCGTTCTGTTGGTGACACTCTGTACGGCTTCTGTCGAATTGGGTGTGAGTAGCCTGTGTCAATGCGATGCCGGGTACATGTCACGGGAATGCACCGTGAGCCGCTAGGCTCGCAAAAATCAAATATGGAAGAATACTTGACCAGTAAGGCCTCCAAAGCGTCACGCTGGTCCCTGGTTAGAGCGGCTGATCATCCGATGTAATTGCGAGTCAGGGGCTGGAGCGGCAGCACTTTCGTCAGGTGCATCAGTAACCAAAGCCACCGACGGGGCGTCGTCTTGGCTACAGGTCGCAATCTTCATATTCACAGGCAAAACTACTGGTTGCGAAGAACAATTTATGGCCCACAGCCGTGAGCAGCCCTTGACCACCGACAGTAGGCAGTGATGAACCAGAATGTATTTCTTTGCACAGTTAGAATGAAGCGGTGCCACTGTAGCGTCGAAGGTGTCGGAAGCACGGCTGGGGCACAAAACTGAGACGCACACCATAGACAAGGCTGGCACATTGGTATCCTCTGTTACACGGAACACATCCTCGTGGCTTCTCTAAGAGTCCAGAAGGAAGGGAACCATCAACGCAGAGTTCCCCAGAGCGGCAGTCGACCGTAGCGCCACACATTCTCAAAAAGTCAATACCTAGAATTATGTCATGCGTGCATCGCGAAAGCACTGCAAACTCCGCTGCGAATACCGTTCCACCCAGGGACGCCGAAGCACTACACATTCCCAGGGGACACAACACCTCACCACCCGCGCCATGAAAAATCACATTTCTGTCCCAAACAAACCTAACTTTGCATCCTAACCGCTTCTTAAACGATAAACTCATTATTGAAATGGTTGCCCCGGTATCCACTAAAGCCATTGTCGCCACACCGTTCACAAGCACATTGACCGTGTTCTTTAACATAACAACAGATGGAGGAATTTCTTCAGGCAGCGCACAGTCTCCAGCGGCCTGACCTCCAGCGGCCGCGCTGACTAGTTTTCCGGCTAAGGCGATGCCGACCGCCGTCGCGGCGCGCAGAAGAGGCAGGTGGTGGTGAGACACTTCTTTCGGAAGCAGGAGAGTGGTTACGCGGTCTATTGGTCTGGGGATATTCATACGAAGATGGGGGCCATTGCCAATTAGAGTCGTAGAAACGGTTACGTGGCGGAGCATTTTGGACGGGCCGATCGTAACGGGTGAGTGGGCGGCTGCGGCAGTGTCGAGCTTTGTGCCCCTCAATGCCGCAGCGTCGGCACACGGGGGCTGTGCAACGAAAAACTTGTTCCCTGGAGGGCTCCGAGGAGACAGGGTGCATTGGGTAGCGAAACTCATCTTCAGGTCTTCAGGTTGGACGCCGGAAATAGCGAGCAGGTGGTGGTTGAGGATGGTACTCATAGTGCTGACCATAGTGCGACAAGAAGTTAGTCGGGCGCGAGTCGTAGCCAGGCGGGTGACCAGGGCTATCGAACCTTGGCGTTGGGCTGTTGGAGCAAGCGTCCGCGTGTGCCGTATTGATAGAATTCACAACAGACATCGAAGGGAGCAAGGAGGGAGGCCCTCGAGAGCCGACAACGTCAGAGGGCGAAGATGATGCAGACCGTACAGGGGGCTCAAACCGCTGCAGTTCCTGGCCAACTATTTGCCGGATCGTCGACGACAAGTCCATGAAGTTATCTTCAATGCTCGCCACAGATGGAACGTTGGCGAGCCGCCCAAATTTTGGCGTTATGCGACGAGTCTTCAATGTCTCGAACGTGCGAACATGCCGAATTACATCACAGACGGCGTTCAGGTCACCTTTGGCAATTAGAAAATTATAAACATTATCTGCGATGCCCTTCAGAAGATGTCCTACTTTATCTTCCTCGGTCATATTAGCGCTTGCAGTTTTGCATAGCTTCAGGACCTCCTCTATGTAAGTTGTGCATGTTTCCCCAGGTAGATGAGCTCTGTACGTAAGCGTGTGTTCCGCTCGCTTCCTTCGTGCAAGACAGTCGCCGAAGCACTGCCGAAATTCAGTAACGAAACGGTCCCAGGTGGTAAGAGAGTCTTCGTGGTTTTCCAACCAAACAAGAGCGGTATAAGTTAGGAAGAAAACCACGTTTGCGAGCTTAGCGGCGGCGTCCCATCGATTGTAGCGGCTCACCCGTTGGTAGTGGGTCAACCACTCGTCAACGTCCTCGCCTGCGGCTCCTGCGAAAGTCCGGGGCTTCCGATAGTGATGCCAAGAACTGTTCGCTGCGCCCGCAGGCCGGTCTTCAGCCTGGATCACCGCGTCACCACGGGCTGCTTGCGGGTCATCGGCCTATTGCATGGTGCTGGTTTGCGGTTCGAGGCCCGCAAGGCGACGACTCCGGCGAGGCTCCAGTTGTGTCGGTGCTGTCTGTAGAGCCAGGGATCGTTACCCGGCTTCTCCACCACAATGTTACGCCCTTAGCGTCGCGACGGAGACGTTCTAGTCAGTTCAGTACGCTAGGTACACACGGCTAGCGGGAACGACACAACTGCCACAAGACAGAGGTCGGACGGGCGCGCACACTTCTTCTTCCTCTTCCTTCTTTCTTCCTCCGTGCTCTGTTTGAGAACAAGTCCGTAACAATATATATATTTATATAATATAACCTCCTAACGGCACGGTTGTACAGCACCAATAAATCTTCAAGGTGGGCTAAAGAGGGTGTATGGATACACCACATTTTAGAGATCCGCCATCATGGCTATGACGGCATGCCCAGAGCTGACATCTCCAATTTGGACTTCAGAACCTATGACGCCATTGCAGCCGATGACGTCCTAGACACGTGGTTCCACTTACAATTGCAACTTATGATGCCATCATAGACACTCTGATTGGGCTGCCATCTTGATTTCTTTGGACATGGAGATTTTCATGCCCCGTTGCGCAAGGACACCACACCGAGAAACGTGAACAGTAACAACTAACAATCTTAAAAGCTGCAATGGACTTGGCATTTTCTTTCATTGTGTTTTTCTGTAGAAGGGCTGTTGCACGTGCCCGGTTCCAATGAGACACAATCGGTGCTTGCCACGTCATACGCTCTGATGGCGCTGCTGAACTCTGGCGACAGAAAGGACACCATCACCGCCCTCGTCCGATATCTCAACTTACAGAACCCCAGGGCGTCGCTTTATTCCTCCCAGGTACGCAAACAAAATAGCAATTTTCTTTTTGTGAACGACATAAAACACTGCAACGCTGAGGCAACTTAGTCGTTCAGGTGTTTTAGAGCTCGAAAGCTGTCTTATTCAAGAAGATGACTGAAATAAATAACAGATAAATGAGAAACTTATCTGAAGCCTTATTTCGCAGGCTTTATTGAACGCCATTGAAGGCATAAAAAAGGCAGTTTTTGTGGATATGATATGAAAGCTTTAAGCGATTTATGACAGCTACCGGATGTATTCAGTTATTTACTGAGCTCGAAAACTACCCACTCTCGTACCGCACGCTGTCAGCATTACAACGAACCACGCACTACGTGCATAACCATAACCTCCTTTATACTCTCTGTGCCTGTCAACTCGCCGCGCGAACAATACCGCGGCGTCGACGGGTAAAGGTGCGCGGCGCTGCCGCTGTCGTCCCTGAGGGCGCCACTTACGTGGGTATCGAGGCGCACGACCACGAACGTCGGTGCGAGGGCGGGAGCGCTGTTATTCGCTCGCGGAATAGTGGTCGCTGTCCCTAAACATGAATTGTGCATATTGAGCATATTTACTTATAAGGCCGACATATCTCTAAGAATAACAAGTCATCATGATACTTGTTAGGAAATGACACCAACGCTATGACATTTTATGTGAGGCAGTTTCAAGCAGTCGCACATGGCTCGAAAAATTGCATGACTGCTTGGCTAGCGCAAAAGGAAATAGAAAAATTACAATGCTAGTCTACGCTGTGGTAAAACAAAATATCAGAAGAAAGGCACCAGCATTTATTTACACATTTGAAAACAACAGTTGTGCTACTAGAGTACTAGAAGTGGTGTGATGAAGAGTTGCCACAAGTAGTCAAAAAAGGTTCACGGTGACTGCTGTCACTGATAGGGAACTTCAGAAGCCAGCTTGATTTAGAGGTGATTGGAACGACTGCATCGCAGTATGCCATTGAGATCTGTAAGGAGAAAAATTTCGGTATCAGCTGTTACTCTCAATAATTCAGCGTGTCGTAAAAACGTTTTTAATTTAAAAACAAGAAAGACAAATATACGCTCTGCATCTTTCTGTTTCGCTAACTCGAAAGTAATCGTCACAATAGGCAAATATTGTGTTTTTTATGACAGAATTGCGCAGTTCGCGAAGCAAAAATACTGCGCTGGAGCACATATATAACATACCCCACATACGAGCTAACCAGGGATGAAGTTAGCACTGCCTTCCAGAAAATACACGTGCGCATTTAATATTTCTATTGCCTTGCGGACGCGTAATAAACACATTTTCTCGAGCTGTCATTACGTTTCACAGGGCTCAATGCGGTTGTGTACGGATTTTGCGGTTTTTGATGCTATAGAGAGGACAAATCTATTTAGTTGGCAGGAAAAACTGATATATTTGCACCATTCGGTTTAAGTCACTTTAAAGTAGTGATCTTCACAATAGGTGAAGCATGTGTTTCTATTTTATCACAAAATTTCGTGAAGCGTATACTGCGAGATAAAAAACTTCGCAGGAGCACATCCAACACACTACGCAGACCAGCTAGGCAGGGAAGCAATTAGCATTTCAGTCCAGAAAGCGCACGTGCAGATCTAACATTACTATTGTAGTATTGACGTTTAATAAACACAGTTATTGGTGCTGGCACTATTTTTCACAAGCCTCAAACCAGTTGAACACTACGCAGCGATCGCCGGAAGAATAAGGCAAAGCTGGCACTTACCAGTTGCGATATGCTGTATTACTGCAGCACACGAAGGCAGAGAAAAGTACAAGCATCACCTTTCACACTGCAACAGAGTCCACGAAACAGCGAGAGAGCGACAGTACGTGGCTATCCGGACCGCTTTGGAACACGGCGCACGCTGCACTCGCCTGGCGATGGTAGACCCTACTTCGCTGTCGCCATCTCTCGGCAGCCGGCGGCGTAACTTCTCAACGGAGGAAGAGTGGTGACGAAGGCCGCGGAGCACGGAGTTGCCAGGCACGGACAGTATAAATGAGGGTACGGCATAACCACTCAAGGCGTTCCAAATTAAAGGCCGCGCTCTATCCCAAAATCCGAAGAC
Source organism: Amblyomma maculatum (assembly GCA_023969395.1). NCBI lineage: Eukaryota > Metazoa > Arthropoda > Arachnida > Ixodida > Ixodidae > Amblyomma > Amblyomma maculatum. The sequence goes on along the minus strand of JAJIZL010018870.1, from coordinate 331,757 downwards.
CCGGCGTCTGATTTCGTTTCCTAGCAGTTAAAGGCACATACATCAGAGGAATAATACCAGTAAGGCCCTCTACACGCAAATTGGGAGCGCTTGTTTCAGGCGCGTCTTCGCGAATCATCGATCACATCCTGTGTGACTGCCCTACTTACACTAGCGAATTACATACACTGCATTTCGATCTGGACCACGTCGATCGTCACTATTTACCTGCACATAAGCTCCTTTACAGACGACCTGCCAGACAATGATTTGTTTTCTAAGAGAGACTGGGTTGACTGACACACTGATTGCGTTCGCCGCTCCTTCTCTCTTCTTCCTTTCGCTCCCTTTGTTTCTCTTGCACAGGAAATGATATGTAACTAGAAGACCTTTATATTTCATCTGTTTCTTCCTCCTACTCTTTATTTGTATGAGCGTTTTAACATCCGTCCATCCGCCCATCCCTCCAGACATTCACTCATCCACCCACCTATTCAAGGACTAACTTTACCAGGTCCTGCATCAAATATACTAAAACTAAAACATACTTTTTGAATTTAACAGCATCGTAGCTGACTCGCAACTACACCGCTTGGTTCTTGATGTGCTGCTCGCAGGATACGGTGGTGGCGCTTCAAGCACTCTCCAAGTACTCCATCTACGCTCGTGACGCAGGGACAGATTTGACCTGCGAAGTGACGCTGAGTAGTGGCCGTGTCTTCAGCCGCACCATTCGTATAAACAAATACAACGGCAAAGTTCGCCACAAGATTCAGGTAAATTATGCTTAATATGCGATGGAATGAACTCGTCGAATGGCTCATTCAGCTTCCTGGGTTCTCGCTGAGCAAGCTGCGTCATCTCCGCATACGACGGAATCCAAATGTAAAAGATGGAGCAAATTTCGTTAAATTATAATAGATGATGTGTAATTTAGTTTTTGAGCATTTGTTCATATGCTTTTGCATGAGAAAAAATTATCGGCACTCAAATAAAAAAATAGGCACCGTTAGCGGACGTTTATACATTGTGCAGGGAAATCTACAACACCTTCTGAGAAATCGTTCAAGTAAAAAGTGTAATATTTCTGCTTTACCATCCTCCAGAGAAAGATCATACCGTTATCTTTGTAAACGAACATAAGATTCAAATGGACAATGCAGCGGCTAAACGGACGTACCTTAGAGATAGCCAGAAAAAAGCTAACAGTAGATAATATTAATTATGCAATACCTGATGATTTAGCTCTAATTAATGTATGTGCAAAATTTCTGCAATCGTCTTGTCGCTGGTTGATTGCACTAAACCCTCACTCTAACGAAAGAAGTTTGAATTCATGTAGTTACTCCACACTAACCTGTATGCAAATATTTGTCGACAATAAAATAACCAAAGTTCTCTTATGATACTTTGGGTTCTACCATGGCAACGACAGCTACTTAACTAGAGTCGCTTCACCGATTTGACAACCATTACTGCCTTATGCATGGTTTTATACCACATACCACTTTCCTAACTAATCATTTTGCTCGGCCGTTTCCGCAGATTCCGCAGTTTGGTGATAAGATCTTGGTCGGTGTTGAAGGAACCGGGACAGCGACTATGTCCTTGGTAACAAGCTATGAAGAACTGGTCGGACCGGACTATTCTTGTCAGGTGCCTCATGTTAGATTTCTCTATGTACTTCAGATATCCGTCTAACGGCGTCCAGGTCCTTAAAATAGAAATATTTCGTAAAATTATGCATATCAGATAGCCACGGGAAGCTTTTGAAACTATTATCGCGACCATCGGTAGTTGATCCATTGTATAATTTATGATGGTAAACGATATGAACAGTGCAAGAATCGTATCAGCCTACTCAACATACCGTTTGCAATTAGTGCAGCATAAGCTTGATGACGTTTTCGCATGTGTAGAGAGCCCGCGCTGTGCAGCCTCTGATAAATATGACAGGGGTTTCATTCCCGCCTCCCGTCGCCGGGCACCGTTCCGTAGCGTCATCGAACAAAATATTCAGAGCGTCTCGAAGGCCTTAGCTCTGTTGCCAGCAGCAACCACCGAGACATTAGTAAAGCTTCCAAGTAGCTGGAGATACGCACCTTCGTTCGCGCTTACTTCTCGACCGAAATGACTTCAGCGTTTGCGTTTGGTGACTTCCGCGCTCCTGAGAGGTTAAGTTTGGAAGAGAGACGCGTTCAGTTTCTAGTTTTACGAGGTGCTCCTGAGATAATTTCGTGGTCAAGCAAACATGATTTAAAGTACGCCTGTCTTACTACTGCCAACAATTTGTTTACAGGAAAGCATTGGCGATAATTTTGCCTTTCGCCTCATGGAAAACATATTCACGTGATATTGCATCCTACATTAGCTTTACGAGCTTTGCTTCTTGTGCAAACGAGACATGCAGATTTCTGAGACCTTGTGGAAAAATTCTTTTTTTTACTTTCGGGACCCAGTGGAATCTTTTGTCCTATTTGATTTTTTGCCTTACTGAAATAACGCTAGCAAATGTTAGTCTTTATACCATAAACATTATCTTCAAAATTTGCCCTCACTACAATCTTTTTATGCTGCCTACAGTTAACAAATGCTTGATACTTTCGACAATCACTTTAAAAAGAGTTTTAAATTAGTGATACAAGAAGAGCGTCAAGTCTACGCATTGGTAAAATGTCAGATCTGCTTGACTGGCATTCATAGTTATATATGAGAAAGATATGCTAACTTGTTTGGATTCGTTATGGCATCTGATTTGAACATTTATTTAAGAAAATGTGGGGAACGAAGCGCTGATTTAATCTCCCCCCCCCCCCCGAAAATTTCCACTGTCAAACGGTAAAAAAAATACTTGATACTTTTATTGAAGCAAACACATCCCACATTTATACACAATTAGTGACCCGAGAGTACATACATGTCGACACTTTCTTGCTAGAGCAGACTAAATTCTACCGTCTATTGAATAGGCTGCTGTTCTTATTCTAGGAAAAAAAGTCCTACACGAATGCGCTCTCGGGTGACTCACTGTGTATAAATGCGGGTGGCGTCTGCTTCAATAAAAGTAGTTGGAGTCGTGTGCCCGTCCTGTGCATTTCTTCCTGTGTTCGTGTCATTTAATGTAGCTTTGAGGAACTTATGTACTAATTGCATCCATTTTACTCGAGGCGAATTCTTGGACGACTGGGAGAATTTTAGTAGTAGCCCCAATTAATAATGAAAGGTTCTGCCCACCATGATGGGCAGTGGTCAGGCGCCTGCCTAATTGGTGGACGCGATGCATCACATTATCCATTGGTTTAACTCTGACACGTACTGCTGCAGAATTGTACGCCTTCGATTATTTGTAAACTGTACTTTTCTAATTATTTAATCAACTGAATAGCATCTTAACACAGTAGCGTTTTGGGGAATTCAATTATATTTTCTATACTCCATTAACGGTAATCAATAACTTTATGATAAAGAAAAGGTTGCCGGGAAGAAGCGTCTGTGACGATGTGATTGCGTGAAATCGATCCAGGCAGCCATGAGCATGGCTGCCTGGTTTCAGGGAAGCCCAAAAAGCTTTTTATGAAAGAGAGAAATGGAATTTGTATGGTTCCACTCCAGACACGACGGATGGTTTTCGATAAGACACCTATATTTGACTTCGCACCTTTTCATAACCTGTGAAATGATTTGGAGCAAGAGCGCCAGTGTATTTTAGTTCTGGCGAGTTTCTGTTATGGCAACGACAGCCGAAGAAAAGTAGCGCGAAAGTAGTCAGTTACTGCTCTGCGATTATTATTTACTTCTTTTTCTAGGTGGGGGGGTGGGGGACGGGGCTTCGCTTCATATTGCCACACCGCTGACCATCTTCTGGCGCCACCAAGTGGCCGAATGTCTTGGCACGTGGCTAAGCGGCATCCTCGTCTCTCTCGAGTTTTCGCTTGATTAAAAAGGGCCAGCTCGGTTGTTGTGCTGCTTGCTACGTGTGTTGGTGACATTTGGTGGAGGTGCTGGGTGAGATCCCATGTACATTGCCCCCTAAGACGTCAGTGACGCTGCTCATCAACACGTGGACACGACTCCTGTCAATAAAGCCAGCCGTCGCCTGCGAGGCCTACAACCTGAGTTTGAACCGCTGTCCACCCCGCTACGAACCATGACATCCACGACGAGCAGCCAGACAAGTCAGCCTTCCAGCAACGCCCCACCGTTCGTCCTTCTCGCACCGCGATCACCGCCATCATTTCATGGTGACCGGTTAGACGATGCGGAAGACTGGTTGGTCAGTTTTGACCATGTGGCTGCATTTAACCAATGGGACGACGAGCGGAAGCTAATGAATGTGTACTTCGCACTGCAAGACTCGGCCAAGACGTGGTCTGAGAACCACGAGGCGTCCTTTGTCAACTGGGCAGCCTTTCGCCGTGGGTTACTTACAACATTCAGCTCGAGTGCGCGCAAAAAAAATGCAGAGATTGCAATTCGTTCAAGGTCTCAACAGTCAAATGAGAGTGCAGCCACGTTTGTCGAAAAAATGACGCGACTTTTCAATCAGGCCGACCCTACCATGCCTGAGGCAACGAAGGTACGGCACCTCATGCGCGGGGTGGAAGGAGCAGTTGTTCGCTGGCATCATGCGCGACCCCCCAAGAACTGTCGCAGATTTCGTGAGAGAAGCTACCAGCATGGACCGTTCCCTGCAGGAACGGAGTACGCAATACGGCCGCCAGGCAAGCGTAGCGGCCACACCCTGCTGCGCGTCCGTGCCAGCAGCCAGGGACGATGCATTGCGGGAGCTTGTGAGGAGCATTGTCCGAGAAGAGCTGCAAAACCTCCACTTGAATGCTCCCTCTGCAAAGAATTATTCTACCGTGGACGTCATCCGTGATGAAATTCGGCGAGCGGTGCAGCACCACCACCACCAGCACCACAACCGGAGCCATGCATCATGACTTATAGTGATGTCTTACTTCGACCTGCTCCCGGGCCAGATCCATTCCGTCCCGTTGTCAGACCACCGCCTCGCTACATGCGCCCCGTCGAGCAGCAACAAGATCTGCGCCCCGTCGAGCCGCAGCAATACCAGCGTCCCGCTATCAGCAAGGCGCACTTGTGGCGCACGCCCAACAGACGGCCGCTGTGTTATCATTGCGGCAAACCTGGTCACATTCTTCGCAATTGCCCATATTGGAGAATAAGCTTGAGAGGATTTCCACCAAACGAGCCTCGACCCCGCTATGGCGAAAGACCACAGGAGATTGAGGAGTACCTGGCTGCTAACGAGATGCAGCCAACGCCACCACAACGGCGGTCGCGATCGACATCTCCGAAGCGTTTTGCTTCGCCCAGTCGGTACTCTGCCTTTGGGCAATTCAGAGGCACGTCCCCTCACCGGGAAAACTAAACACGGCGACCTCCGGGGGTGGGGCCGCCGCTACGTTTCAGATTAAACAGCCTCCACCCGACGATATGACGCGACGGCCCGAGCGGCGACGACCCGATCCGATGAACTTACCGACGTGCTGCGAACGCATTGTTTCCGGGGAAATTTTTGTAACCGCCGACGGTTGTGATGTGACCGCACTTGTGGATACCGGCACCGATTTCTCCGTCATGAGCAGCCAGCTAGCCACGACACTCCGTAAGGTTCTGACGCCTTGGTCTGGGCCAATGATGCGTACCGCCGGTGGTCATGTAATGACGCCGATTGGCATGTGCACTTGCCATATAGCGATCTTCGGTTTTACTTTTACTGGCACATTTGCCGTATTACAAGAGTGCTGCAAAGATCTGATTCTCGGCATGGATTTTCTTCAAGAGTATGGTGCTGTTATAGACCTTCGGGAGCAGTTGATGGTATCGTTTTCAACCAAGCGAGCCGTTGATAGCAACATGGACTTCCGGAAAACGATGTTGCGCGTCCGTGACGACCACATAACGATCCCTCCGCGTGCGAGCAAGTTCGTCACAGTCGAATGTGGTCACAGCACCGGCACGCGTGGCATTGCTGAAGCTAACATGTCACTGCTTCTAACTCGACATGTTTCTGTAGCTCGGGGCCTTGTCGAACTTGTTCGTGGCCAAGCCAAAGTGCTAGTGACAAACTTCACATGTGAACCCCAACATTTGACGGCGAACACGACGGTCGCTTATTTTGAAGAACTTGGAGAATGTACAGGCCAGTACGCTTTATCCAACACGTCAGACCTCGACAATGCGACGCCTACAGACATTCAGACTGATGTGAACCCGCACATTTTGCCCAATGACAAACGCTGCATAGAGAATCTTGTCAATTCGTTCCGCGACCGTTTTGCATCAACCTCCAAGGTCCGACAGACGCCACTAACGAAGCACCGAATTATAGTTGCCGATGACCAACGTCCACTATGTCAGCGTCCTTACCGAGTGTCTTCAAAAGAACGTGATGCCATCCGCCGACAAGTAACAGAAATGCTCCAGGACGACGTTATCCAACCGTCGACAAGCCCCTGGTCTTCGCCTGTTGTTGTCGTCGCAAAGAAGGATGGAACCTTGAGGTTTTGCGTGGATTACAGACGCCTCAACAACGTCACGAAAAAGGATGTGTACCCCCTGCCACGCATAGACGATTCCCTCGATCGCCTTCGCCATGCCACTTACTTTTCGTCCCTTGACCTCCGCAGTGGATATTGGCAAATAGAGGTTGACGAGCGAGACCGTGAGAAGACCGCTTTTATTACGCCGGACGGTTTGTAATAATTTAAAGTGCTCCCGTTTGGTCTGTGTTCGGCCCTGCCACATTTCAGCGAATGATGGACACTGTACTCTCTGATCTGAAGTGGCAGTCATGCCTCGTATATCTCGACGACGTTGTGATCTTCTCGGACACGTTCGACGAGCACCTGAAACGTTTGCGCGCTGTCTTCGAGGCCATCCGATCTGCCGGTCTCTCTCTAAAACCCGAAAAATGACACTTTGCTTTTAACGAGCTGAAATTTCTCGGCCACATTGTCAGCGCTCGAGGTGTTAGCCCAGACCCAGAGAAAACGGCCGCTGTCTCTTCATTCCCCAAACCAGCGGATAAACGAAGCTTGCTTCGATTTCTCGGCCTCTGCACGTACTATCGTCGCTTTGTTAACAATTTCTCCAAGATCGCTGAGCCTCTGACCCGCCTGACAAAAGACGCCGAGCCGTTCTTTTGGGGCCCCGACCAGGAAAACGCTTTCACGGAACTCAAGTCCCGTCTCCAATGTACGCCAATACTCGGCCACTTCGACGAAGAGGCCGACAAGGAACTGCACACGGATGCCAGTAACGTTGGCCTCGGTGGAGTCCTTGTTCAGTGGCAGGACGGTGCAGAACGTGTCATTGCTTACGCCAGTCGCACTTTGTCCCGTTCCGAAGTTAATTATTCAACTACCGAAAAGGAGTGCCTCGCTGTTGTGTGGGCAGTCATGAAATTTCGTCCGTACCTGTACGGCCGTCCGTTTCGTGTCGTGAGCGACCACTCTCTGTGTTGGCTGGCAAACCTGAAAGATCCATCAGGTCGGCTTGATCGATGGAGCCTTCGGTTGCAAGAATTTGACGTTACAATCGTGCACAAGTCCGGCAAGAAACACAGTGATGCTGACTGTCTGTCCCGCGCCCCTACTCCCTGCCACGCGGACGGCTCCGACGACGATTCCGTTTTCCTCGGTGTTATCGCGACGTCCACCTTATCCCGAAAGCAGCGGGCTGACTGAACTTTTGCCCCTCATTGAATACCTCGAAGGAACCGTGTCATCTCCTCCTCAGCTCTTCAGGCGCGGACTGTCGTTATTTTGCCTGCGTGATGGTGTGCTCTACAAGAACAACTACGGTCCAACAGAAACTGCTTATCTACTTGTAGTACCCACAACGCTACATGACGAAGTTCTTCGTGCTAGCCACGATGACCTCTCTTCCGGCCATCTCGGGTTTTCTCGCATATTGGCACGGATACGCCGAAAGTACTACTGGCCCAGGCTAGCTGCCGTTGTGCACCGCTACGTCCGTACCTGCCGTGAGTGCCAGCGGCAGAAAACACCACCCATTAAACCAGCTTGGCTCTTACAGCCTATCGATCCCCCGAAATTCCCATTTCAACAGGTCGGCATGTACTTACTGGGCCCATTTCCGAAGTCCTCCATGGGTAACAGGTATATAGCGGTTGCCACTCACTACCTTAGCCGTTACTGTGAGACCAAGGTCATTCCCCGTGGTACCGCAGATAAAGTTGCGCATTTCTTCATTCACAACATTGTACTCCGTCATGGTGCGCCAACAGTCGTCTTAACTGACAGAGGAACCTCGTTTACGTCGGCACTCACGAGTGAGGTACTTCGACTCAGTGGCACCACCCACCGCAAGACAACAACCTATCATCCTCAAACTAATGGACTGACTGAGCGGCTTAACAAGTCAATTGTCGATATGATTTCTATGTATGTAGACGACGATCATGGGAACTGGGACCGAATTCTGCCGTACATCACGTTCGCATACAACACTGCACTCCAGGAAACAACACGTTTCACTCCATTTCATTTGGTTCATGGACGCGAACCCTTGACTATGCTGGATGCCATGCTTCTTCCAGATTCTGCTCCCTCCACTGTCGTGGGGGCTGACCAATTTATTCGTGACGCAGAAGGTGCACGCCAGCTTGCCCGACAGCGAATTCGGCACCAACAAGTACACGACGCCCAGCGCTACAACCTGCGACACCGAGAGGTGACTTACACGCCCGGCGACCAAGTCTGGATATGGAGCCCAATACGGTTGCGAGGGCGCTCTGAAAAGCTTCTGCGGCGATACTTTGGACCTTGCGAGGTGCTCCGCCGCCTCAGCGCGGTGAACTACGAAGTGCTACCACAAGGCACTGTACGCTCCTCTCGGCAGCCGAAATCTGAAATAGTTCACGTTGCCAGAATGAAGCCATATTACGATCGTTAAACAATTTCAGGGTCCAAACCAGAGCCAGAGACTTTCCCGTATAGCTTGCCCCGCTTTTCTACTATTTCCCTACTCTTGCGGCATCGGGTCGATGCCCCTTGGAAGGGGGGCAGTGCCACACCGCTGACCATCCTCTGGCGCCACCAAGTGGCTAAGCGTCATCCTCGTCTCTCTCGAGTTTTCGCTTGATTAAAAAGGGCCAGATCGGTTGTTGTGCTGCTTGCTACGTGTGTTGGTGACAATATGAACAGTGCAATAAGTTATATTTTGGATGGAATATTTGCCATTGCAATCGGTTACCTGTTTTTTTATAACATGTATAAGACTAATCTGCTGTTATCCTATACTCAAAAGTTCTATTCTAGGTCAGGCTTCACATAATCTATGGGGTCTGTAGCTTTGGTGGGGAGGTAGAGTTTTCGGTCTAAAAGAATTCTCCCTGAACTACTGGGATGGTGCCACAATTACCGGCGCATTGGCTGCCACAGATTGCTGGAACTACATGAAGCTAAATCTTGCATAGCAAGCTCAAGAGCGTAGGCCCTACTGAAAACTGCAAAGTTAGAACAATCGGCTAAGGAAGCACCTTGATGGTCGTCCACATGGGTTGCACTACGTTATGCATTGTCACAAGCACAATATTTTTAAGAAACATCCGAACGCAAGACTTACTTCGGATATTCGAGTCTCGGTGTTCAGATAGCCGCTATCCCTTCCAGTTACCGCCAGGAGATTGCGAGGCATTGCATGGTTAGCAAGACGCCTTTCCTGACCTCATCTCGAGTATAGTGACCTCCTTTCTTCCTCAGAAGAGCCTCACTAAGGCCGCTTGTATGGTGAAGCTGCAATCGGAAGACAACAAACATATTTATCTGGGATAAATACAACTATGCTTATGAAAACAAAGATCTATTTAGAGCGGGAAGCAGATATAGTGAGCGCTTGAAATACGATCTTTGACTCTGTGTTTGAAATATGACAGATTTGCTTTTCACTGAATACGTTAATGAAAATATTGTCGCAGTGCTGTAATTAATTTGCATTTTTTCCTTTTTGTCCTATGCCCTGAGAGTATTAAATTCATATTTGTTTCTTTCGCGTGAACATATGCCACCATGGTTAGAAATATCCATGTCTTCTTTGATATTGTTTGGTATTTATTTTTTAACAACCCACTATGCACAAATTTCAGTTCAATATTGACATCGACTTCCGGATGAACCAGGTAGACTCAGCGGCAGCGTTGAATGGTAAATGGTTGTTACATATCTTCTGGCAGCAGTGCTATTTCTTCTTTCAAAATTTCGAGGTACAAATAAGCGATTATCTTGATCTGTGTGCTTTCATTTGTTGACTCTTATTACTTGATTTAAACCATGGGGTTAAGGTTCTTAACGTACAGTGAATATTAGTTATTATGCGGATGGACTTTTTAAAGTTTAAATATGTCTGTTTAAAATCTACGACAGGTACATCTGTTCGGACTTGTGCGATCGAATTGTGCCCCGCGATATTCGATAGCATAGAAAATAATGATTACATAATAAAATACCTAAATTATCGAACTACATGTTTATTTATTTTAATGATCAATATTCAATTGTGAAGATGAAGGCCACTAGCGTCAATCGTAAGCATATAAAAGCATAGAGAAGATAGTCGATTTGGATTTATAATAGGCATAGCTTGCGTTTCTATTCACCAAATAAAGACAATTTCTTTAACGGAGGATACAGCAGAATTGAGCATGATTTATAATATTGGCCGAAACACAGCGTGCAAGAAAACCATTTTATACACCTGCAATTCGTTAAAGAAAATTTTAGGTTGAAGGCGTGTTATGCTACATGTGGGATTAGCCTTATAGCTATTCTTCCGGCAACTGCTCCAAAGGAGAGGCGCATAAACCTTGATAAAGTGCGCAATTCAGGCATATATTCAGGCATATATATACGAGCATGTGCACAATCACATGTATTAGTACATAGTCCACTCTAGGTGTCGCTATCTAAAACCAAGATCCCACCCTTGCATGACTGTTAAAAGAAGGCGTGCATCCTTCCTTCTCAAAGAGGAGGAATTACATATACATATATATGTCTAACCACATTCTATTCAATTAATGTTAGGGAAAAAATAACCCTTGATGCTGCTAGGATTCACTTTCGCAGTAGGTGTCGCCTTTCTTGTGCAGATTACAAAGTTCAACAGTCAATTTATCTGTCTCGTTCACTTTCATCTTATTACCTTAACGGTCGTCAATATTGGGGGTATTGCATAAGGGGTGGCTAACATAAAACAACAGAAACGAGCATTTACATAAGTGTTAAACGCTAATACGTATCGCCGTTAATGAGGTGATGGCGGCTCTATTGCTTCCGCTTTTGCTGTATGTAGTGGTGCGTCCCTTTGTCAAGCCTGTCCAAGGCGCTTTGGATGCTCCCCTAACATCCTTGATTATGTTAAAAATGAAGGTATTTGTATTTGTAAAATACGAATGGGCTAATAATTGCGATGACATCGTGTGAAAGGCCGGCTTTATTCCAGGGCTGATCGGGGCAGGATTGGCATGGCAAATATAGTAAGTGAACGTGAAGGCAATTTGAAGAGGATGACCAATTCAGGTGGAAAACCTCTGCATTTTATCAAGAATTCACGACATTTCACAAAAGCAACGGTCATCTTGATGTATATTCAATGTGTACTCACCGCACCGGCATCACCGAAGTAATTTGTATAGGTTTCAAAACAGAAATCGGCATATATTTAAAAAAGTCATTCCGTACATGTAATATCACGGTGGAAATTTTATTGGATGTGTGTTCATGAAAAAAAAAAAAATTTGTTTGTTGCTTTCCCTTGCGAGCCAGCAGCGTGGTATTTCAAGCAGTGGAGAGAGAACGGTTGCCTTGCTCCTTGACACACTTCTAGAATCTAAATTACAGAAGCGCGGCTTCAAAATATTGCTTTTCAGCGCACTTGCTCCGATGAATTTTCGGCTGCGATAGTCCATATGTATTCTGCAGAAATGGCGAAGGCGGTTATCCTTCTCCAATATTTTTTTGTTCTGACGAGCTGTCGCGCTTGCGTTGAATTTATTTTAAGTGCAGCAGATAATTTTAATAAACAGAACTTAATGATAAGGTCAGCAAACTGCATTCCTTCATTTGTTGACGCATGCAGATCGAATATCACAGATATTGATGCTCCGTTACAATGCACTCTTCCTTTTACAGGTTCAAAGTGTCTCGAGGCGGACATGAAAGTTTGCACAAGGTAAGTAATAAATTTTTGGAGTTACGTGTACAGCTTCACGGAAAATTTATCGTGACGGGAGATATAGAGTTGGAGAAATAGAAAAATGCACGCAAAAGGAAGTAAAGGCAGTAGAAAACTTGTCGATCCCATATTGCTGCCCACGCCAAAGAATTGAGCTGGGTTATGATGTGAAGGTGTGATACCAGATGAGAGCGTTCAAAAATAGCCGCATAAGGCACTCCATTTCTGAATTCTATGCCTAATTTAAGCCAGTGCTAGGAAGTTCACAAGCAAGGCCGCTTAGCAGGAATTGGCCTAATGCGATGAAAGTGCCTGAAGTCACTGTGACTGCATAGAACATTGTTTTGGAGCATCCTCCAATGAGTCCTAGGTTTGCAGTAAAAGTGTAATCAAGCATTAGAATTCAGTAATGCGTTCTACCACTACCATCCAAATGCTGGAAATCCTATTTGGAAGAGTGGCTGCTCCGGATAGGTGGTGCATATGGTCTTAACTCCAGAGCGGCACGAAGTTTTCTTTAGGCAAGAAGTTTCCCAGAAACTGTGTAGCTTTCCTTTGTAGCCGTGCAGGTGCGGTTAAGTGGATGCTAGTAATTACTTCATTATTGCTTTACTGTTTTGTGCTGCGTGTGTAGGACTTGGTGCACTTCAAATCTTCTCGGTACTATATAGCGTCTAAAACAGCCGGGTGATATTGTAGGGTGTCTTTCGTCCTTTCATTTAAGAGAATGTACTTACATATAAATATTGGGTCATAGGACCTGGCCGAGCCGATTCAATTCCCACCTCAATCTGTGGAGCGGACAGCAATGCGATGAGTTTAAAAAGAATATGAAGTGTTTTCGGGCCGTTGCCTATTAGGCTTCTCTGAAAAATGAAGCTCATCCGCTTCTCGAAACGAGCTCTTGCTTATATAAGCTTTTAAACGTCACCTTGCTACGTAATTACCGGGCCACTCACATATTCTCTTCGCAGGTCTCTGGTGAACGATCTGCAGGGCCCTGTTATACTGGATGTGGGCCTGCCGACTGGCTTCGAGGCCATGTCATTCGACTTGGAGCTGGTTCGCACCAGTTTTTTATTCTTTCCCTTATATTATCTCCTAAGAACATTTGTCCTGTTGCACCTTTATTCCCGCCTCTATACCTTTGTGCTTAGGCTTAATGACACTTATTAATTAGCTGTGGTTTATTGCGAGGATAACTTTTTAAAATGGTTTAGGAATTGTTTTGCGAGAATAAGCTCTTATGACTATGTATAATGAATGTACATGGATATGACTTCCAATTGTATCAATACTTAATGACAAAGTTTCTGCATAAGCGCATATTGCAGTGACATGTGCTTATATCTTATATTCTTGTTGTACTAAGTTTGCCTTTAATCCTTCCACAAACGTACTTTCAGTGGCAAGCACCTCGAGTTCAGAGAAACTCTAATTTTAGCACGGGGATTTAAAGACTTGCAAGCTGACTTGAAAGCACTTACGGAGATAAAAACAACCGTCCTTCTTTCGGCATTTTTCTGTTAAATGTCGAAGGAAAAAATACTTTTCAGTAAGTTAAGTGCCCTGAGAATGATTTTATGGAATTACTGAAAATGATAATGCTGTACTAATGCCACACGAAGGTTACTTCCTTGCCTCAGGCGGAATTGCTGAGAAAAACCATGAAATATTTTTTTGTGAACAATAACTCTCCCTATACATGATAGGCTCTGTGGCTGTAGCGCTGCCATTTACACATCCTTTCCTTGAAGATGCACGGTAGGAGAAGGAAAAAAATTTGGTGGTGGCTTAGCTTGGTTAAGCCTGGAGATCAGAAGCGGAAAATCTTCGGCGATGCCGGAGCTTAGCTTGTGGTTCCTTGGCGTTGTTGTGGCTTACCTTGTTGTTCATGGTTGCACTTTATAGATATTCCATAGCTTATCATCACGGTGAAACATTCATTACAGCCGTACATCACATAAGACTAAACATTATTCCAATTCCACATCATTACCGCTACACTTCTGTATAGACATAAACACAGCCCTGTAGCGAGCGGCACCGGCTAAAGGTCAACCGGCGGAGTCGTGGCGGCGGTTGCGGCGGCAGCGGCGGCTCCGACCACCTGCGCCTCTCCTGTGACGTCACGTGGTTTGCGCATGCACAGCTGTGGCTTTTATTGCGAAAGCAATACTACTCCAGATCTAACCGCTCGTCGCTGTGTGCCGTGTCCGTGTCCATGACCGTGGTTCCCTGGCAGGAGCTGCCAACTTCGGCCTCTCGTTTCACATGGGACGGTTATGTCAAACTCAGCCTGCCGGGACCCTTGCATTCACGTTACCGCTATAGGCCACTAAGGCACGATCATACGGCTGGGTTAAAGCGGGGCTTTATACGTGTTTCTAATGACGGAGCACACGTAAGACTCGGAGTTAACTAGCCTAGTGAGGTTTTCCGTTTCAAAACTGATTGTCAGACAGAAATAGGGGATTGTAGAGTTAGCCGTTTACGATATCACTTTCTTGAAGGTGCACTAAAGGAGAAGGAAAGAACTTTGATTGACCGACAGAAATGGCACATCCCGCCCCCCTCCCCCTCTGCACTATTCCGGGAAGGCAGAAGGCACCGTTTTAGAGTCTGGCAGGGAGACCTTGTGTCCAGGCGGCGTTGAAGGTGCGCAAAAATTTGTGCCGTCAACAGCGTTTTCACTTCCGCATTTTCTTCATGCGTTAAAATATCTATTTCATTCGCTCCCTTTTTTACCTGCTTTCGACACTTCCCCCCAGCATGGTTCATACGTCTACCGCGAGCAATACAGCTATCGCGCTTTTCCTTCTCTCGTACTCACTCGCTAATTCCCTTGCTGTGCTCCTTTCCAGTTTCTCGTCATAATGTTTTCATCTCGTTCCAACAGTACGTAGTTTAGATTAACGCTATTGTTTTTTCGGCATTGGAACGTTTGGCGAAATGAATGTCAAAATTTCACCAGCGTCCTCTCTACATGGAAGCGAGCTGCAGAAAATACAATATGGCTGGTAATGTCGCACTTAACGGGTCGGTGTTAAAGGGCATGACTAGGAGTTTTCGATTTCTTTTTTGGCACTATAAGGTGAGAGTTTTGCACAGGATGTCACGGAGAGAGTTAAACCAGCTGCATATCTTCGATGTTCTTTTCGCCACTGGCACAGTTACCGGGTCCAATTGCTAGTAATCTCAGAATATGTGAAGCGATTGATAATAGGTATCCGCGGCTACATCATTTGTTTTCCACAACAAGCGGAGGTAAACTGGTAATTCTACCGAACATATTTCTGTAGAACAGAACAAACGGATTTTATCAGCACAAATAATAGTTTTCGCGCATTCCCTACTCAGTACATGAAGCAAGTGGCTATATTCACCCCGTACTTCTATATTAGGTCATCAAATTGTTTCGAAACTACTAGCAGCAATGGCGATAACCCGAATTTATGTGTTTTATTACGCATATATATAATCACCTTTTTTTGTGTGTGTCGCAGCTTTTGGCCGAGAAACACGCGGAGGCCTTCGAAATCAGTCAGCACGGAGTGGTCTTCCACTTGCCTAGTGTTCCTTCGGACGCAGATGTTTGCATCAAGTTTTGCCTTCAGAAAACATTCACGGTATCCAAAAGGCAGACGCGCTCCGTGAAGATCTACGCCTACAACGAACCCGGCGAGGTGCATAATGCTATGATCGTGTAATTTGCTTGGGAAATATTTGAAGCATTTAAACAACACTGATGAAAGCTGTACTTTACCTTTTTAGAAAAAAAAAAATATTGATAAACATTTCGTGCCATTTAATTTTTATTTGGCAGGAAAAAAACAACATTGTGCCTGATAAATATTTAAATAATTTCTTCCCCCCCCTAGACCACCCAGCTCGTGAATTGAAGAGGAATAAGAATGTTTATAATGTTCCTTTGTCGTCTCGGTTTTGTGTTTCAGTTTGCGCTGCTTTTTTCCCATTAGGAATAAGAACACTGCAATATCCCCGTGAGAGAGAATGATATTTTTACCAGCATCAGGGACAACCACATTAAGAACGCAGCATTCTGATTCCGCTTCACCCAGAGTGGTTCTCAGTCGAAGCGATGGCCTCGACACCTGCATTTAATTTTTTCTCTTGCTCGATTATGCAAAGATCTTTTCAGAAACAATGAAGTAGAAACGATATAGAAGCTGAAATATTTTTGTTTTATCCATCAGGTAACGTGAACAGCTATTGTTGTCGTGCGTGGTGAAGCAGAGCAATAAAACCGAAGAATGTGGAGTACATTATTGCAGCGGAGACAAAGTGGCTGACTTGTAAAACATGATGCAGAAAATATGTTAAACTAATGATTAGCGGAGGGCACAATATAGGCAGCGAAAATCTCCAATATGACGAAGTTACAGCCGACAGCTTCAATTATGAAATTTGAGTTTGGCGCTCTTTGTCCTGAGTCGCCCTTGCGCCATTAAAATTCATCATCATCATCATCATCATTCAATTATGAAATACGTCAAAAACCAGTTTTATATTTTTCCGAATACAGTTGCATCTGCTTTTCGACATATAAATGTTAAAGCCAGGCTTTTTGTATTGAGAGTGTTAAAGAAAATATATGCAAGGTAGAAAGAGTTGCGTGGCACATGAAAGCTTCCTGAATACAAGTTAAGAGAATGAAGGTGGAATCATGGTATCGGAGTGCGTCAACATTAAATATTTCGTACAAAATAGTAATTTATTTACTTTTACTACTAAAACGCCATAAAGATTCGTGAAATGCCCCGGCTTGTCAAGTGTCCGCTAACGTTCTGAAGAAAAGCTAGGCCATTTTGCTTTTTTTAGAGCGTGAGTTGCAAATGTTAAGGTTTAAGGGTACACTCGTGGAAAATTCGGTCAGGTAATAACACCTGCGCGTTATTCATCGAATAAAGAAGTGCTCGGCGTGTGCGCGATGGTATAGGGCTCGCTCACAGCTTACGTTATCAAGCGCAGGCGAATTGCTGGCAAAAACGTGCGACGTCACGCACCCTGAGATGGGCAAACATTAAACAAAACACGTAAACACTATACAGCCGAGATCGTGACTCGGCCTCATGGAGAAGCACTCAAGTCAGCTTTCCTGGCCGCTGCATTCAGCAATATGCAATCGCAGTTTTTTTTTTTAAACATAATATTTATTACATTCAAAATGCGCTATGTTTAGCATTATTATAGGGATTTCTTGAAGCGCATTGAAAAACATATCATGGAAACATAGTACCAGGTCACTAAACACCAGGGGAGGTAGAGCACTTCACCAAGACATATTGTCACTGCGGTTCAAAGTTGAAGATTTCAGTACTCCATTCAGTTGAACTATCATTCTAGAGAAAGGAGATTCAGTCGAAACATCTAATCCACAGTGCCGATCTATCAATTCAGTTTTGAACAAGCTAGGCAGTTGAGTTAGAAAAAACATATCAAGAGGTGCGTGGATGTATTACAGAGCGGTGAGGTATTGAACTGAATGCGGTCAAATAAAAACATTTTGCTTTTTGCACGGTCAATTTCAATACTGAGCTGCGCACGAATGCAATTTGATAAAGGCCGCATTGGTCGACGCGAGAAAATGGCTGTTTAACGTTTGGATTACGTCATTCAGCGGCGATGGCTGGCACCTTTCAATTGAACGACGCAAATCATTGCTCCAGCTTGGCAGTGTACGTTGTAAAGAGCTATTTTCTGGTGCTGCGCAGCGCCGTCTCTATCCCCTTCCTATCTTGCGAAGATCAGTCCCAAAGCTAGGCCTCGCAGGTACCGTCTTTGCCAAAAGTAATCGAACAGTTCAGCCGGCTGGCGGAGCAACCTCAGGGCCGAGCGGCGGCGTGGCGGTCGCCGTCAGTGACCGCTGCTCGCCGGCTGCGATTGTAACCTTGCTTACGTAAGGCTGCTCCCTCGCTATCTTTCTTGGGATGATAAAATTTAACCGGGTAGCATGTGCGGAGCGCATTTTTGCTCCTTTAGAACGCTGTACTAGTCATGGAGGGTGCTGTGCACTGCAAAACTCGCTCAACGCTGATTTTGGGCTGGCATCGTGAAGCTGCGCTCTTCGTTAGAATGCCTTGCATGTGGAATCCCAGTACACTGCTCCCGTAGATGAAGTTATTTGAAAAGTTAGCCCAGTCAGACAGGGCATGACAGAAACCTGAGTTTGGTTCTTCCCGCAATTTCTAGTCTGCATGCGATGATGACACTTCGTTGAACTAGAGAGAAATAAAAATGAGGCAATATTTTCCGCTGTTTCTAGTGCGGCTATTCTGGTCCATGTAATGAGGCGAATCAGCTAATGTCGCATTTGCCGCCTCTTGTTAACGCACAGAAGTGCGTAATGGCTTTCGCGATTGCAACGCCAAACTGAATACCGAACATTTGAGCGGAGATTGACAAGCGCATCAAAATATATTTGGCAATACCGAATGAGTGATGCAAATGTCTCCTAGCATAGAACTCTCCAAGAAAGCCTTCCTGTTGCGAAGGATGTCTACGAAGACATTTTTCTTTCACTTGCATTGAAATTCTCTGCTAATAGGCTGCACCTTTTTGAGGCCAGGGAGTTCAGTAAGGACGGGAGTCTGAGCTTTACCAGCCTGCTCCTGTGCCGCACTTGAAGGTTCTATTCCAGCAACATATTTATCGATTCACCGATGCACTACTCTAGCAGCGGCCACTAAACTGCCAATAAAGTTGCTAGGCATAGACAGTTACGCAAAAGCAGTTCGCAGTCTAAATCAAATGCCGCTGTGTTGATTTCTTTGCACTTCCAGGACATATTGCTGTTAGGTTGGTCGTATGATGTTCCCTCGTAAAAAAAAGAACAAAACGAAACGGCCGCACTCATTGAGAAAATGGGCCACATATGTTTAAGGAGTGAGAATGGCATTGTTATGCACTTCACGCATTAAACGAATACATTGACAGCAGGTTAACGCGTGAACGTAATTACCAACGCGGAAAACACTTCACGCTTTTTTTACGTTAGCAAATAGCGGGAAAGAAGGCATGCAGCAAGAGGGGCACATGAACATTTGCAAGTCTTATTTTTCTCTCCTTCAGGTTGACTTAACGCCACAGCAAATCCGGTAGTGGTCACAACACATGATTAGGAACAGCAGGAAAAGCGCATCAAGTTTTCGAAATCTATTCCTCGCCATACTTCCCAGATAATCCAAACAAGTAGAAAAGTATGCATTTGTCCAATCATTGCAACTACGGGAGCACTGTACCAATATTAAACGCGAAGGCATTCTAACAAAGAGCGCAGCTTCACAGCACAAGACAAAAAGCAGTATTGAGCGAGTGGTGCTATGCGGAGCGCCTTTCCTCGGTAGCGCAGCGTTCTGGAGGCGCCAAATCAGACACCGCACATGATTCTCGCACACTTTTTATGATCCCAAGAAGGGGAACGAGGGAGCATGCTTACGTCTGTCAGCTTACGCTCGCCGCTGGAGGGCAGCGGCCAGCGACGGCGATGGTAGCGCCGCAGCCCGGCCCCGGCCTGCTCCGCCAGCCGGCTTGGCTGCTCGGTTACTTTTGGCAAAGACGGTACACGCCGCGAAAATGGAAATTTTTACGCGGTGGCGTTTTTCAAGAAAAGTGTCCAGGGCGGTTGTCTGGAGGTATACCGGAACACCCCTTGTTGGCGCAGATTTGAATTAAACAAGGAATTATTCATTAGCATCCACCTGAATGGCATCCATAGAGGTACAGTGAAACCTAAGCATCTTTCTGAACTGCTGAATGTCTTAAACAAGAATGGCTTTCTTTTTAGGCTAGAGATAGTTTTTATCTACAGGCGGGGTTTGCGTTCGGTATTCTACCGGCAATTCCTCCACAGTAGTGATATTTTAAAACAAATAGGATAGCGTGCTCATGTCAGGCACATGCGCACAATCACACGTAAACGATAATCGTCACTTCTGGTCCCACCATCTCGAATCCACATCTCAGTCTCGCCGCAAAATGATATGGAGGCATGAAACAGCCTTTCTAAAAGACATTTCCCGCACTGGTAGACAATACCCGCACGGAAACTAAGGAGGATTTCTGTTTATTTGAGGAAAGCGATTAACACACTCCTTTCCGTGGTGCACCCTAGACAGAAGATAATGTAATGTTCTATGCCTCCCATCCACCACCGCGCACGGGTATGAGAAGAGCACGTGCGAATGTGATGTACTCACGCATGACTGGTAGGTTGAACTACAAAATGATTTGAAATGCCTCTTGGTACCTTCTCTGAAGAGCATTTCAGTATCTTCAGGAACTCTTCTTGATGAATATCTAACAGCGCTTTGCAGACTAGGCTGTCCGCCACCTATCTGTCTATTACAGCTATGTGTGACGGCAACGAATGGAAACGTATCCAAATGCTTATGCTGTGCAGAGTACGACCAAATGCAAAGGGCTAAGGGACAGTGCATCCAAAAGAATACCGTGCTCTAATTACCGTTGAAGGCCGGATTTAGAATTTGTCAAGCTCACAGCAGGTGTATCGGGCATAACCGCACCTTAAGTAAAATCACCTCGGTGGTAACACTTTCTGCGATTGTGGAGGGCATGACTTCAGCAAAGCGCGCCGGTACCACATTATTAAAAAGTGGGAATGTGGAAAGCCGCTCCGCCCGGGCCTTAGGAATTGTCCATAAAACCATTATTAAAAAATTCACATGGCGGGCATACTCTTCCTAAATGTTCAATCTCGAGCGAATACGTTCCTGCCAAACATTGCGCTGAGCGCGACGTTAGGTCTGGTGGCAGTGAAGTGAACACTCGTAAATGAGCAAGGTTTAAATAACCTCATGATTTTCGTCTCAAATTAGGGCTTTGGCACCTAAGAGTATTATTTTCAAATAGATCTGAAACTCAGGTATTTGGCGTCGCCGGTTGAGAAGTCCTCGCCTAGCTACCGTTCCTGCGAAGAGGCAACGTTGAATGTGTAATATCTCAAACTACAAGACTAAGAGGTTTGGATAGTGCCTCACAAAGTGCAGTGTTGCTCGTCGCCGCACTAGGAACATCAATGACCCTTCTTTGACCGTTTCATTGAAAAAGTGCGAAACGTTCCAGCAGTGCTGCCAAGGGGAAAATTAAAGGTAATTGATGCATAATGCGACTAATCTCCAGCGCCTATACCGTGCGGCTTTCCTTGGTTTGTTCCTTATGAGTAATTACTCCATTGCTCCATTTGTCTTGTACATAGAGGGGATGGAACAAATGGCCACAATTCGTTGAACCCATAAGCCAATTCTGTTAGGCATCCCTGCCGCACAGCTGATGCAAAATGCTTTTCTCACTGCTTCACTGGTTTTTGTGTGAAAGCACAGAAACAGAGAGCAACGCATGCAGCCGGCTCTCCTGTTTTTAAATCCAGTGCTTTCTATTATCCAGGGCCGAAACTCCTCACTTAACCCGAATTTCAGTGGGAGCTTTCAAGGAAGAGCCAGAATCCGGCCTGTGATAACATTTGGGTGGCGCCGCCGAGTCCATGGCAGCGGCCATCGTAATCTGCCTCCTACGTTTTTTCATGATGGTGGCAGTGCAAACTGCTCATCTGGAGTCAAAAGTGGGCAAAAATCATGGACGCGTTGCGTTTAGTGCGTATGATATATGGAATGTTGGATCAATTATTGGGTGGTGATTGATAATGTGATAAGTTGACTGATGTATCAGTGAGTTGTGGTGGTTAAAAAACGAGGCCAGCGTGTTCTAGATGAATTATCTGGTTAACATTTATACCTGTGTTTGAACACGTGCGACTTGTACTAGTGTGTCGTGACTATTGTGGCGTTGTACTAAATGTGTGCAGTTATGTAGGGCCTTAATTTGAGGGTGTGTCTTCTCGTCAAATATACTGATTTATTTATAGGAAGGGAAGGGCGCGGTAACTGTCTCACTTTTTTTCTGTGGACGCCGCAACCGCATCATAAGGGAAGGGAGGAAGATGGGAGTGAAAGTGGAAAGAGAGAAAGAGGAGCCGTAGTGGAGGGCGACCACCTGGGGATATTTAACGTGCGCTGACCGTAAAATATTTTAGGGTGCCCTTTGGACCAATCAACTGCGATGAGAGGAAAGCCTCTTTCTCGCGGTGGTACGAAGCCCTCCACTATGACAACTCTTTCTCTCTTTTTTCACTCCCAACTTTCTCCTATTTCGTACGCACGGTTAATGTGTCCGCGAACCCACAATCAGTCAAGGTGTCCACGGAGAATGGTGACAGATACTGCATCTTGTCTTTCCTGTCAATCAATTTGAAACCCCGCGGATGCCTGCTGTACTGCGTATGCCTGAGTATGCTGCGTGGTGCGCGGACGCCTGGATCGGACGCCCGGTGCGGTAAGAATTGTATATGCGTGAATTTCCTGGTGACATCATGACCAGTGCTGACGTCATAGTCGTATGTGATGTCATCGTGACGTCAGTTCTGGATAATAAGCGTTCCCCTGGCTATATTGACGTCCTTGCTATTTCCACGCAACTTCGACATTTTGTACACTAATTAATTACCCCTTTGCTCTACAGTCATCAAACTTCGCTTGCTAGGGTCATTTTTGTTTCCTCTATGCCGTGCAACCCTTTTTTCTCCTATCTTTATTAGTTCCCACTACAACGTAAGCATTACGGACAGACGGACGGACACGATCGTTGCCACGAAGGCTGCTTGACTATACGGGTGCCGATGCCGAGAATTCTGGCGGAGAAGAAAGCTCTGTCTTAGGCAGCATGATAGTTTAAGCGAAGGCGGAATGGCGAGCTACGAACATTAAAAGTGGGCGAAAGATTGCGCATGTTTTCGTATTTACTCAAAGGATGAAGCTTATTCGTCTTCCTCAGTATTTATGCGCTCTCATATTTTAACCAGATGCTCTTAATTTAACAACATAAATTTCTAGTCAAGTTTATCGGATTTGAAAAAGAAACCTACGAGGCCGCCTACATTTCTCCACACACTCCTTTCTCAAAGAAATCAAAACCGCCTTTTGCACTCGCTTTGGACGCGAGCATTTTATAAAGGTTACACGGTATGTGAACATGAGATTTATCTTTCTGATGAAAATCACGGACTCTGATTCCGATGAGGAGCACCGTAGTGAAGGGGTGGGAAGTATTTTCTACCGAGCTGGGGATGTTTACATGCAGAGATGGTAGCGCACAGAATGCGAAATACTGCCAGTGCGGCTGGCATCACTACAGATACATCATGGTCAATAGTCAATAGCGAAAACCCCTGGTCTATAGCTACAAGCCCGACGGCATGTATTAGGTGTAAAGTCCCTAATATTAAATTGTTTTAGGCTAACTCTATTGCATTCTTAGCGTCACGCCATGCAGCAGGAGATAGCCTGGTGCTACATGGATCTACGCTCATTTTGCACCACGTATTTACCGGTTCCTATATCGTGCAAACGTCCATGCCCCAGCGATACTAAAATAAGACTTTTCAATGATTCTCATAACGTCTCTAAACAGTCACAGATGAAGCAAATGATCTGGGTCGCTACACACGGATCTGCTCACCAGTTTGTATCTATGCTGCAAAATGGAGTCAATTTGGGAAACTCACGAGTTCTCTGTCGCAAACTGACTTGATTTTAATGGAAGGAGCAAGCCATTACATAACTTGTAGTTTATAGTTACTTGTCTTCTAGCTTGCGGTGTAGAAAAATGGTTCCAGTTTCGTATTTTCTTGCAGCCGAGGCTTTTCATACTGCTTCACCACTTATGGAAACGCAAAGCACACTCGGTTATTAATACGGTGTAAAGAGGAATATTAGCTTCAGCAGCAGCTGCACCGCTTGGTCATGGCGCGAGATCGGGTTGTTGGCACGAAAGGCTAGGACGGTCGCTTTTGCGAGGCCTCTCTCGGGTCCACTTCGCTACTAGAAACCCTGTTAAAATTTTGTGGAGCATGCTGGGTCAATGCTTAGTCTACCATCCTGAAGCTCCACAGCCACAACATCGCACCTACTATGACAACCGACGTGAGTCAGCCCTCTGCCTCTTGACCTACCATTGTCGTTTGCCTAGGCGTGCTCCGACAGCGGCACCCGGTCATTCTTAGAGCGACCATGTGGAGCATTGGCTAACCAGCTACGAGCGGGTAAGAGGCCACAACCAATGCGATGAAGCCATCAAGTTGAACAACGTAGTCTTCTATCTCACAGACATGTCCAGTCTGTGGTACCACAACCAAGAGTCACTTTTTACCAATTGCTCTGCCCTCAAGAGGGCCTTCCTGACATCTACTGCCGCCCTACTATCCGAAAGCTGTGCGGCGAGCAGCGGCTGCGATCTAGAACCTAGCTTTGCGGGGAATCCTTTACAAATTACATAGATGTGAGCTGTTCACCCGTTTATATGCGTCCATGCCGGACGCGGATAGCATCAGAAGCATTTTAAAAGGCATCAACGCAGACGCGTTCCAGATGCTTGTTAGTTGCAACCCCACCACTATTGCCGAGATCTTCACGCTTTTCCAGACAATGATGAGCGCCGAAAACAGGGCATTGCAGCACAGCGACCCTCCGTACAGCCTGATTCACTCTCCATCCTGACTATGTCGGCGACCAGCAGCTTGTTGCTGTTTTAACGGGTTGTTGTTGTTGCTGCTATAAGTCGTAACGGGGTTTCTAGTAGCGAACAGGGCCCGAGGGGGACCTCGCAAAACCGAGCGTCCTATCATTTCGTGCCAACAAATCAATCTCGCGCAGTGCGCTCGTAGTGAGGCGGCGGCTGCAGCTCATCTACCGCTTTACAATAACAAAGCCACCCACAAGACACAGTAAAGCAATCGGAGGAGATGCCTAGTCGCTACTGGGTTCTATCGCGGGAGTACTTTACGCGAATTAATCTGATCCAATGGACCAATGAACATATATGAATTGACGTGACCGAGATTTCATATTGTTGATTGAGGTAATTCATAAACACTAATTTATAACACTTGCGGCCGACCTACGATACCTTTTACTCCTTGAAATTAACACGTTTCGTCACCTGCATTAGCAAAAACCTCTTTTGTTTTTTGACGCATTGCATCACAGTTCCTCATCTCTTATCGCTGTCTTTCAGATATCTCGTGCACCAAGTTCTACACAGCAGATGACTTTAACCCTCTGCTGAAGATCAATTGCAACAGTTGCACTCTGGATCCCTCTTGCAAGTGCAAGTGTCTGGAAGGTGAGTGGCACACACTTCAAAAACCTCCACAGGTCTTCCATCTGCATTAGACCCCAACCTCCCAGTTACAGTAGCTTAAGAATAGCCAAGGACGGTCGCGTCAATCCAAGTTGTGTTATTCCAGCCATTTTTACTATACACAGCGCCATTCACCCCACTGTGCCTTTTTGATGGCATTGATGGCGTTGTGTCTCTTACAGTTCTAACCCATTCTGTAGCTGCTTCTTATTTTTGAGATTGAATTTCCCAATGTAAAAGCACGCAAGGAACGTATTGAAACCTAAATGCCACATACGAGCAGCCTCATTCGGCTGCCTTCACACGCGAGCTTGTAAGCTTTTTCTACTTACTGCTTTCAGTGAGTGAATGTGCCAAGACAGTTTGTAGTATGACATGATGTGCTACAAAAAGAAAATTCTCAGAGCGATGAGTGCAGTCATAGATAAAGATTAACAGCGCTTGATCCTTAAGGAAGTTTGAGTTTTATTTCTAGTGTGAACAATAAAATTAGGGTTGGTTTTAATTAGAACTAATGCAGCACACGTCTCGGTTCTTTTTCTCCAACACAGGTGGGTGCCCACCTAAAGGCGCATTGAAGATGCTTACATCAGGCAAGACGAATGCTCTTGTGAATACGGTGGAATGGCTACAATACTTGAGACAATACGCTTGCCACTTGGCTGATTTCGGTAAGCTTTCATCGAACAATGCACTGATGAAGAGCAGTACAAAATGTTGGCATCTTTCGGTAGATATTGTTGGTAGAGATAAGTGAGAAAGTAAGGGTATATTTTTAAACCACAAAACTATCAGGCCGACTGGAGCGCCGCGCTGCATTAAAATTTTTCCCTCTACCTTAACATTGATGTTACTAGTCAAAGCTGCATTGACTAAATGGACAAAATTTAATGGATAGATTTGAACGTGACATGGAGGGTTATTTTGTTTAAACAAGCTTTTGGTCTGTTAAGTATTTCATTGCAGTTATTCGCTGCTTGTGACAGTGCGTAACAATATCTTAGTTTAATTCTTCAAAAGTTCAACTGCAGAGAACATGGCTGTTTCCTGCCTTTTTAACTGCCGTGTTTAATTGTGTGCCTAAATATCTGTCCTAACGCGAAAACAATATTACTTTGCTAAACATGCTCTCTTAAAAATGCCATGCGCTATTTTTTCTTACCTTAATAGCTCTTATTCAATACTATGGAGAGCCTCAGAATCGATAGAATGAAAATTTACTTAAAAATATATACGGCAAACAGCCTTCTAAAGCAGCCAAACATGACAACCGTTCCGCTGATGCCATGTTCTTCCCTGCAGTATGGACGGGTACAGTCCGTCAGAAAACCTGCACAGATGGTTTCATCACTGTTGATATCGTAGTCAACGAAGTCTTAAAACCAGGTAAGTGCAAGCCGTGAAGTCAAACGGCGGCGGCTTGATGTATAACGTACAGAGTAACGGCTATGAAAACCACCGGGGAGTGGCTATTCACTAGCTGTTCAGTTTATTGTAAGTAGGTACTGGAGCGGAGCATGCCATTTCCTTCGTAAATTTCTCACGCACTACATAATTAGAACTGGCAGTCGTGGTATGTGCAATCCGGTTGTAGAAGCCAGTGGAGTTTTCACTCGAAGAAATAATGTTTGTTTATCTCCAGTGCAGAAGGCGCGATTTAAAATTTCAAGGGAAAAGCGTGCTCTGCTTACTAGTGTCCGCGCCTATACGTCTCCGAAAGATAATATCCAGTCTTATTTTATTGCTATAAATTGCTGTGCCAGCTAAATATAAAAGTCGATCCCCCCCAGTGAAGTAGGGAGGGGGAAGATTGTACCTGTTATGTAAAGGATACAGCTACACAGGTGTAGCATGTTTTCAATGTCAGCTCCGTAGATGTGAGGTGTACTGAGGCGGTCATACTTTTCGAGAGCACTAGAACGGCGTGCAAAGGACAAATGAATCTGAAATTCTAAGGCAGGCACTGAAATCTGATGGTAATACTTGCACTCTAGCGCAGCCGCAGAATGATGAGAATCGCACTGACTTAAGCGCATTATCCGTAACAGAATAGCTGCGTTACGATTTCACTTCCTTTCCTCCGCATCACACCCCTCCATCGTTCTAGACGAGTGTGATCGACTCTGTACGTGTTGTCCTGGTTGCCCACGCTCAAGTGCGTTACTTTGCTTTCATTTAAGATTCTGAGAGATCCCATATTTTTGCGAATCCCAAAGACTGCATTTTTTTTAAATTTTTTTTTATGATCGTTTGCTTCGTGCAACATGTTTTCGTTTTTCTTGAGTTATTCACCGCATAGTACGCATCGATACGACTACCCTCAAAGAAGTTGTCAGTGCTTCGCGGACGACAGCTCATTGTCTAACTCTGCAGGCATAATTGTCTATTATGCCTAGCTCTGAGCGGATTTAGATACATGATGCACGCGAGCTTAGTTGAGTGTAACGCACCAAGCTTATAAAGACAGCGGATTGAATTCTGTCTACTGTTTACGGGGAGAATAAGGGTCACATGCCTAGAGTGGTAACTAGAGCACGCTCACCATCTACCCCATATTTTCATTGCCTTCCGCACCACACGTGTTGTCCAGATGTTGCTGCATGACAATTCATAGTACAATCATTCAGCAACATTCCTGATAGGAAGGTTCTAGCCACTATTAGAGAAACCTATTCAAGAGTCCCTGTATTTATTAAGTAGTAAAACACTTCGTATCTGAAAGAGATTATGGCTCACTGTCCTGGATAATCAGCCCTCGTCACCAGTCTCCAACAAGCAGGGCACACCGCAAAGTTTCATCCTATTCCCTACATTACTTATCTTGGTAATAAAAACATCTACAAAACTTTCTTCGTCCCCTATGCAACATTGCGCCTATGCTGAAGATATCCAGCTCTGGGGTGCGTATGGTGCGCCCTAGATATATATCCACACTCACGCTGGCGGCGTAAGGTTACAACATTGAACTGAAAAGTCAGCCTAGATTTGTTATGAATCACAAAATGGAAGCCACTGATGACTTTCGCCTTATTATCTTCTTGATAATTGACAACTTTCTTTTTTCCAATCGGCAGCATGTTCGTATGCTTAGCTTCATTGGCAACAGGACCTTAAAAACAATGTGTGGATATCTACATTTCTCGGACCAATAGATAACCTCCACCATGAGCTGAAATGCGTGCATTTGCAAGACATCGACTCAAAGTATGCAAGCTCTAAAATACAGTCAAATCAATCATTATCTGAAGAATCATGCATTCGTACCTGAACCTACACTCTCACAGCTCGATTCTAACAAGTCTTGGATAAACACATAAACAATAAACAAGAGTCATGTGAACAAAAAGGAAACAGCCATCTGAAGTTGCTTTCGTGCGGAGCTAGGTGTCGCGTAATAAGCAAATCCACATTTACCAGACCGCCGTTCACAACCGACTTGAAGAAACATGCCGCGAGGTAAGCGCATTTAACTTCAAGGAACCATCTCATGAGACTTGCTACACAGATGCCCTCTTTGCTGACTCTAAGGCAGAATACGGTATGCAAGGCTCGCTATCAGGAAATTCGTAGTCACACTCATACACCTGACGCGACATCAGCTGAATCAGAAGCAATACCTGAAGCGATCTTTCACCGCCCTCACCAAATTAACACTATTACAGTGCTCACAAACTGCCAATTAGCCTCCGTACCTTCGCCACCAACATCCTTTCGAGACATATTTCTGCCTAGACATACAATTGCCGTTACCAGACCCAAGCCTCCATGTCATTCTATAGTGAATCCTGAGCGAGTAGGGGATGCAAATGAACCGAGCTAATGACCTAACTTGCGACATGAATTCGAGAAATGATCCGTCCGCCACACTCTAGCCCATTCACCATATCCCACTTGCCCTGAATCTACTTTTATCAGACGAGCGCAAATTTTCTACAACATGACCTACACAACCATAGCGAATGTCCTGGGTATACTTGGTGCATGGTGTGCGGCTGCTGCAATGATAACGCACACACACACATATATCCAACCTGCCCATGCGCCGCGCAGTCATCACACTACCTGCAACGCAGCTTGCCAATAACCCATTTACCCCGTTCTTTGGTGAGCTGGGCCGTTCCTGCTGTTGGACTCCGCCCATTACTCTAGCCGCAACCCGTTGCCCATAACACCGAAGTGTTAAGCGATATAGGCTCGAACACGGGGAATTACGGCAACCGGGCGGAGCCGGGCCAATCAATAAATATTTTTGTAGCCAGAGTTACATTGGCCACATTCTCGCCATTTAGCCGTGCCTGTCCATGCCTGTCCGAAGAACGAAGAAAATAGAGGACGAGGAGGAAAAGAAAAAGAAGAAATACAAGTAAAAGGAAAAGAAGGAAAAGAAGAAGAAGAAGAAGAAGAAAAAGGAGAAGAAGGAAAGGAAGAAAAAGAAGAAGAAAAAGAAGAAGGAAAAGAAGAAGAAAGAGAAGGAGAAAAAGAAAAGAGAAGAAGAAGAAAAAAGGAGAAGGAAAAGACAGCTAACTCGGTAGTTGGTAGAGACGAACGACAACAGCGAGTTGCTAGCACTTAAGGTTCGTTTGAACGTGTGATGGTGGCGAACCCCGGAGTTCGACGTAGAGACGACGTTATGCCGCTAGAAGCCATCTACACCCAAATGATAATAGTCAGCGACTAGAGGCAAGGGCTGCTCTTACCTGAAGTGAATCCCCTATCGCACAAATAAAGCTAGAACCATAGAGTAAACTGCTATGTGCAAACGCCATGCCTTTACTTTCGAGCTGAACCCAAGTGCGGCTATGGAGAATACTATCGCGTAACTCCAGGCTTAACCACAAGCTAAACCACAGTTAATTTTCTCTTAATCTCTGTCGTTTTGTGACATAACATCCCAATATATTTTTGATGTAGCTGAGCTGCAAGAGAGCTGGAGAGCTGTTTGTAGTAATCCATAGTTATTTTCTCTCTCTCATCTACCACAGGCAAGGAGTCAGAGGACGAGCTTCTCAACAATACGCGAATTATGAAGGCTCGAGAGAACTGCTCATCTTTCAACCTTACTGAAGGCAGTCAGTATATTGTTATGGGCATGGACCCCATGTACAAGGAGAAGGACCTCTTTGGCAATGAACAGTGAGTACTTGAAACTGAACCAATGTGTCCATAACGACGCTGGGGCGTTCCTGTAGGAAATATATTGCGCACAGTTTGTTGGACATTAGGTTTCTGCCGGCTGCATCGTAGTGTATGCATGTAATTACAGCAATTGTTTTTCGTGAGCAAGATTTATTCACTTTGCTGCCCCATTCTGCAAATACTTAAAGACGTGGGGCCTAATGACTACCGGCTATCCCTTCACGCTCTTGCTTTTGCTGTCAGTAAGTGAGCTTGCTGAATTGAAGACTTGTGGCTGTTACTGCAGATTATGAAAGAATTGCTTCTTGATAACAGTGAGACAATAACTTCTTGCGTGTATGTGTGAGGCAGGCAATTACATAGAAGCCACTGTACTATTGCCATTTCACATGATTTGTTTTCAATTATTTGCTTTTACCCCCATGTATGTACATGCATTTCGCAGGAGAAGGGAACAGAATGAAATTCAAATTAAAATGTGTGACGGGTGTACAAATCATTAATGAGATATATATCTATAAGTTAAAAGTAGACAGTATAGCTTTAGTATATATAATGCTAGTACTGCCTACATGATGTAAGCGATAACACTGCGAAATCCACCTAATGTGCAATAGGTTCATATTTATTAGAAAGGCCGCTCGTATTTTATGAACAACTGGAAACAAGTGAGAGAAAAAAGGGACCTTTTTGGCATAAAAAATGTCGACTATGTGGGCGTGATGAGTGTGACATGATAAATATAATTCGGTCTACCAGAAAATGATGGTGCAGGATAGAATGGTATTATAAATTCGGAATAGCGTTACCCGAAAACGCCTTCGCCATGCGCTGAATAATGGAAGGCTGAGATCAGTTTTCATTTGTTATTCTTGCGGCTGGTTATAGTTAGGATGAAATGAGCAGAGTTATTCAAGACAAGTTGAAGCGAACTAATAAGGCCATTAAGGGCAGCATCTCGGACTACTGTGTAGCTATGTAATTTGGATGCATTTATATATTGTCAAGTGTATTTACAGGGATGACTCTAACTTAGCCTGGTGCATCCACTGAACGTTGGCGAGCTTCTTTCTCACACTTCCTTCTCTGCTCAGCGCTGCCTGACGTTTCCCCCTTAGCAAACGAAGCCCCCTGGGCTGTCAGTCAGAGTCCCGAGGGTGGCAGGGCTTCATTCATGCGACATATACAATTTGTCTTTTCTCAGAGGTGCGGCGATAAGAGCATTGGCGAAACACCAAGTAATTCAAGTCATTGACCTGGGGGAGCACAATAAATGGGCCTGTGGAGTACGACAACAGCTTCTGGGACAAACCACGCTTGCGGAGAGGATTCCAGAGGCACGCTAAGTCTCCGGGAAAGTAGCAGACAGCTTGGTGCCGACGATTGTAGCGCTGCTTAGATTGGTCCTGCAAGGCCAGAGTGCGTAACCGGCGAAGCCGACGGGCCTTTTCAGCGCGGCATAGGTTCGGCGTTGAGAGAGAACGGCAAAATGGCGTCGAGAGAATTTTGAGGCGGACGGGCATAGTGAAGACAAACTAGGCTATTAGCAGTTGTTTCATGCTTCGATGAGTTCTAGGTATATGTAATCAAGGGAAGCATGTCATCCCAGTCCTTGTGCTGAGAGTGTACATAAATGGCAAGTATCTTCCTCAGTGTCAGGTTTTCACGTTCAACGAGGTCATTTGTCTAGGAGCGGTACTGTGTACAGTGACAATTTTGGCAAGGACAAAATCGGAGATGTTCCATAACATCACCCGTAAACTGGCGGGCACGGGCTTTAATAATTACACGAGAAGGCCAATGACGCAGGATGACAGCGTGAATAAGAAAGAGTCGTCAGCAGCCGTGGCGGAAGAGATAGCGGCAGTTTCACAGTAACTCGTGAGATGTTCAACGCATACGGTGACACAGCGATTGCCTTGGACGAGCGCGGAAACGGGCCTATGAGGTCAAAACCCATTTGCTCATATATTGAGGTCGATAGTGTTACCGGATGTAAGCGGCCCGGCGGAGAAATCGCAGGTACCTTGAACCGCTCGCACTTCACACAGGAGGTCACGTAACGCTGAGTCATTGGATGCATATTTAGCCAGTAAAAACGTTCCTTAATGCGGGGAAGGGTCCTGGATGACCCCAAGTGCCCAGCTGTAACATCGTAGTAGATTGCATGTGCAACAAAGGATTAGAGGCTAGCCGGAACGACGAGCAGAAAGCGCGCAAAGCCAGAACAATAATTCTTTCAGTATACCAAGCATCGCGGCGAATACAGAAAGAGTTCGCTGATGCCGGATCACGAGCTTTTTCAGAAAGCCGTACCAAGCCTTGATCGTTTCGTTGCTCCCGCTTGTAAAGTGGAAAGATCCAAAAATTGTACGTAAATTGCGGCAAGATTGTCGCAAAGTTGTAGTCAATGCACATAGTAGTCGCGAGAGGCAGTTGCGAAAGGCAGTCAGCGTTGGCGTGTTGGCCGCCACTTTTGTACAACAACATTGTAAAGTTGAACGGCTGAAGCCATATAATGCCAAGCGGGCCAATTGACCGCAGGGGTCGCGCAGACTCACCAACCATCCAGAAAAGCGAATGTTGATGGCTAATGACTGTCGAGGGACGTCCAGAAAGGTACGAGCGAAACCACTGTATGCCGAAAACGACAAAACACACTTCCTCCGTTATAGTATGACTACGTTCAGACTTGCTAGAGGTGTGACTTGTGTAAACGACAATGTGTTCATTCCCGTTATGCCGTTGTGTGAGCACAGTACCCAGGACAATGCCGTTTAGTTCAGTGGTATTGTGTTTCAGTGTGTAGTTCAGTAGGAGCTGTCGGGCAGAAATGACGCAGTATGGGTCTCGAGGTAAGACCCTTGAGCCTGCGAAACAGAATCACATTCAGGAGTCCATTTGAAAGAAATATCTTTCGGCAAGAGGCATGTGAGCGGGTAAGCTAGGGGCAGAAATAATTGATACTTATCTTTGGCGTTAACATGCTGGCAGACTTTTTCTATACGATCTGCTAACGCACAAAACAAACTTCTTTTCATTTCGTTACCCGGTTTCATTATATGCACGCAGAGGAATGCTGTTGTGGAGATTTGATTCAGGGCTTCCCCATTCAGTTCGGAAGGTTAAAGGTGTGTTTTGATGTATTGATACGGTGTCAATTTACTGCGTTGTAGAAGTAATAACTTGTCATTGAGGGGATCGCAAACAATTTAAAATATGTTGTCAAAACGTAATGAAAGTACTCTAAATGTGATGCTTTGCGTTGGCTGCCGTCGTCACTTGAAATTATAATAACCTCACACGAGAATCAATCTGATGGCAGGACGGAATAATTTGCACTCCTACTAATTCAAAGCGATTGCTTCTCAAATTTATTTCTTGTTCCCAGTGGATGGCCTAGACGACGCATTTAGTAATCCACTGCAAAGGACAGTGCCTGCAATATCGCAGACTGCAAGATTTTAAGGGTGCTACAGAAATCCATGCCTGTTCTTTTTTTTTCTACTTTTTGACGAAGGGGTTGGAGCTTCAAGTTACATGAAGGCTTATACAACACTTCATTTTTGTTTCAGATACGTGGTAGACAGTGATTTCATTATCATCGCAGTGCCATCCACAAACATCAGTACAAAGGTGGTCAAGCCTAGGGGGCACGAGCTCTGCGACTCGAACAAGCTCATGAAATGGATCCTCAGAGAATTATATGAAGACCCGGAACATTGTGCATCGTGAGGGCACCCCGCCTGGTGGCCTTTGACGGTGGGGTCTTTGAATACGGAAAGAAAAAGTAAAAAAAAAGTTGCGACCTTACGCCTATTGCTAAGCTTTGATACCTTTTCCAGTCCTGTCCTAGCTTTTGCTTTGGAAGCTTTCATTCTCTGATGTCTTTTAATCGAATCTTTCTTCTCCCAAATAAGTTTCTCGTATCCTCTCTACTATCCTACCCGCTAATACTACCACGCACTCTGTAATGGTATCCATGAAATTAACGCTGATTGCTTTTAGATTAAGGTCGCCGTACTCGTTTAGGGCCGAATATCTCTTCTTTAGTAAAACTCTGAATTCGACTTATCCTCTTAGGGCTAATTGATTAATGACCTCCTATCTAAGGAATCGTTTTCCCTTTTCCCCCCCTTTATATTACCCTTATTTTGAAACTTTGGCATCCTGTGATCACTTTGTCGCACCTTTCCGATTAACTCTACATCCCCCACAATCACAGAATTATAATACAGTATGAAGCCCATTTCATTTTTAGTCCCCTCTTTAGGCTTTCCATGTCCATTTCCGGTCCTTCGGTGCGTTGAAGAAGGCTTTCATTATTAGCAAATTATGTGCTCAGCAAACTCAAATAGACCTCCCTGCTGTTCCTAGAGCCAATTCGATAGTCGCGTACTGCCCAGTGACCAGCTTCCTATTAGCCATACTTGACATCGTTGTCACATATAAGCACAGCATACTGCGTTTATACATTCCCCATTGCTGATTCTATATCATCGTATAAGCATTTGATAGCGCGGTCATTGCGACTGCATGCTGCCGTGTAGGCTTGTATACCCTTCTGTGTTTATTTACGATGCCGGTCAAGCTGTCATTAATGCTATAGGACTCGTCTATGTTACCAGCAACATCCGTATTGTAAAAAAAAAACAGCGCTAGTTCTTAGCTGTCTACTGAACCTCGATAACGTTATAATATCCGCCCTTTAGTACAGTGTAAATGTCATATTGAGTTCGAAATTCGGAAAGCTCTTTATTATCCCTGTTCATGTCTTCTTGTTCCACTGATACTGCCTTCACTGGCAATATTTCTAGCGTTAAAGCTCCTATGGAGAGGTTCCAATGACAGTCTCTGCAGAAAAAAAATATTCTGAGCCCCCTCCACTTCATCACATTAATGACCACCCACGTCGTATGTTCTTCCACAGATGCTGTGAAGTGATGGTTATGTGTTTATTCTTAGGTGGTTGTGATCAATTGCTACATCAAGGTATCACTACGCCCTGATGTTTGTTTTACCACAGGGAAAACATTCGCGCAGAACCTGCATTCGAACCGCAGCCCTCTCGCACTCGAGGCTGATTCTCTTCTACGCCACTGCCGCACTATCGTAATATAACCAACTGGTATATACCATCCATTGAAAACGAAGATCATTAAACATAGTATAAACATGAGTAGTCAGGAATATCAAGGTGTAGATAAGTCACGTGAAAGCACTCGAATATATCTATAGCGGCTGCACAAAAACCACTTTCTCCCGTAACAAAATACAATTCTCTCATGAAAAGATATGTGGTCAGGATACACAACTCAGTACTATTCACGGCTTAATTTCAGGAAATGACTTGGTTTATAATATTTTACCGCCCCAAAATAATCAGACTATGCGAGACGCAGTAATACAGGGCTTCGGAAATTTGGATCACCCAGGAGTCTTTAACGTGCACTGACATTGCACTGCGCCTTGTTTATCGCCTCTATCCAAAAGCGGCTACTGCGGCCGGGATTCGAACCTGCATCTTTGGGTACAGAAGCCGAACGCCCTAACAACTTCTATACCACGGCGAGGTGCCTTCAGGAAATATCTAAAAATTTGAAATAGGATAATTTAGGTATAAGAATTGATCTACAATTCATCTGTAACCAGCGATTCACTGATGACATTCATTGAATTCTGAAGCAATTCGGCAGACAAATTTTGAAGGATGATTGTCGAGCTAGACAAGAAAAGCAGAAATATAGGCCCTAAATAATACGCAGATAAATAACGTAACTCGACACCCTCAAAAATGAACTTCAGTTTGCGATAGGTAGCGAAGCACTCGATATAGTAAAGTTTGCTGATGTATGTATGTATGTATGTATGTATGTATGTATGTATGTATGTATG
>JAJIZL010018870.1:280562-295279 GCA_023969395.1 Amblyomma maculatum | reverse complement strand
TATGTATGTATGTATGTATGTATGTATG
This sequence comes from Amblyomma maculatum, assembly GCA_023969395.1. Taxonomy (NCBI): domain Eukaryota; kingdom Metazoa; phylum Arthropoda; class Arachnida; order Ixodida; family Ixodidae; genus Amblyomma; species Amblyomma maculatum. The sequence goes on along the minus strand of JAJIZL010018870.1, from coordinate 295,251 downwards.
TATGTATGTATGTATGTATAACTTTATTGAGGAGCAGGCAAACGACGGGTTAAAGCATCGTGACGCTGGCCAAGCGTCGACCAGGGGTGTTCCCTATTCTGCACTACCTCATTTGGCCCATTTGTGGAGGGTTGTGAGGCTCGAGCTTTTCAAGCGCACCCCGGGCCTGCTGAACGGCCCATAGTTGAATGTCCTTGTCTATATTTTGCACAGCATTTTGAAGTTCCGGTAGGTATGTCTTGGATGCAGCTTCAGTCGGGAACCTGGCACAGTCCCACATGAGGTGCCATTGGTCCGCCGGACCAACGTCACATACACTGCACATATCACTCGTGTAGATGTCTGGGTGGAGGACGTGTAGCACTGCCGGGGTGAGGAGTGACCCGGTTTGCATTTGCCTTAGAATAACCGCCTCCTCCCAACTAAGTGCCGGGCAATGCGGCGGCATTGTCTGTCGAGCTAGGCGGTAACATTTAGTCACTTCCTCGTAACTGGTCACTCAGTCTTGTGTTTCGAACCACCACTCGGAACGGTCCCTCTCGGATGCGCGGAATGTAAGCTCTCGCTCCGCCGAATGGGCCGTTTCGTTGTGATTCGGTGAGGATGCACCATCTCCCGCGTGCGCCGGGAACCACTTGATGCGGATAGCGTTATCACGGTGTTGGAGCTGAAGCTTACTGATGATGGCGGCCGCCGGCGCGCACACTCGCCCCTTGGCAAAGTTGCGCACTGCGTTCCTTGAGTCTCTGAGCACGGTGCGACACTGGGCCTCCGAGATCGCCAGAGCGATGGCAGCCTCCTCGGCGTCTGTGACATCCGTGCACCGCACACTCGCTGCCGTTGTCTTGGCAACGAATCCTTCTCGCTTGTATTCCGCTGCGCCGACGTACCGGGCGTGCGGGTCCTTAGCGTGTTGCTCGGCGATAACATTGGCCCGCGCCTGCCGCCGTTCTTGGTTGTAGTCGGGGTGCATGTTCTTCGGGATGGGGAGCACGTGGATAAGGGCCCACGCCTTATCGCTGATCTCGCACGATTGCCGACTGGGAGCTCGGGGATTGTAACCCAGATACGTCAGTATACTGCGGTCTCTCTTGGTGGTAGAGAGGCGCTCCACTTGCGCAGTGACCTGCGCCTCGGCTATTTGCTCGAAGGTGTTATGGACGCCGAGGTGCAGGAGCTGAGCCGTACTCGTTGTCCTCTTTAGTCCCAGCGCCCTCTTGTAAACCCGTCTGATCAGTGTGTTTATCTTTGTCCTGTCAGTGACCTGCCAGTTGAGGTAGGCCGCAACGTAGGCGATGCGACTGGTCACGAACGACTGTAGGAAGCGCAGAAGGCTGTCTTCACGCATGCCTGCCCGTCGTGTCGAGACTCGATGTATGAGCCGGATAGCGTCCATTGCATTGGTGGTAATCTTGTTGATGGTCTCGTCGTTGCGGCCGTTCGTGTTTAGTAGCAGGCCGTGGACCCTGATATTGGGAGCTGCGTGGATGCGCAGCCCCGATGCAGTCACGATCTTTATGTGATCGCACTCCCGAGGGAGAGCGCGTTTCCGTTCCGGTCTTAAAAGTGTGAGGACGAACAACTCGTATTTTTCGGGCGAGCACACTAGGCCTGTGCCGTCAAAGTGTTGCTCGATGGCAGTAACAGCCTCTTGTAGCTGCTGCTCAATGCTGGCGTCGGCGCCGCCTGCCACCCACAGGGTAATGTCGTCGGCGTAGATCGTATGCCGGACGCCGGTCCCTTCTACTGCCCTCCGTACCCCGATCATGGAGTTGCTCAATGAGGTAATATGCTGCACTTGATTCAACTTGAACCGAGTACAAATTTAAGTTAGCCTTTGGCATTCTATTGTTGCTTCATTGAATGTCTCAGTTCAATGCCACACAAAGCGGAAGTCCTGAAAGCAGGAAAATTTGGTAAAATGAATACAGTCGCGCTAGAATCGACTGCTTCGCTGGCACGTGACTGCGGAGCGAAGCGTTTCGCTGGCAGTTACCCTTTAGTCTAGGCCGCATTTCCAATCACTTTCAATCGATGATTCCAAGTTTCCTTTCGAAGTGAAGGTCACAAGTTTGAATTCATCGGCTCGATAGTTCTGCACCTTTTGGTTCTCAGAAATCTTTTATTTACCACCGGACCGAAATCAACCTAGTTAAAGAGATTAACAGAATCCATTTGTATTAGAATGTAAACTGAACGCGCGCTCTCTTACCCGGTGTCCCCTAAAGGTGCATGTCAACTCAGGATTTTGCATTGCTTCGCTTTAAGCTACTTCCCAAGGAGGACAAACCAGCGGGTCAATATTGCAGTGTGTGTTGTTAATTCACTGGTTCTATGTGGGCTGGACATTGCCAACACAGCCCCAATATTGGGTCGGCGGTTTGTGTTACCCAGGAAACCTACAAATTACCCGCATACCACAGCTGTATATACCTTAAAATATTTTGGACAAGTTCATCAGAAGCCTATTAAAGTATTAGGTCCTGCGCGGAGTTCTCTTTCATTTCTTTCGCTGCCGCAAAAATGCCCCTATATCCTATTCGTGTGTGTTATTCTCTCCACTATCTGTTCTACTGTGACTTTATGCCAAAGAGGTCGCGCTCCAGTTACTACGCCTTGCATTCGTTGCCAGGTTAGTGGCTGTATGTTTCCTGAAGCATTTCAAACATTTTTTTCTGAATAATTCTGTCCTTTCTATCGGCTTTCCGTAAACGAAGTTTTCTCGCGCTGCCTTCTTGATGCTCATGAGTGAAGCCGACGAAGGCCCATAAACAGCAGACAGAAGGCAGCTGAACTAGCAGTCCTCTCGTAAGCGTACTCCACAGAGATGTTCTGCTACACTTTTTATGCTCTGCTGTAACTCTCTGGGACTGTCTGCATCTGCGAAGTCGAAAAGTTTCTTCCAGATGCACGCATGCAAAATAGGCGAAAATGGCTTTGAATGGAATCTTGCTCGGCACAGTGGTCGACAAGGAACAAACTGGCTCGAATTGAAATCCTGACAAAATAGGGTGTGGCAAGAAAAGAAGTCCACGTTGCACACGCCGTGCGTAAGTAGGCCACGACGAGTTGTCTGCTCCGCATGCTGCTCTGTATTCCACTTCTAAGTTGCAGGCCCGCTTTCCTTTCTTTCCTTTTCCATTCCCTATAGCTTCGCCGCCACTTTAGAGAAAAAGAAAATGAATGGGGACTGCGTGCTTGAGCACCCACTACTGTAAACATAATCGAAGTGAAAAAAAAAACATGATTGATAGAGGTATAGTCACACACGAACCCGAGTCCAGTGGGCTGCTGACATTCTTGCTGAATATGTCTTAAATGGACATCTTTGGCTCGAACAAACTCACAAGTGTTCTCTTGCTTAAACACGCAGGCATGCAAAACTGAATGTGAAGTGAAACCTTGCTACATTCAAGGAATAAGAAGCGAAGATGATTGCCTTGAGAACGTTCCGACTTTATAGTCTATTCCAGCGCGGCAAACATTGCTTGGACCAAGCAACTTCGGTACTGTGTTATAAGTCGCATAGCCGGCATTATTTAATAAAGCTGATATCTGCGTATTAAAAAAGGTTATTTTTCGCACTGGCGTATCAGCACAGAACATATGATAGGCTCACTCACGTCGTAAGCATGGTCACTTAGAGGGTACATGCTGTTTCTCTGGTCTCAAACCGATGAACCTCGATGGAAGCACAATAGTTTCGTTACATTGGTGTCTGGGTTACATTGATGTCTGAGACTGTATAAGGACGGGAATAAAGGGGACCTTCTAATTTCTTAAGGCTGTGTACTTTTGTTTCCTTGTATCCAAGAACTAATGGACAGCAATTAATGGTGGCAATTGTCAAGTGAGTATGAGGTGGATAAGGAAAAGAGACATAGAACAAAAACGATGCTACAGGCGAAGAATTCCAATAATTTTTTCCCACCAGAAGCATGTGCTGCATCAAAATCAAACTTACTTCGACATCATGCTTAGTCGTAAGGTGTACTGGGAAATTTTGTAAGGTGCTCACATGAATGCATCGATGGCAGTAGTAAAACCACGAGCTGAGTAACTTCCTTTTATATCTGTGCTGCAGACGTCCCGAATAGCTCAAATACCAATGATAGACAATAGGTGGCGTCACTGACAATGAATAACAGAAACAGTATCCTAAGGGGTTTTCCGGACACCGAGATTATTGCGAGGTAATGAAGATTTGGAGTCTAGTTTTTGTTGAAAATACTTTTCATCGAAAATTTCTGAGCAAGTTAAAAGAAGTTGAGTGCGAAGCGAAGAGAACCCTTCGTCATCCGCACCCATATAGACGAAAGGTAGCAAGCAGATATTGTATCTTTTTCCTGGGACAGACAAAAATACAACACAAGTCTCATCGTAGCGGGAGACCAGATTAAAGAGAATGGTTCACCAAACTGTATATTGCTGGGAGCTAGGAAGCTAAAACTTTTATAACAAAATGTAAGTAGCAATGAACAGGGGTAAAAACAAGAGACAAGCTAACACACGGTGTTACGATGCCGACGTAAGGTTGGCAAAAACCAACCAACAAAATTAAGGGCGGTTGGGAAAGTATTAAGCCATGGGGTGATAAATGTGTAGAAGAATATTCTAAGGAGGTAAAATATAATGTTTTGTAACTCCAAAACATTTACTTCCTCGACTTCTATCATGCAGCTGAGGTGTACCCGCCTCTCGCATAATTATGTCCACAGCTCAATCCTCCTAACGCAATAGGCATATGTTTTTAATGGCCGGAAACACGGACTAACTTGACCGAGGGTTCTCAGTGAGTGCTCATATGCGTAGGCATAAATTTGCATTCATGAGAATGAGAATAGGCTTTTTATCTGTGTAACAATTAATGTTCAATAATTACACTCTTCTTTTGACGAAACATAAACGATAAATGTCTCAGGGGGAGCCATTCACATTTCTGTGCACGCGCCGTCCGTGTAGAGTGCGTTCTCAATAGAAGTTATTAAAGAGTGCAAGGACGGAGTCCTCCACTGCGGTATCCTTCATAGCCTTAGTGGCCAGCCGATAACTATTCAGAGGCATCGCCACTATTCTGGAGAAAATTTTTTGCTAACCGTGAATATTTAAGCAATAAATACTAATTATCTAACTCTTTTGTTATTAGTTTGAGGAAGGAAACGTTGAATTAAATCTTTATCGTCTTGAAACAGGGTTAGCTGCGACGTTTACACCAAACTAAAATTTACATTGTTTTATTTATTACCATCCAAAGTAAGCAATCCCGCGTACAGCTGCTGTCATTCATATCTCAACCAGCGCACACGTAGAGCTTTATCCGAGAAAACGCTCCAAAGAATAGATGATTTTGGTGTCCGAGATGTGTCTTCGGAACCTTAAGTGGCACTGCGGTCGCTTGGATAACAAAATTATTTCATGTAAACGATAGCTTCTCGCTAACTTTGCAATGAGCTGCTTTTAACGGTACATTAGAACTTTAGTGATGACAGCTTCTTTCTGAAGCAGACAAATAAAATTTAGCTCCTTAGTCTTCGAGAAGAATATATGTTTCAAGACGAAAAAGTGCGCCATTCTCGGCCACAAGGCTTTCAACTGCCTTCAGCGATTTCACATGAGTTTGACGCACTACCAATTTTAAAACGTTGTTTAGATTTAGGTGGAACAACTAGGATATACACAGGGGGAATGTTTGACTGGTTACTGGATCATATATTGAAAGCAACGAGAGATACCTTGGTCTGTATGCTAGGTTGGTTGCAGAGAAAAGCAAACAGTATGCGCATCCTGATTATTCGACTACTATACAACCTAAGGGGCAGATTAAACTTCTCATTTTTAATAATGACTGGCAGTGATATATTGGCAAATTGAAAGGCGATGAAATCAATGGAGAGCGACTCTTAAATTTTAGTAGGTGTCAATGTGACTTTTGGTTATCAAACGTAAAAAACACATCTCTAAAAGGTTGCCGAGTTGTCTCAAACGGGATGTATATTTATAAAATGACATCACTTGAGTTTTCGTACATTCAATACAGATGTGAATTGTGTATTTGATTACGTCAAAGATAATAAAATATTTAATGCGACGCGCAGTGAGGACATTTTATAAATATATAATGCGTGAAAGTGCACGGAATGAGCTTCCACATACATATATTTCAAACCTGCAATTTCGACTCCCCTTGCCAGTTAAGAAAACAAAACATGGGGTATACGTTTCACGTTGACAGCCTTAAAATTCTTTATGTAATATCCCTCGATAAACGAGAAATCAGAAAGCTGCTTTGTTATTTATGTTTATAATCGCTCATAAATAGGCTGTATAACTAGCACGATGTCATCCCGGCCGTACAACCATCCAATAAAGACCACAGAGAGGTATCGGTCATAGTTAATGTTTACAATGTTTCTAAGGCTTACAAATGTCTAAGCATTAGAAACAATTACGGCGTACTGGTTTTCGCTGGCCGCAAGCTGCCGACTCTTGCTTCCTTTTGAATTGCGTGAGTTGTGCGTTTTGTAAACCTAGTATAGCATAGCCACTAGCAGATAGTTTTACATTATCATTTTATGTAAATAAATGCGTATAGTAAATATCTTATCTGAAAAAATAACCCACGCGTCAGCCCCGCTGGCCCCGAAGTGAAGGTTCTGCAGCGGTTCGCTTCCCAGTTTTTAGCGGCAGTATCTCTTAACGAAAGTGTTCTTGAAACGAATCCTTCCAGGCATACACAAAGCATTGGCCGAAGTGCCGCTTATCAGGAGCGTCCACATTCTTAACACTGAAGCGAAATTTTGGGTAAACATTTCCTCAGTGGAAAATAATTCCCAGAACGCTACATATTTAGGAGAGCGGACATTTAGAAGTTTCCTGTGTACTTAGAGGACGCACCCGCCATATCCGTGAAACCTCGAACTGAAACTAAAAGCCGCAATCATGATCGATATTTATGCATCTCAAGTAAATAGCAAATACTCGCCACTGCCTAATGTCGGATATTCTATCTCAGCTGAGGGACGCGGCATGCGTGGTCCTTTAGTTGCGTGGTTTTACCTGAAAAGCAGGAATATCTTACAATTCCTACAGCACCTGCAGACCTGAAGAAGTAAGAAAATATTGTAAGGCGATAGTACTCATGCGAAAGAAACACGAGTTGAACTAAAAATGGCGACTTGCAAAAAAAGGTGAGGGCCGCACTGGACGCCTCCTTGTTAACATGTTTTGAATTTGTATTAATCTGAACCCGTTAATCAGGATGTGGGACGTAGCTGCATATCAAGGCTGGACACCGATGGACAAATATAGGAGCACCCACACTAGCTCGTGCGCTGTGCAGGAGTTTCCTCCACATCTGATTTTAACGTGTTAACACTAGCACGTCCTAATCGCAATACATACATCACTTCTGCGAGGCATGCGACGCCTCGGCAGGGAGGAGGGTATATGAAGGGAGTAAAATCTCCGGCTCTTCTTTAAACAAAATTGAGGGAGGCAGAGGTGAATCGCAGATGGAGCAGAGCGAGAGGTTCGGATGAAGATTGTCATTGTTTGTGAATGTGAGGTTGGAAATAAATAAATGCGATAAGCGACACATGCTGCGATTGCCTCATCCGAGGGATAAAGCGGAGAGGACTTACGGCATATCGCAGGATCAGGATATTGATAAACTAGATTACGCCAACCCCTTGCATGGTGTCAAGACGTCAGCGAAAGCGTCTTCGTGCAAAAGGCATAACGAATACTGCCGCCCAAAATCAACCTGACCGCCTCTGAATTTTCTGGCCCGATAGTATTTTCCCTGCTTATTTGCTGCCATCCCTTACACAAAGAAAAGTTTGAGCATAGCTTGAGGTTTAGGAAACTTGTGCATACCTGCGTAACGTATTGTCTGCAAACTATATTTTCAGACAACGAATAATAATCTTTGAAGTAATAAATCAATTCAAAACCTTCGGCTACTACATGTTATAGCCAAGGTTATTTGAGTATTTGATGACGCTTGCATCTCGCTTTTTCCGTAATACTGAAACTTCCCAGAATGTAATTGAAAAAGAGGGGGATTTACATACCATAAAAAGGTATTTTCTGTGTCTGTGCGTACCCTAGTCTATCTAAGCTAATAAGATGAGAGCGGGAACATAACGACACTCTTAAAAACAAGCTGACAATCTGCGACTGAATGAAACCTCGTTTCGATAAGTCTGCCTATAATAAGAACAGCATCACTGTGTTTCCGGCAAATGATACTGCCTCCGTTACAAATATCAATAAACGCGGCAATTTTCACCACTCGTTTATGTCCATTTGCTACACATTTAGCCCGAGTGAAAGATTGCGTATTCTATCTCTATCTAGCATAGATGTTGTCACAGCCTCGTCAATTCAGTACCACCTTTTACCATGTATTTTTGCGACCATAATAGGAAAGTAATTCCAGCCAATTCAGCCGGCTTATTCCATAGAACAGTGACAGACTTCGAAATAACTTTCGCATCAGTTTATTCTAGTATTTACTGTACAATGAATTGTGTTAGTAAACACCCTGGATAGCAGACTTACTCAGCCACCAAGCCCAAAAAGTATGTGATAGTAATCAAGACTCCGTCTATATTTATTAAATACCATTTAGCAGTTGTCTTAATCATATTTTATAGCAGGGAGTTTAAACTCAAGCAGCGAAAGTACACTAAGAATGTTCATGCGAAGCTAATGCTTGCATTATATCAACCGGTGTTGTCAATTCGAACTAGAACTAAACTTTAAGCAGAAAGTATACCCTATTTTCGCTTTGAAACGGAACAGAACAGAGCACATTTTTTTATTGACTATCTTGGAACTGAAATCTAACTTGAATAATTCAGAGTACTTGATGGTCGACAGCTGAGATAATAAAGTGACAACCGTTCCAAACATTTCTTGATCTGAGGTGAACCCTACATTTGGTGCATCATAACTTCTTTCTTTTCTCACGAAAGGAACTGTGTTTGAATATGGTTAACATTCAGTATTACGCGCCGCATTAAGAAGTATAGTACCCAAATTGCAATTTAGTAAACATGAGGCTAAACTGGGCGGGAGTAGCGTCTAGAAAAACACATGAAACGCTTCAAAAGTCATTGAAAAGTTTTACAACACAGAGTGTAGGAACCTGAATAATATTTACATGGCTTCCTTCAAGAGACTTCAAGAAAGTAACGAAATTAGTAACACTGTTGTCAGTAAGGAAATGTCGCGAGAGCGAAAGTTTTCTTTCATTGCTTAGCATGTGGCACGCGGCATTACGGCATTTTATGCCTTATCTTGAGACCAGCTACTCGTAAAGATGGAAACGAGTGGACAAGCTACTAGGGAAGTGACTGGCGGTTTTCGGCGCACGCCACAGCTGAGGCTTATAAGTTTTTCGTGCCATATCATTTGTAGTTCATTTACAAGTAACATATATTACGCGAGACGGCGGCATACTCCAAGCGAATGAGAAATCTTTTTAGTGCCCACAAACATATATTAGTTTTGTGATCCGCTGGGGGGAGAAGGGGTGGATATGAACAAGAAATATTTTCACCGGATTTTATTAAACATCCTCAAGATTTCGTCGTCTGATTGCCATACATAAGCGTTTATCTGGATGCAGCAGGGGCAGATAAGGGTGTCACGCCTAAGCGAAGCGGATGAAGGTAGAGAGATGTGCTTTATTTGAGAAATGCATTTGTTGCACATGATTCCGAAAAAAAAAGTTGATTTCATGCGTTTTCGATGAAAACAAAAGTGCTTACAAGACTCGCGAACCGTGATGGGTGCACGACTGAAAGAACGGTGTCTTGCGGTGAAAGGAGTGCACATCGTGACTTGTCTATTCACGAGAACTGTGCATGTGTCTTAATGTAGCTACATGTGAGACTTGCAGTGCCTACGATACATGCAAGAAGTGAGTGTTAAAGTTAACTGTGCATGAGTACCTTGCGTCATCAGGTGACAACCCGCGGTTATATTTAGGCCTTTTTCTTTTGTCTGCCAAGCCAGCCAGCTGTACTCTTATGATCGGGCGTGTAAGGCAGCTCTGATCATTTTACGAAGGTTTCGGTTCTCCGTCAAATAATACGGCACAATAAAAAAAATCGAGTGTCTTCCCATAGGAAGCGCGGCGGAATGTGCGATCGGCCAAGGCACCGCGCCTCCTCGCTTCCATTCACACGGGCACAAACCCGTCTAGAGACAGAGCTCGGGGAATTCATGAGAAGTTTCTGGAATGAGGGAGAAAGCATACACTGTCAGCGGCTGCGTCCCCCTGGTTCGTTCCCGGCACTTCTCTATCATTACGTGATCATCACGGCGAGGCGCGCTGACCGCGGCTTCAAGAAACTTCGAGTGTTCTCTGGCGGGCGGGTGCTTACCGCAGTGTTTAACTTTCTTTCAGGGATTCTCTGCGTTCTAGAAGCCTGAACGCAATTATTTAGGCCCGCGTCGAGTCCTGATTGCTGGTTACGGATAGGGTTTCGACAACGGCAAGCAAGCGAAATATTAGATTACTCGTGAGAGGGGAGCGTTGAGCCACAGTGATGTTTGGCGTGTCAGCTCGTTGAGCTGTGCTAAATATTGAGCAAGGTTTTGTTCCGTGAAGTTGTGTATCTAATCTGTAAATAAGTTTCTGTATTGCTCGTACAGTTTATAAAATAAGCATGTGTTGCTCCTAGGTTGTCTTCCTTCATCTCCTCATAGCAACTTCACGCCGCCCGCTAAGTAGAATTTATGTGTAGAAGTGAAAAAAGGGAACTACAAAAGTGTCTTACGATAAATAAAGCTCATTTGCGATAAACCATATTTATGCTGGTCGACACGCTGTAGAAGTCTAGGAAATACGCGCCTGAAAATCACCAGCACGCATACGTAAGCAAGAGCTAGCTTACATTGCTCCCTCTTATGTGAACATCTATATTTTTTTATTATTTGAAGGCTTGCCATGGTTGCGTAAAATAAGGCTGTCATAGAGTCTATATTCATCAAGTAACCGGAGCAAGCTCCGGCTCTTAATATTATGGAACATATCGATCTGTTTTGTTGTTACAGGGCTGATTGTCATCGTATATATTTAGTAAAGGTTACGATATGAACTTTTCTGCTATATACGTCGATTTTCCTGGCCCTGATGTTAATGTACGAAGTTGGACGCAAGACGCAAGTCAGGAAGAGAAAGTGGTAATATATTATTAATCTACGAAGAGCATAGTGAGGCATCCATTATTTTGATTATATACGAACATTTAGCATGTGGTGTAATTTCTACAGGTCTTCCCACGGGCTGTTGATTTAATTTTATCAAAGTAGCTATATATGTAATGTACAAGTTTGTGTAGTGTAGTCTTGATCGGCGCCGAGTAAAATACAAAAACGAAACACATTAATTGATGCTTGAAACACTTAGAAATCCATTTAAGTTGAAAATATTTCTAGTCCTAAACTTGTTTAGAGCGTTTGGAGTCACTGCACTGTGAGATGGTAAAATTAAACAGTACAACCAACGAGCCAACACTTGCTATACACAACTGAGAAGAATAAGTTCTTTCGAAGTTCTCATGCTCATTCTGCGCGCGTAATAAAAAGATACGCGTTTGAAACCCCAAGCGATGACAATCGCCATTCATGACTGACTTGCGCGCCTTATGTCACCAAAACTTAGTTTAAAGCTGTTATGAGCAAGGATCAGAACGCAGATGAAAATTTTTTGACTACTCAGGTGAGTCTGCAGTACCTAAAGTTTAATATGTGTATACAAACACGGAGGTGCTTGAAAACCCCAAGCCATGACTTCCCGTCGCTATTCCTCCCAGAATCACGCTGTAATGCGAATGGCTTTCACGCACCGATTTCCTCAAGCCGGCCGTTGCTGTCCTATACTGCATTCCTCCCAGACGGACGCTTCGACTTGAACACTGAGCGGCCAGGGCTCAATCCGGCTTGCCGTAGCTGAATTTTTCGCAATCAATCACGGCACTGACCGGGGAGATCTTTTCAGCAATGCAGAGGCGCATTGCAACACATCCGTAGCAATCAAAACTTTGCGAACTTTCATCTCGGAGTGCCTCAGTTCGAGAAACTTTCTGAACATTTTCCAGCCCATTGTATTTCATCGTCAACAGGCTTTGGACACTTGGGAAGAAAAGGTAAATTTTGAAAACCGCGCAACAATGAGAGAACATTAAAAAAATAAATTTTTAGCATGCTTTATATATACGCTTGATTATGGAGTAAGAGAGGTACCAATGAGCACAAACCTTATTCAGTATTCGTTTATGTAGTACTGAAATAATAAAGGCACCAATGTACATCAGGTTTACTCAATATATGTTTATTCATTTGCTGGCACGGTGGCCCATAACGTTTATCAAGTAAGAGTGTCTTTCTAATTACACGAGAAAAACAATCAAACAAAGCATCAACGAAATGACGGCAACAACCGTTTGAGCTTAATGAGAAATGTTCTGGTTTAACTAAATTTTAAGAAAGCGGTAAACGTTGAGCTCCACGACACTCATCGAAACAACGCTTCGTTTAGAAATGTGTTTTTTAATTGCTTGAGTATGTGAATACTGATATTCAGGCCGCCTATTGCATAGCATTTTACAGACCAGGTATATGTTTTGTTATCCAACATGAGTTTACTAACTTTGGAGCGCATTTGTAATTTGTTATATTGCTTTGTAGAAAATTAGAGGAATCGTTGAGCACATCTCTATTTGTCCTTCTTAAGCGTTTCCTCTCGGTAAGCTCTAGACGAATGATTTTTTTCAACGCAGCAGTGTTAGAGGCGTCACTGTATAGAAACTCAGCTGGTGCCGGCACAGATGTCGGCGTTGCGAGAAAAGAATTCAAAGCATACAACGGGAGAGTGGAGCTCTTAACGTTGCGGTCTTGTACCTTTCAAGGCGGAGCATAACTCTCTTTATATGCAAATTGCGCGTAGATTGGCCGCATAAACATCTGGGCCTATCACACGCGTTATGCGCAAGGATACTGCTAACGGCGGGCGCGTATTTATGTTAATGTCATTTCACTGCAGCTTTTGAACATCGGCACTGGACCGTCAGGACCAAAGAGGATGTTAGCGATGATCACCGTAAGACAGCTATCGCTCTTAAAACTCTGCGGTATAGACAATGCTGCAGTTTATAATTAAGCAGCGCAGTCATTTTTTTCCTCATTGAAGATAGTAATAAATTTTATTTATTTATTTATTAAAAACGGCATAAAATTAGATATTTCTATGGAAGCTGCTGACGTGGGTAACAAGATTGAACTAAATAATTGCTCGTTGCGCTTCTTGATGTGACTGCGTTACCATGCCCTTGGGTACCAAACTGTCACTTCAGATTTGTCTGCGAGCCAGCTGCGAAAGAAAAAAAAAGCTGTCTGTATCGCTAAATGTGATAAGCCAAGTTGTGTGCTCGCGGCACTGTCAAGTTGCTTTTCTATCTTGGCTGCGAGAATTGATTTAGTGGCTGCCTCATTTCGCCGCAATCCCGCCTACTCTGACCAGGGGCTAAAAAATGCCTCACAACAATCCTACAGTACCCGCGGCCCACCAAATTGGGAAAAAAACTACTGCCGCTAGATTGTAAGCTACGCTGGCTAAGCGTGGGCGCGGTAAATATGCAATCCGCGCAAGCACCCCTAGATTTTGCACTGAACCTCTGGAAAGCGATTCAATTTGCGCCATCAAAAAGAAGCGCATATAATCAAAGTAGGAACTCATCAAACCCGAAGTGTCGACACAAAATTCTCAGTACAATGCTTCAGCTGCTTTTCTTCAGACCATAAAGCTCAAATTACACCTCTTTTTTATGCCTGTGTTAAGCATCCAAATGTCACTTTTTTTTTTTGCGGTGTCAAAGAAATCGCTTAAATCCTGAGCCCGCACGTGGTCCTGAGCCCGCACGTGGTCACAAATTATTACCAAACGAACAAGGATTGCTAGGATATCTATATTCAGGTGTTTTTATTACGCCTGCAAAAGAAAAGAAGCGCAGCATTTAGTAGTGTTGCCTGATCATACTTACAGAAAGCATATAAAGGTTGCATAAGAGGGCATAGATCGTAAAAAGCTTTCTTACCAATTATACCCTACGTAATGCAGCTGTCTATGATTTGGAGAATTACATTTTACTGTAGCCTAATCTCATAAGACAACCAAAGGTCACTATCGACATAAATTCAGATCTGCTCAGATTTTAACCTTGCAAACTTCACATTTAAGTGATTGCAGAAAACAAGCAATATCAAACTGAGCCATGAACATGTTTTTTCGAAACTATGATGCGCATTTACACAGTTCTTGCTCATTCCTTAATACACTCCAATGTTGGTGGCTAATAGCATTCTTGTTGTTGAAGTTAAGCTGCATAGGATCAGTGGATACTTCTTCGCACAGTTGCCATTATATGTGTTTCTATTTTATGGCGCCACGGACCCCTCAAGCCACCTATTGGTAGCTTTGTTTCCCGTTTTCTTCATCTGTGGAATGTACACGGTCGTCCACTTCTACCTTGAACACCGCTCTGCGTGGCCAGCGCTCCGCGGAGCGCCTCTCGCGGGTGCCTGGGGAACGAGCGCGCAAGCGCAGTGACAGCTGTAGGTGGGGCCTCCGCTGCGTCGTCTGCTTAAGCGGCGGCTCCGCCAAGGCGCGCCTTGGCGG
>JAJIZL010018870.1:228083-267976 GCA_023969395.1 Amblyomma maculatum | reverse complement strand
AGAGAGAGAGAGAGAGACTTCGGGTTAACTGAGTCAGAAAAATAGGTGTTTAGATTCGCATTATATTCATTCTCAGCTTTGGACAATTTTCTTTTAAACGAAGCTGCAAAGCGTTTGTAATAATTCCAAGTGTTTTGGGCACAGGTTATGGGCTAGGAGCATCCATGCGGCTTTCCTCTGACGATAGGGTCTTTCACATACTTCATTTCGCCACTTCAAAGCAGTCTTGTTTCTAATGGCAGACTGAACAACAAACTCTGGTCGCCGAATTGCGTCTAACATTCAGGTCAATACTTCAGGGTTGCAATTCGTTTTATCCGAGTGGGCAGAGGACCTGAAGGCCACTCCTAGAAATTTCTTGAAGAGTCCAAGGTTGACTACTTTACATACTGTACCAGTTGGCCTAAGGGGACTACATCCCATGATGAAAGTGATTGGGTAGTGATTCGTTCACGTACTGTAGTCTATCGTAGACCACAGTAATACTTAAATACCATTTGTAGCAAATTCAATCACTGAATGAGAATTTGCTCTCATATAAGTAAAGGCGCGGCTACTATAACTATATACATCATTTCTTAGCATCCAAGACCAAAGTAACTGCCCACTATAGTGTGTTTTGCACCCCATATGACATGATGGGAATCGAAATCCCCACTCAAAACTACATTTTAATTATCGAATGTGTCTAAAGGTACGTCCGATGTATCTATTCGAATCTCGTAAAGATACGGCGCACGTCGATATACATGACTCATGGCTATATGCACATCGAACGCCACATTCCGCTTGTTACACGTGAATGAATCTTATCCAGGTCTATAACATCAGCTAGCTGCGCGACTCTCGATGAGTTGCTACGAAGAGTTCATCCGTTCTAACATAGATCACGCTCTTCACTCAGGGTTGTGTACGGCAAGCATCGCTGTCACACACATATATCTGCAAGCGCATATATCTGCATATATCTGCAGAGTGTGATATGCAAGTGATCGTTGCTATAACCACGCATCCATGTTCCCACGGCTGGCCTACCCCGAGGCACAAGAATGTTCAACCATGGACGTATCAATGATCGAAGAGAGGACGGATTTTCACAATATTGGGCACGAAATTGATAGCTACCAGGGCTCGGTGTTAGAGAAATTCTGCCTTGGCCATGCACAATTCAGTGTTTCAGGTGTGGTCAGTAGCTATAGGTTTGAACAGTTGGCCTTTCAAGTCAACGGCGCCAGCGATGGACCGGCGGAGCGATTTTTCACGCTACACCGCTGTCTTGCTAGAAAGCCTACCTAGGCTGCGTTTGACATTCAACTGCTTTTTGTGGGCCCCGTAATTGAATGCAACGCCTTCAGAAACGCTGTAAATGTTCAAAAATGTGCTCTCTTCAACAGTTTCACTCCAGACTGCCAAAGCAGGCAGACGCTGATAAAGCAGTTGAGCATTCCAGTCGAAATCAAACATCTGCACGTGTTTAGAGATCTGTAAAATCGCCTTCAGTTTTTTAAATTATTAGAATAGGTCACTTTCCGATTGCTGGGACATAGACCCTCATGATAGCGCTGCCACGTGAATAAGGACCACACCAGACCGAAAGCTTGTCTCATATAACATAGCTACCCAAGGTATACCTTACATCGTTGTGTTGATTTTTATGGTGCATATGCGACTAATACTGCCATGCACGAAGAACAAGGTTTAATGTATTTATTTTCTGTGTAATGACTAAAATATTCTTTAGGATGTAGCTTGTTTAGGAACATTTTAGGAAACCAAAAATGCAGGAAATTTGCACGTCTCTCCTAGGATCATGCTGGGATGGAAAGAAATCTGTTGCAAATTGTACAAAATGTTTTCCTCTAAAATGTCTTCCTATTTTCTCGATTCTGGCGTACGTGTAAGTAAGATATGGTTTATTGTTAGTTCATCTCCACACTCTTTGCATATTGGTTTGTCCTCTTTCATAATATGAAGCAGTGTGTGGTGTGGGTATCTGTTTTGTGAAGATCACCTAAAATGTCCTCATTTGTGTTTTTTATGGCTGCATGATTTCCATTCCTCGATGACAGGTTCTACAAAGTATAGTTTGTAGTTTATTTCAATGTTGCAAAATTTCTGCCATTTAACTCTCACTTTACTTTGTATAAGGTTCTTAATATCTTCATGCAGCATATTCACCCTCTGTAATTTAGCATTGCGGCAGATAACCTGGTTATTTCTTTTCATCACCTTTCAAGACAGCTGTCCCGATTTCATAAAGTGTAGGGTTTCTGACGACAGGAACTCCTTGGAAGTCATAGAAAGAAATCAGGTCCACAATCATGAGTTATCTAGGGTATGCATATAGATGTCCATCGCTCAGTGGAATGGTGTCAGTACGCTGTTACAACAGGTCCTGTGGTAACAACCATTGTCTGAGGTGGTCCTTTAATGGGAATTAAAATACCATGTAACTGCAGGTACTGACAGAACTCTTGATCATGTTATGTGATAATGCCATCCTTGCGTAGGTATACATTTCAGAATCTGCAGTGCACCACTTGACCATTTGACACCAGTTTGTGTGAAAATGTATTTTTCATGCATGTTAACCATATTTAACAGATGGACCCTTCGCAAAAACCAAAAGTGCCAAGAGCCAAATGTCATGAGGCCACACGACATGGCAGGAGCTGTTAAGTCAGGCTTACAAAGTTATATTTGAAATATGTTCTGGGACGTTTCAGCTCCAATTAAAAAAGGTTGCTCCTAGGCCATGGAGGCATGTTTGTACAGTTTGGTTAACGTGAGGCTTACAGAGGTTTATGCCAGGTTGTCTGTCACATAACAAGGCAGCCTACGACCGTAGGCTAATGAGTATGTCTGAGATAACAGAGACACGAATTAAGGAATTAGTAATTACGTTTGTAGCAAAGAGCATGTAAATAAACGGGAATCCACAGTGGGATCTGCAGAGAAGAGCCATTAACGCTGGCGCATCATACCCTAACAGGTCGAGATTAACTCCCTAATTTTTTGCCTGCTCAAAGCTTCTCAGTTTCTTGGTTCTTCCAGGTGAGGAAGATGTGAAAATGATAGCATCGAGAATGCCAGAGACCATCGTTAACAAGGATGCTGATCCCAACAGCGTACAAACGATTTTTAGAAAAGATGGGTGACTAGTAATGCTGGCAATAGTTGTAGCTAAGTGGAAAGGCATGAAATTGAAATGCAACGTATGCAGAGATATGTTGCGAGACGACCAGTCTGTGGTGTGCGACATCTGTCTCCGTTAGTTTCATCAAGTGATTGGCCAAAGCAGATGGGGCTTGTGGTTTTGTGATAAGTGCAGTGTAGTAGCATAGATGCAACCTTGCCCATAAACAACTGGAGTGCAGTAAGTGCATTGTTTTGTTTTTGTAAGATGTTCATGGTTTCCATGCAAACATTGCGAGAAATTTCTTCCTAGAGAATGTTTGCTGAAATGTGAATATAATGTGCAATAAACCTAGTGTTTTCTTGCTATTTACGTTTCCTTGTATACATTAGTTCTGTGTAGGAAACCACATGCTAGAAGGAAATGTAATGGCATGCATTTTGATACTTGGCCCTGTTGTGCTGGCTCAGTAGTTAGAGTGCTCGGCTGCTGAACCCATTAGATGCAGATTTGGTTCCAGGCACAGCAGGGTCATTTCAATAGAGGCGAAAAAATAGGCCGTCATGCACCGTACGGTATCAGTGCATGTAAAAAAACCCAGGTGGTCGAAATTATACTGGAGTCCTCAACTATTGTGTTCCTCATAGCTGTAATGCTAAACCAGATATTATATATCACATCGTACTCTGAGTAAGATGCTATTCATAGTCAGTTAATCATACACTAAATGAGCAATTTTTTTCTGCATGGTACAGCAGCTGTTGTACAATTTTATTTTAGCCTTCATGAAGAATATCACACTGGCTCCACATGGCCTTCTGTCGACCCTTGATATTGTCACAGAAGCCAGTGAAACTGGTTAAGCAGGTTTACTTACAATTAAGTACCGGCAAGATCAGGCACGGAACCGACTGGCGGGCGAGCACCGAGAGCGAAGAAGATGAGAGCGTGCCAGTCTCCCGAGCTCGCCACATGGCGGCGCCAGTAAGATAACATTGCGGCATTGCCCCTCCCGGTGGAAAAGGCATCGTCCCGATGCCGAGTGGCGAGGTCGAGGATAACCCTGTTCGGCGAGGATGCGCGTTTACATCGAGTAGTTAAAGGAAACAAAGAAAAAAAACACATGTAGTTTGACCTAGCGGGAGTAGAAGGGCTTCATCCTGGCGACATGTACGACTTCCGATTGTGCTTGCCGTCGGGATGAGCGAACAGTTCCTTGCGGGGTCACTTCGTAGCTGACGTCGCTGAGTTTGCGTTGTACTTCGTACGGGCCGAAGTAGCGGCGCAGAAGCTTCTCGGAGCGACCCCGCTGGCGAACAGGTGTCCACACCCAAACCTGATCGCCAGGGTTGTAAATTACCTCCCTGTGACGAAGGTTATACCGTCGAGCATCTTTAACTTGCTGTGTCCGGACTCTAAGTCTAGCCAGCTGGCGAGCAGCCTCGGCATGCTGGACGAATTGGTCGGCACCGGCAATCGATGGGTGGGCAACATGTGGCAGTAGCATTGCGTCCAGCATGGTGACAGCTTCGCGACCGTACACCAAACGAAACGGTGTAAAGCGGGCCGTTTCCTGGACTGCGGTGTTATAAGCAAATGTTGCATACGGTAGTATCCGGTCCCAGTTCTTATGATCTTCGTCGACGTACATAGAAAGCATATCGGCGATAGTCTTATTGAGTCGCTCAGTAAGGCCATTCGTCTGAGGGTGGTAAGCTGTTGTTCGGCGATGACAAGTGCCACTGAGCCGCATCACTTCCTGCATTAGAGCTGAAGTAAATGCCGTGCCTCTGTCAGTTAAAACGATCGCAGGGGCACCGTGACGAAGGACTAGATTAAAGATGAAAAAGTTCGCAATATCAGTAGATGTGCCGCTGTGAAGAGCTTTCGTCTCACAATAGCGGGTTAGATAATCTGTGGCGACTATAATGTACCTGTTGCCCAATGATGACGTAGGAAATGGCCCGAGCAGGTCCATACCGACTTGGTGAAAAGGTACTCGCGGAGGAACAATAGGCTGCAGCAGGCCGGCCGGCTTGACAGGTGGTATCTTCCGACGTTGGCAATCACGGCACGTCCTAACATAGCGCTGAACCATAGCGGCAAGCTTGGGCCAGTAGTACTTTTGTCGTACTCGTGCCAAGGTGCGCGAAAAACCGAGATGCCCGGCAGAAAGCTCGTCGTGGCATGCCTGCAAAACGTCGGTACGGAGCGGCGTTGGGACAACCAGCAGATACTGAATGTCGGTGGAAGCGTAGTTTTTCTTGTAGAGGACGCCGTCACGCAAGCAGAACGACGACAGGCCACGCGTGAAAAGGCGAGGCGGCGATGAGGCGGTTCCTTCGAGGTAATCGATGAGGGGCCGCAGTTCGGTGTCGTCTCGCTGCTGTTGAGCGAGATCTGGCGTCGAGAGAGCACCGAGAAAGACGGAGTCATCTGTTTCACTTGAAGAACACGGGATAGGGTCTCGGGATAGGCAGTCAGCGTCACTGTGTTTCTTGCCGGACTTTTACACAATTGTGACATCGAACTCCTGTAAGCGGAGACTCCAGCGGGCTAACCTGCCTGAAGGATCTTTAAGGTTCGCTAACCAACAGAGTGAGTGGTGGTCGCTGACCACTCTAAACGGCCGACCATACAAATACGGCCGAAATTTTGTTACCGCCCAGACAACTGCAAGGCACTCCTTTTCGGTAGTAGAATAATTCGCTTCGGAACGCGACAGGGTGCGGCTGGCGTAAGCAATCACCCGCTCAACGCCTTCTTCCCACTGAACGAGAACTGCACCGAGGCCAACGTTACTGGCGTCGGTATGCAATTCTGTGTCGGCCTCCTCGTCGAAGTGGCCAAGTACGGGCGTTGTTTGAAGGCGCTTGCGAAGCTCCTCGAAGGCCCTTTGCTGCTCGTCGGCCCAGATGAAAGGCTGGCCATCCTTTGTTAGACGAGTCAATGGTTCCGCTATTCGGGCGAAGTCGTGCACAAATCTCCTGTAATATGCACAGAGGCCCAAAAACCGACGTACGGAACTTTTATCAGTGGGGGTCGGGAAAGCAACTACGGCAGCCGTCTTCTCTGGATCAGGGCTAATTCCCTCAGCACTCACGACGTGACCCAGGAACTTGAGCTGTTGGAATGCAAAGTGGCATTTTTCTGGTTTTAATGAGAGTCCGGCCCGGCGGATGGCATTTAGCACGGCCGTCAATCGTTTGAGGTGCTCTTCGTAGGTCGGAGAGAAAATGACAACGTCGTCAAGGTAGGCGAGGCACGTTTGCCATTTCAGGCCGGCTAGGACAGTGTCCATCATTCTTTGAAAGGTTGCGGGAGCGGAACACAAACCGAATGGAAGCACCTTAAATTCGTAGAGTCCGTCAGGAGTAATGATTGCGGTCTTCTCTCGATCACGTTCGTCGACTTCGATCTGCCAGTACCCGCTGCGTAGACCGAGCGATGAAAAGTATCGGGCGTGGCGAAGTCGGTCGAACGAGTCATCGATTCGAGGCAATGGGTAGACGTCCTTTTTCGTAATTTTGTTAAGCCTCCTATAGTCGACGCAGAATCTGAGTGATCCGTCCTTTTTAGCGACCAGCACAACTGGTGACGCCCATGGGCTTGTGGACGGCTGGATCACATCATCGCGGAGCATTTCATCAACTTGCGCCCGAATAGCCTCTCGTTCGTTCGGCGATACTCGATAGGGGTGTTGGCGGATAGGGCGCTCGGTGGGATCAACTATAATTCGATGTTTGGTTACTGACGTCTGCTTCACTTTGGAAGTGACGGCAAAGCAGTCACGATAAGTGTCCAGAATTGCTTGAAGGCGGCGTTTCTGGGTAAGAGACAAAGCTGGATTCACGTCAGTTTGAACAGTATGTCCAGTGCTCTCGGGAGGGTTCTCGTTGGCCAGCGAAAGGGCGCAATGGGCGGATGGCGCACTGACTTCGTCAAAATAAGCGATAGCTGTACCTTGCGGTAAATGGCGGTATTCAGCACTAAAGTTCGTTAAAAGCAGTTCAGTTCGTTTACTTTTCAAGGCGGAGACCCCCCGAGCAACGCAGACTTGTAGGCTCAACAATAAATTGACGTTCGTTTCGGCGAGGCCTTGAAAGGCGGGGGGGGGGGTTGTCGCACTGCACTGTAACAAACATGCTGGTGCGTGGACGTAGAGTGACATGGTCGTCGCACACTCGGAAAACTGGCCTGTCTGTGTAGTCGTCGCTGTGCTGTCTGTACTCGTCGGAAATTGCGCGGTGAGTGGAAAACGTCACTATGAAGCCACGGAGGTCGATGATTGCGTCGTTTTCTCTAAGAAAATCAAGGCCGAGAATCAGGTCCTTGGAGCACTCTGCTAGCACAACAAAGCAGCACGAGAAAGTTACGTGGTGAATCTCGACGCGAGCGGTGCACACTCCGAGCGGCGTTACAACGTGCCCTCCGGCTGTCTTTATCGGGGCTCCGTGCCAAGGAGTCAGGACTTTTCGCAGAATGGTAGCAAGGCCATGACTCATAACGCAAAAATCAGCGCCGGTATCTACAAGGGCAGTCGTGTTGTGGTTATCAACGACGATCGGTATTTCGGCGGAATGTAGCTCACCGTCGACAAAGTGCGGCTTGTCAGGGATCGTCGGGCTGACGGGTCGTTCGTTACGTCGAATTACGGCGTCGAAGGTGAGCTTCTGTGATCGTCGGGAGGTCGTCGGACTCGTTGGTCGTGCGGTGCGTCGATTGGAGGCGTCGGAGGAAAGCTTCGGCGATCGTCGAAAAGTGGTCGGATTGTTGATCGGAGCGAAGGGTCGGAGGTCGGTATGTGTGATCGAATCGGTGAGCGGAGGATGTTGGTCGTAATGTCCATCGACGGCGGCCCTACCCCCGAGGGTCGCCGTCTTCAGTTTTCCCGGTGCGGACTTGGGGACTGCCTGAGGAAAGAACGGCGGCTAGTTGAAAACTGTCTCGGCGGTGGTGACCTGGACTGGCGTCGCTGGAGGGACGCAGGTGGGACGTGGTCGCTGAGGTATTGGTCGATATCCCGAGGTCGTTCGCCATAGCGCGGCCGAGGGGCATCCGGGGAAAATCCGCGCAAGCCCATCCGACGGTACGGGCAGTGGCGCAGAACGTGACCAGCTTCGCCGCAGTGGAAGCAAAAAGGCAGATTGTTCGGCGTGCGCCACGCGTGTGCTTTGAGAACTGGTGGTCGAGGTTCAGGCACACCAGTCGAAACTGGATATTGCGGTGGAGGACGTGCGGGAGGAGCAGGGTTGCAGGGTGCCAATTGTTCAGGCGCAGGGGTACGCAGCACGTCGCTGTACGTCATGATCTGTGCTGCAGGCGGCTGGGGTGACGGTACTGATGGCACTGCTTGGCGGAGCTCTTCGCGCACCATATCCGAGATGCCCCCAACACGTGGATGTTGTTCGAGAGGGGGCAGCTTTTGCAGCTCTTCGCGCACGATGCTTCGGATAAGTTCGCGAAGGGCTTCCTTGTCGTTTCCAGCCATTGGCAAGCGGCAGTCTGTGGCAGCGATGTTTGCTGAGCGATCAAAATGTACAAATCGCTGATTCAATGCACGCTCGATGCTTGTTGCTTCTTTCGTAAAATCAGCAACAGTACGTGGAGGGTCACGTACAAGGCCAACGAACAACTGCTCCTTGACGCCTTGCATAAGGTAGCGCACCTTCTTTACCTCCGACATGGAGGGATCCGCCCGGTTGAAAAGGCGAATCATTTCTTCCACAAACATGGCGACGCTTTCATTAGGCCGCTGTGCTCGGGACTGTAGAGCGAGTTCGGCCATCTCTTTTCTTGCATCGTTGCCGAATGTTGCGAGCAGCTGCCGCGGGAAATCCTGCCAGGTGGAAATGGAAGCCTCGTGGCTTTCGAACCACATCTTGGCGGAGTCTTCTAGTGCGAAATAAACATTCTGCAATTTTCGCTCCTCGTCCCACGCATTAAATACAGCGACCCGGTAGTAGCTGGTCAGCCAGTCCTCAACGTCTTCGAACTTGTCGCCATGAAACGGTGTGGGCATACGTGGAGTATGGCAGATCATCTGCTGGGCACTCACAGGAAGCTGAGTGGTCTGAATTGCCGCTGTAGTCATCGTGGTTCGCGGTGGGGAAACAAGAGGACCACACTCGGGTGCTAAGCCTCTCAAGCGACGGCTCGCCTTGTGCACAGGTGTCGTGTCCACGGTGTGTAGATGGGCGTAGGGGGCAGCCAGAGGCTCTTCGTACATGGGATCTACCCAGAAGCTCCACCAAAAATGTCACAGAAGCCAGTGAAACTGGTTAAGCAGGTTTACTTACAATTAAGTACCGGCAAGATCAGGCACGGAACCGACTGGCGGGCGAGCACCGAGAGCGAAGAAGACGAGCGCGTGCCAGTCTCCCGAGCTCGCCACATGGCGGCGCCAGTAAGATAACATTGCGGCAATATGTATCACAATCACAAACCCAAGTATGTATTTGCCTAAGGGCACCTATAGATGCAAGAAGGGGACCGTTACTTTCCATTTGTCAGAAATGAAATGCATGATTCACATCATTCCTGTAATTCAACTACCTGCTATTTGAACTGTTCAGCACTGATGCAAGTTTCAAAGAACTGCAATTAGCAAATTAATCCAAGCAGGAAACCATGCCAAGAACTGCTTCGGTTTCATCTTTAACAACTGTTCGAGAGCTCAAATTTGCCAAATGTTGCAAAACATAGATGAGAGGTTACAAAATCTAAAAAATAACACATCCTACCTGTGGAATGTAGGGTTTCACATCCTAAAGTGACATATGTAGCTATGAAGAATACTATAGTGGAGAGCTCCAGATTAATTTGACTGCCCGGGCTTTGTACTTTGCATTGACATCTTGCAGGAAACAGATGCATTTGCATTTCACCTGCATTAAAGTGCGACTGCCATCACTGACATTAAACGTCACGAACTTGGGGCAAGTAGCTGAACGTGCCGCTGAGATGTCGCAGCATGTACGTATATTCTATACACGTCAACCTTTCTAGCATTAAAGCGGACACATGCATGGCAGATATTCATGTTCAGCTTTGGACTGACAAGTTTAAAAGTGTACCATTTGTGTTTGTCTAGCATGAAAAACAAAGGTTAAAACGAAAAAAAAAATGAGCATAATATATTGAAGAAGCACTAGTCATTAACACATAAAGCATATTCATTCCTTTATTAATTAAAGTGGCCTTCAAAAATAGTACAAAGCCTGAACTTTTAGGAAGGTGTTGTGCCAGGCAGCTATTTTACAGAAACCTGAGCCATTTCACCTGTAGCAATGCGCATCTCGGCGGTGTGGGCTGGGCAATTATTTTTCGGTCCACTCTAACATGCGAAACCTGCATCATGTGCACTCCCATATTCCCAGTTTTGAGCTCTGCAGTGCCGTCTGATAACAAATTGTCGTCGACTTATTTTCGTCTGACTGTTGCACAGCGCGTGTAAATAAATTAATAATGCACCTAATAAACACTGACATGCACGTGGAACATCGCCGATCATAAACGAGACACTGATGTCCGTCCAGACATCGGCGATTCATCACAGCACTCTAGTAGGACGTAATCCGTACATCACAGCATCTCACCGTAAGCACCAACCGCACCTCCAGTTGTACAACAAATACGAATGACGCGATGCTTGGGCTAGAGACACGCCGGCGGTACCCAGTTTTTTCAGCGCCGCTTGTATATGTATGTAGAACTTGCAGCACCAAACCTCAATGCGAACAGAAAGTGGTGCGTTACGTGACACATCTCATCACAGATGGAAGTGAGAAAACTTTGAAGAATCAAAACTATATAACCACATAACGACCATCGTAGACATTAATCCACATGATAACGAGGACCAAATGAGCGGGCGTGCGGGCCGCGGGCTGGCCGTTAACACCGCGATTACATGCGCTTGCGCTATGGTAGTGCTTGCCACCCTGCCGCGGTCCAACTCACGTAAACCTATCACCATGCCATCACGTAGTATATCACCCATTCTAGGCACTATTCTTTGTAATTTCACATTGCACGCATGGTATGTAGTACATACTTCTTGCACCTCACACACCTCGTACCAACTTCGATTTTGCTACATATGTCTACCAAGTTGTTGCTACAACCACATCCGGGGATCTCGGATCCGTCCGGCTTTCCCGACGGATCCCAAGGGACCCGTCAAACGAACCCCACCAATCGGGTCCGTCCGCCGTACCTCTGAAAAATATTTCCTTAATCCGTCCGACGTATTCTGCAGAAAAACGCACCAGGTCCGTAGGACGTACCTTTAAGACCATTGATCGGGTCCGTCCGACGTAGCTTTAGCCACAGCCTTTAATTATTACGCAGCAAAGCTTCTAAACCGTCTGTCCTACGGACACCTGTGGGAAAGTAGCTATTTGCAATCATGACAGGGATACACTGCGAGAAAATCAACTCAACGGCAAGTATGTCGCAATCAGGCCCGATCAGTTCATGAACCACCTTATCGCGATGAACTCAATTTCATGAAATCAATTTTATCAAGCCTCCGCCCCTGCCGTGTGTACGATCGGCTCTGAAATCTCGGTAATTTTTAACCGCGAAAGAACGACTAGAAGAGAGCCACGTTCTTGCAGTAGAATAATATCAAGGGTGAGTTTAAGAATAAGGGGATACAGGTTGTTGAAAGATGATAATATAGAACGACAATTCCATTGGAGTACAGCAATTACCGCCATGATTATTGCTTGCAGAAGGAAGCAGCAATAGCCTCTGTAAACACATCTGATTTCTTTGTAATTGCTTGTAAACCTTTCTTAGATCTGACATGGGATAATGTAATTTATTAAGAGAGGAGGAAGTACGACGCTTCTGAGATGGGCAGGCCATCTCAACGTCTGAATTACATGCGGTAGAAATCGAGATTGGGTCAGTATCGTTTACGTCCGCAGGCGTGGGTGCAGAAGAGGTGGTAGGTAGAGTATCAGTTATTGTTGTATATGAAATAGAGCAGGTAGATGGAGTTAGAGTACCTATAGTCGACGATGCCGCCTGTGCAGAAATTATTTGCTGCACCTCGTCCTAACTGGCCTGCCGAACTTTGTTCAGCAGATCAGAATCCGCAAGGTGTCCTGCTCCATCTATGCAGATGACATACCCTTTGGATCCGAGCTCCAAAGAGACATATTGTCTTCGCTAGGAAGGCCATACAACAGTCACTGCACTTCCAATCATCGAAGGGATTGACCCTCTCTGCTACCAAGTCTGAGGCCCTTGTCTACCATCCCAGAGGAGCAAGGAGTTCCCGCCGTCTTGCAACTTTGCATATCGAAGGAACCCCCTTCCATGGAAACGCAGGTGAGATACCTAGGTCTCACAATTGACGACCGTCTCACCTATATCCCTGCGGACAAAGCCCTCATTCCCCATCTGGACCGTGTGGGAAGAGCAGTTCAGCATATCCTTGCAAATGGCAATGGTTGCTCATCCACTTGGGCAATCAAGCTCTTTGAAGCAGCGACGACATCGGTCATCCTGTATGCCCTTCCCTTCGTCCCCCTTCGGTCGACTCGAGTCATCCGTCTCGACACGATTCGAAGGCGCTGGATTAGAAGATTTCTCGGGGTCCCTCAGTCCTCACAGATTCCTGCTACCCTCGCGGAAGCTGGTATCTACCCTCTGGATCTTCTCCTCGCCCAGAGGGGACTGACCCACATTGATCGTCTCTGCCATGCTCCAAATGGTGCCTCACTCCTAGCACGTCTGCACAGCAACTCCCATTCTCGTATGGGTAAGTTGTATACAGTGTGCAGAGAAATCATTGGCCCCATTCCAGGTTTCTCAGTCCTACCCCTGTACCCAATCGACCCCCAATTCCTGTCTTTTTGGATACAGACAGCCACACCAAACGTCACACCCCTACAGTTGCCTTCCAGCAAACAACTTCAGCCCTCCTAGAGGAGTGTAGAGGATCTACACTCCTCTTTACGGATGGCTCGGTTCGTCCCGCTACCTATCAAGCGGCTGCTGCCATGACAGCACCGCAGCTAGACCAGTCTAGGTCCTGCCGCCTGTCATTCCCTGCCAGTTCAACAGCTGCTGAGCTAGCCGTTCTTCATCTAGCCGCACAGTTCATCGCTTCCAGTGTCCCTCCTGGACCTGTGAATGTTCTGTGTGACTCCAGATCCGCTCTGCAGCTGCTGACTATCCACCACGGCACCTACCTCTCGGTGAACATTCTCCGAGCTCGTCTCCTAGCCCTTCAAGACTCGGGGTATCAACTGGCCCTTCATTGGGTTCCAGGACATACTGGAGTCCAGGGCAATGAAGAGGCGGATGCCCTGGCCAAAGCGGCGCACGACAACGGTGCCCCAGTCACTGAGGACGTCACACCTTTCGACTTTTCAAGAACTCTCTTGAGAAGGTTGATAAGGTCGTTCCATCCTGACCATCGTATCGCCGATGGTGAACAACTCCAACGGCTCTCTGACAAACTTTCACGGAAGGACAAATCCCTCGTCCTACGACTTCGAATAGGCTGCACGTGGACTCCGTCCCGTATGTATGCCTGTGGCCGAGCTCCCAGCCCAGCCTGTCCCTCTTGCGGCAACACTGGCACATTGGAACACTTGCTCTTTGCTGCCCAGCCTCCGCTGCCCATCGCCAGAAACTTCTGACTGGCTACCGGAATCTTGATCTCCCTGCTAATACGGAAGGGCAATTGCTCTTCCCAGCTCGGAACCAACTTACTGCACACCGGTTCCTCTTGATTTATCTGGAGGAGACTGGCCTCAGCTCTATTCTGTAAGCCTGCATGGGCCTACTATAGTGCTTTGTGCAGAAATGGCGGCGTCATCTGCGGCGTCAGCAACCTCCCCCTCACCTACCTGCCCTTAATTCCAACTTCCCCTTCCCCCTGGTCACCAAGAGTCATGCCACAAAGATGGCTTACATAAGACGTGACCAGTATCCCCACCCCAAAAAATAAACCATAGTCACCACCACCACCATTTGCTGCAAACCATCGCTGAATGTATTAATTAAGCGATCAAGTACCTCAGCAACAACCGACTTTGTTATACTTGCTGCAACATAGGGAGTTGAGGTGTGGACATTATTTGCGTTTTCACTCTGTCTTTTCGTTACCAGGGCATAAGCATCTGCGCGCGAGCACCTGTCGCATTTAATGATGTCTAATATGCTCTGCTTAATGGCCCTTTTTGGCCAAGTGGGATCATCAGCAGTGTGCTGAATTGGCAAAGGCAGCAGTTAACATCCTAAGAAGTGCAATTATCCAATGCATGATCACCGCTGCAAACGCGGCAGCACGTTGCCGACTTGCATGCTTTGGCACTGTGACCAAACCGCCAAAATTTTCACATTTTAAGGGTAGAGGATGCAAAGAGTCAACACGGTATATTATCGGCCCAACTTTATTTTCACAAGGTCAAGAGGACCATGCAAATTGTGGCAATACTGACCCCATTGGTACGCGTGAGCCCTCAGCCTCTCTGCTATAGCGGTAAACTGAAAGGATACCAACATCGGTCTTATGAAGGTGTTCCAAGCATGTCAGCTGGCGTAGCGGAGGATTCAACCCTGCGAAATATTCCTTTCACGCATGTAAGCTGCTCTGGAATAAATGCCTTCACAGGCAATGAGGCGTATGAAGTGCAATGCAGTAAGACTGCATCGCGATACAAGTAATCACATTTGCACAATACTGCTCTTCTACAAAATACTGGCACCTCCGAAATCTGCAGGTATCGGCTGGTTGCAGCTTCCAGTTGATCTTGGATTAGACGAGGGCTTTTATTTGAATGATGCCATCTTCTACAGGCATCAATACCACATGAATATGCTTGACACCATTGGCAGGAAAACATTTTAACGGTATGCTATCAGCCGGCGAACTAGCCCCTAGCTAATCATTAGCCCTAAACCAATAGGGGAAACCTGACCTGATCCCCCACTCGTGGAACAGCCTCACCAGTTGATAACCAGAAGACGCCAAGACAGGCAGTAGACCAGGCCGCAGTGGGTCTGGCAGCAGCGAAAACTTTGAGAGAAACACCTTAAGCTCGAGTCAGAGCCCCTCCGTGCCTGATTCCACAGCATTTTACGTCTTCGTATCTGCAAGAAGAATGATAAGAAAGTAGACGAGGTTTGGAGAACGGGCGCGCGCAGAAGAGATACAGCGGCATGTTGGCATATTGACAAATGTGGAGACATCCTGGGATTAAATGCAGTGTAGAGGCGTCCTGGTGTTTGGCCTTTTTCTAAAATTCGATGGTTGTGAACGGTGCTTTGCGGCCCGGTGGTCGGCACACCTACTGATTTAGCATCATAACCTGGGTTTGAGCCCGGCCGCCATGACGGCGTTTATGTGGAGGTGAACCGGAGAATGCAGTTTGCAATGACATTGCATGTAAAAGAATCCCAGGTAGTCGAGAGTTCCGTGCCCTTAAATCTCTACCTTCGGAAATGCGAAAATATTCTGTTCCATTAAAGTTCCTTCTGCGTTGTGTAGCTTAGTACCGAGACATTTTATCACGCCATTAACACTATCACTATTATTACCTATAACAATCTGATAAGCAGTCCTATCTTTAACTATCTATCTAATCCCTTACGGAAATCCCATATCTGCTTCAGATATGGAACATATGCTGCCAGATACAAATATATAAGGCAGCAAATAAGACCTTATCTGGGCCAGATAAGGTCATATATGCGCAATATGTTGCCCTTATATGGCTGGCTCAGATTTGGCCATATCATGCAACATATAATCCATATCTGAACGGGTAACGGGACCTTATATTGCTTGATCAGGGGCATATATGGCATCCTCGCGACCTTATGTGGCCTGATAAAGGGCATATATGGCATCGTCATGACCTTATATAGACAGATCAGGGCGATATGCCTGGCATCAACAGGACTTTATATAACCTCATCGGGGCCTTAATTATGTAGGCGCCATAGTGATTGTATATTAGCAACATATGGCTTTCGTCTACCTTCTGCAAATATTCAATATTCGCATCATGTGGTCGACCTTCAATTTTTCTACACTCAACATGGCCTGCATGCTTAGTGTTAATTGTGTCCAATTTTTAGAAAATAGCTACTGCTCCTAATATTTCAAATATGCAGATTTCGCTGCACTGTAATTATTACGCCATGTGTTCCTTAATGCAGGAGAGCGCTTGTTATGGCTACATGCTCCTCTTTCCGTCTACTAACTCGCGTTTTCATTTAAAATGCGGCGGCAGTCCGGTGCACAAACGCATGGTCGGTTAAGTTGAGCGATTCAAAATATCAAGAAAATGATGGCAGTTCAGTATACGGCCCCCTCCGAGCTGTCTAGACGGTGACTCACCCTCAGAGACAGCTGGCGGTGGCTGCGTGGAGGGCCGCACTGGCTAGACAGTGACTCCTCCTCTCCCGCGCTCCCCTCTTCCCTCTTAAACAGCAGCGGCTGCGTCGCTGGCTCGCATTTCATCTCTCCTCCTCGCTGTCATGCTCTATACCGCGTAGGCCGCGAGCTCTCCGTTTTTTGTGTGCTTGCTTCTTTCCCCTCCCCCTTTCAACTCCGTGGTGCGCCTAAGCACTTGTCTCGTTCCTTTCGCGGTGGCAGACGTCGGAGCTCAGTGCGGCTGGCGGGCGTGCTGCATGTTGTGTTTGCTGGTGTGTGTGTGCCAGCGCCTGTTCGCTATTAGCGGTGTGCATGTAACAAAAATGCGACAGCAAACCTACAAGAGCTTTAGTCTGACTGTCGGCACAGAGGAAATTACTGTGTTCCACGGCGGGTGGAAGCTGCCTCCCCAGCCTTGGCAGCGAACCTGATGGTCGATTGAGCTTTTCGAGGCTTCTGCTCTGGGTGGCCCGGCCAAATCTTCACCATTGCGTCGGATCGCACCCTCATCGTGCCGCCTCGTCTTCACGCCCGATCACCAAAACCGTGAGCGTGAAACTTCTTGTCGGGAACTAGCACTTGTCAGCCTCAGGATATTGTTCGCTTTATTATTTTGATGGAAAATTTTTCCAATCAGTAAATTGGATGGTAATTGCCAGTATGTGATATTTTTCCGTACATTTCGTTGCTAATTTGTCTTTCGCTGCAGCAATTGTAACAAATTTCAGTGGGTGGATAGGGTCCTTCGTTGTTTAATAATATTATTATTTGCACTACCTAAGTAGCTTCATGCTTGATTTGGTTTAGCGGCAGAGCTGTTGCTGTCATGACAAATGCCATCGGACATGCTTTTTTCTTTTTTTTTCTCTCTTAATTTCAAAAGCAACCACGAGTTAGGCGCGTTCGCTCATTTTGCACTGCAGTCTATGCTTAAGGTAACACCGGTACTTCCTGACAGCCTATATATACTTTGCTAAGGTTTAGGTATTATCAGCAGTCCCAGCAGTGTGTGTTTTATCACCCTGCGGTTTAGCGGTACCTTTTCCGGATATCAACAAACATTTAGATTTCCTTTCAGTAGTCTAGTTCGATTATTAGCCGTTTATTTTATTTAGCTTCGCAAGTAAACCAGCTCAAACTAAAAGCATTTACTGGTTAAAGCTCTGTGTGTAAAAGAGTAGAATAAAAATGTAATATCTAATTTAATAGGTTAATGTCTTTCACTTTAGCTTCTCGTGTAGACATTATTCTGTTCAGATATTCCATTAGTTTGTCATAGTATCGCGCCTAAATCAGTAGAATCTCAATATTTACTAATGGATGAGCATGTCTTTGACCCTCGGTATGCACACGTAATTCAGGCCCGTCTTTGAGCGATTCCATATAGGCAGGGAAAAAAGAAAACCTGTGGTTTCAAAGCTGTTTTCCTGTAAGGTTTGAAATAAAATGGGAAATTCAGGTTTCCCTTGGCAAACTTGATTTAGCGTGCGTTTAGCTGGAATACTGAAATTGTCTTGTGTGTGTTGTAATAAAGTGTTATGTTGATATGCAGATATATAGATCTATAGTTCAAAACCTACATGCCATGCGGGCTAGATCTTTAAATCAGGAATTGGGTAGATAAGGCATATCTTACCAGATATGCCTTATCTGGTACTCGAAATCAGGAATTGGGCAGATCAGGCATATACAACCAGATATGCCTTATCTGGTACTCGAAATCAGGAATTGGGCAGATATGCCTTATCTGGCCTAGATCTGTCCTAATATACCATATCTGCCCAATTCCTGATATACCTGATCTGGATTTTTTTTTAAAAGTTCAGATATGGCATTTCCGTAAGGGATATGATGGCATCAAGATTATCGTTATTGTTGACCTAAATTCCCCTGCTGTTCTGTTATCAATGTTATCGTCATTATCCCACACTATTTACAGTCACACATGTAAGTATGATTTGATTAGTAACGGGTCCCAATAACTCTCGCGCCGAGCCAGGAAAAACATATGTAAAACTTAGGAATGGGATCCCCCTAGCGCGCTAAGCTTAGCGCCTTTAGTTTCCTAACGCGCAGAGCCTAGCCCCTGGAAATCTCTAGGTAACAACGTTCGCGTGCATTTCAGCTGTGCCATAGTAACTAGGCATCTTTTTTGTGTCACAGGAATCCACGCGCGAAGTTCTATCCTCTCGCTGTGCTGCTTCGCATTAAAGCGATTGTGCAGGTCTCGCCTACGGCTGTGCTCGTCGGTCGAGACCTGCACTTTCAGCGGTGGCTACGACGCCGTGCATCTCGCAGATTCTGTGAGCCTTGTGAGCCACCTAGAGCTCCAGCGAGCAGACGTTGTTATTGTTTATGTTGGAGGAAACGATCGCACCCGACCTACTGCAAGTCCGCAGGAGATATGCGACAACATCAAGGTAAGTAGTACATACATACTTAACCAATCGACGCGCCCCATTTCTGCCCATCTCATTACTGAAACCTCGTTTATCATTTTGAATCACAGACCTTCGTTCTGTAGCTCCACCGCAATGTGGCACGTTATGTTTTCATGACCAATATCCTTCCACGGTGCAGCACCACGGCGTACGCTGAGGCAAACCGTCGCCTGCTTAACCGCAAGATGACGGCAGCGCATAAGCGGATGCCGTGTGGGGGCTTCTTGAACCCAGACTTGAGTACCGACACGTATGGTCTTGTGTTGTGTGGATTTCGCTGAAATGCGAGTGCAAGGAAGGCGAGAGAAATATAGTTTGTGCATGCGAAACAAACAGTCAAAGACAAGAAGTTTAACGTACGCATGGGGCCGTGGATATGCGAGGTCTTTTTAATAAAGGAAAGCCGAGCATACAATGGTGCAGTCATTGCTCCCTGCTCTTCTCAGCGCTTATACTTTCCTGCGTCGGTCCATCTTTACGTTTTTCATAGTGAATCTGTCAATTGATGGATGCACACATAGGTTCTACAATGTAGGCATCCTTCATGGCCAATTTCTACATTGTTGGCATGCTCAGAGCCTTTTGAAAATATGCCAGCTACTCTTCCAAGCATACTAATTATTGCTTGATACGTGCAAATGATTGCAGTATTCCACACACATCGGTCACTCTTTAAGCAGTAACTACATGAGGCAATGTTCCTTGGAAATGCGTCGCGCGATGACGCCATCGCCTATTGCAGCTGCTCTGCTTTAGAGTGGCTCGTTTTCAATGCTTGTCTCTTGACGTCGCTTCGTCATTCAGTCGCCTGAGTAAGCCCTGGAATAATAGTGCCAGGGCTGACTTTCGGGATTGCGGTTTTATGGCTAAAGACAAGGGTACAGTCGAGATTAGAAAGAAATCAGAGTTGTTGGATGATTAGCATTACGTGCCCACGGCAAAACCACAAAGAAGCGGTACCAGGAGAAATTAGCTTGGCAACTTTTGAAGCACAGGAAGCTCAGAGTAAAATATTATATGTGAAACGCCTGAAGAAATTGGACAGCAACAGGTGGGCAGCTAAAGTATTTGAATAGCATTGACTCACATTAAAGGAAGAGAACTAGGAAAAATGCTTGCCAAGCTAACCTGTAAGTATGCAGGACAGAAGCACAGAGTATTAAAGAACATTAAGCGACAATAGAACACACAGAAGATAAAAATTGGTGAAATTCGATGGAAAAGAACCAGAGTGTAGAACTATATCGAAATTAGAAACAGAAGATAGGGAAGGAATTTTTATTTAATAACTCAAGAGGCGGTGCCCTAATTTTTGAAGCTAGATCAGGCTGCCTTAGAACATGCTGCTACGAAAAAAAATTTAACTAAGATGACACATGTTCAGTGTATGGTAAAACATAGAAACCGTTGGGCATCTTATACTCGAATATAGTGATATACATCCAGATGTCTATGCAGGCGCGGTCCCTCATCCGGAAGCCGGTTTTGAGATACTAGTGGTAGAGTGAATGAATCTGCTGTGGAAGTCAGCAAAAAGCGACTGGAAGAGTGGTGATTGCTGAAAAGCAGAAAGGTGGCATAAGGTTAGAAGTACAGGAACAAAGATATAGTAAAGGAAATGTTAAGCATGCAGTTGACAAATTTATAAAGAAATACAAGATATATAAGGAAAAACGCCGAGCGTGATGGCAGCTAAGGAAAAACACCGAGCGTGATGGCAGCTACCATCATCCCGTTTCAGGGGACCCGCTTAGTACCGACCATCCATCTACCTTATGCATCAGGGAAGTGTAGTTATGCTAGCAACCCGTGTTAAGACTAAGCAGCATCAAGTATAAGTAGTGATGAAAATTCTTCTGAAAATACTTTGCATTTCTAATGGACGCAGCGCAGTGGCGAGTAAGTACACTTTGTGGTTCAAAATTTGAAAGAATTCACTTTTCTCTTCCACACTTGTCCATAATAGTTAAAAATATATAACCAAACCAACCTTTCTTGTTCCATCATACTGTAAAATTTCAATGGCTACATTATGTGCTGCCACTAGGAAAGGCATTTGGTTACTCCTCTCGCGATTTCTACAAGGCACCACGTCTCCTTATTTAGTTTCTGCATTATTGTGATGTTACGATTGCAGTTGCATCCGTCAGCCTCTGTGATAACAGGTCTATGGAGATAAGCTTGGTGTGTCAGGACGTAACTGTTTTTTAAGTGACTCCTCAAGAGCTCCGAAAAAAAGGCACCCACTAAGTTTGCGCTCTTGCTTTTTCTTGTCTTATTATGGGGACCAACAATTTGTCAAATCATGCCTTGAAAGTATGCTAGAAATGAAAAGATCTTACCTTTTATTGTAATAAATGAGCATTGCAGTATCTAAGAAGTCAGAACTTTACAATCTTAATTTAACATTGGAAATTACACAAAACATCCTGAAGTGCTGCTATCCTCCAGTGACACCTTGCCATATTGAGTGTAGCCTACCCCGTGACCATATCTCCATAGGATACTGCTCCTTTTTTGTTGCGAATGTCATCTTTTACTTCAATGCAACCGCGCGGGTGTGGTTTGAAACACATGAAGATCACTTCACATCTTGGGATATCTGTAAGCAGAAGATCCACGACCTGTCGAAAAGCCGAAGCGGTGGCCTTGTGGTAGAGCATCCGCCTCGCATTCGGGATGTACTGAGTTCGATCCCTGGTGCCGCCGGTTACCCACCGATTTTTCAATACGTACAAGCTTTCCCCCGGCCTGATGCTCAGCTCTTCTGGGTTGAAATGCTTGGGAAAAGGTGTGTGTCACGAAATCGGCGCACATTTTCATCAAGCCGGCACGGCGCGAGGCCCGCGCGGCGTAGCGCGGAACGCTCGAGAAAAACCTCCTTCCCCGCGCGAGAGAGCGCGTAGCTTTGTACGCGTCGCCGTCGCCCTCTTTGTCATCAACCGGCGATGACGCGGACTCATCAGTCTAGAATACGTCAGAAAGTACCAGAATGCTCTACGGGTCGTGGCCTATGACAACGCGCGGCTCGACGGGAGGAGAAGGGAGCACTTTAACCAGCGAAGCTAAGTGTGTGTGCGCGCTAGCTTTGGCACGTGTTAACAGACAGACGCGGCGCGCCTTATTTAAAGAGACCGCGTCGCTTGTGTAGTCAGTGGTTGCGGCGTGTTCGCCAGTGATTCGACTGGACTCCCGGGATCACCCGCTGCTGGCAAGCCCACGGACCTGCAAGGGAGCGGCGCTCGTCTTGTATGGCGGCCACATCGTGACTCTTGAGGCATCGGACAGCAACAGTGCCAGGTGAACAATTTGGTGTTTGTTTATATAACTCTCTCGTGTTTCATCTGTGTTGTAAAGCCTCTATGGTATTGAATACCTCTGTAGTTGCCTGCTTTTTGTTATTCTGTGAACCTCTCGTCTGTGCAATTTTAGTGTTTGTGTATTCCTTTGTATCGTCTCTTGTTGTGCATATATTGTGTTTTGTTTGTTGCTTCTGACTTCGAACCTTACTCTGGCTTGAACCGGCGACAGCTGGGAACCAAACGGCCACTCCCTTCTCTTACTACAAGGTAGTTGAATTCCGGCTGAGCTTGCCACGCAGGTCGAAGGCATCTCCTTTGCGACCGGAACAGCTACCCCCACTCACTCTAAGGGTGTCTGCGAGTGTGCGCACCGCTAAGGGCGCATCGTTAATAATCCCTCCTAATTATTAACGGGTGACAGTGTCACGGGCCAAAAAAGTGCCTAATAATGGGCTTTTTCCGCACGAGGCGAGCTTATTGTTGTCCGATGGCGGAACGGATCACTGCCACATCGGCGCAACTATTTGGGAATAGTTGCGGCCGATAAAGCGCTCGCCTCTCGCGCCCAAACGTCTACAGAGTCATATCTCACTTATATACAGAACGTCCTATCCCTGTGCTGCAAAGTCGACCAAGCTATGCATGAAGAGGATAATGTCGGCCACATAGTAAAAGGCATTGCCGATGATGCCTTCAACCTCTTGTTGTGCAGGGATCCTTCCCCCGTGGACTCTGTGCTGCAGGTGTGCCGGCGTTTCGAGCAAGCGAAACAGAGGCGCATATCTCACCGTTTCGACTGGCTGCCGAACACGGTTGCCAGCTCCTCTTGCGCCGAACTTCCGACTCCTCTACTGCCTGCTAATTAATGACAGTACTTTGACTCGCATCATCCGCCAAGAGCTTGAGGCAATAACTCCCGCAGCCTCACTACCGCATAGACCCGACAACACCCTGGCTACAGCATCGCTCATTTAGGCTGTAGTTCACCAAGAGGTTGCGAATATGGGTCTCCCATCTGCCATCGCCGCCGACACCGTGGATTCCGGACCTGCCCCTCCAGTCATTGCAGCTGCCTCGTCCAACGCCGATTTTTAACCCCGATATCCGTACTGCACTAAAGACAAACTTCGCTAGGAACTTCCGCTCTGCTCCGGAGACCCTTCCTGCTCACTCCACCTTGGATCAGTACAGTTCTGCTGCTTTCCTCCTGAAGCTGTCGCTTACATCGCTATGTCGCCGTTCCCACTCATCGCAGACGGCTAGTTTTGTCATCCTGAAGCGGCACGTCACCCTTCCTCATCTAATTGTGCATATCTCCCAGAACTGCACCACTCTGCCGACGGAATTTCACTAGCTGCATGGTCAGTCTCCGATGACGGATTGTGCAATTTCAGCTCGCCCTACAGATCATCCAACTGCCGTCCCTACAACCCCTCCCTCGTCCTCTACAACGCGCCCTGATCCTGTTCCCAGCATGATTGCAGCTGATCTCCAACCTGAGTTCGCCGCGGAGTTAAACAAGCTTTTACTCACCTATAGTGATTTTTTTTACTTCGGTACCAGCCCATTGGGTCAAACTACAGTTGTCAGACACCGCAATGACACCGGTGATGCCTGTCGTATTCACAGGCGGCCTTATCGTGTTTTGCTTGCCGAGAGACGCATCATTCAAACAGAGCTTGCGAAAATGTTGGCAAATGATATGATCGAGCTTTCCAGCAGCCCCTGGGCATTCCCTGTTGTGTTGGTCAAAAAGAAAGATGACAGTTGGATATTCTACGCTGACTACCGTCAATTAAATAGGATAACCAAAAAAGATGTTCACCCTCTTCCACGTATCGATGACGCGCTTGATGCTTTGTACGGAGCCGTCTACTTTTCGTCTATCGAGCTTCGTTTCGACTACCGGCACATCTCGACAAGAGACCATGAAAAAACAGCGTTCATCACCCCTGACGGCCCTAGTACTCTTTGAACGCATTAAGGACTCCGCTTCGAGACTTCAAGTGGACCATTTGTTTGTGTTATCTTGATGACGTAATTGTTTTCTCCTCTACACTGAAAGCCATCTCCTTCACCTTTGTACAATCTTCGTGCTTTTTCGCCATGCCGGACTTCATCTAAACTCTAAAAAGTGCAGCTTTGGTCACCGAGAAATTAAAATCCTGGTCACCTCGGTAATGCTGCCGGCGTTAGGCTGATCCCGACAAAATTCGTGCCGTCAGAGATTTTCCCAGTCAACGGTCATCCAGCGATGTTCGCAGCTTTATTGGCCTATGTTGCTATTTTTGACAATCCGTCCCGAGTTTCGCAGCCCTTGCTTGTCCTTTCACCTATCTCCTCAAGAAGGGCGTTTCATTCTCGTTGCAGCTTTCTCGGAGCTTATTGCTGCTCTCACTGCTCCACCCGTCTTGGCACATTGCAACCAATCCGCCAATAATGGACCAATGCTGAATTCCGCACCGACGCAAGTGGCCATGGCATTGGAGCTATACTCGCCCAGCGACAACACGGCCGCACAAGGGTGATTGTGTATGCCAGCCGCCTCCTATCTCCGCCTGAACAAAATTATTATATCACAGTGCGAGAGTGCCTGGCGCTTGTTTGGGCAATTACAAAATTATGCCCTTATTTCTTTGGCCGCTCATTTACTGTTATAACAAACCATCACGCCTCGTCTTGGCTTTCCTCCCTCAAAGATCCTAGTGGCCGTTTGGGGCGCTGTGCGCTTCGATTACAAGAATATACATCTTTCATTGTGTACAAGTCCGTCCGGCTTCACCAAGATGCAGACTGCTTGTCCCGTCACCCCGTCGACTAGCCCAGTCCTACCGACTCTGACGATGACGTATGTGTCTTGGCTGTCTCGGCCTTTTCTAACATTGCCGACGAACAGCACTTATATCGTTAGAACTTAGATCCGGGTGCTGAGATCTGTGCTGTGATCATCGTTAGTGATGTGGACAGCTGTCAGACTGTGAATCTTCCTCGTAACAATATATTTCAATATTTAAAACAGCTCTTAAGACAATATGAACAAACTCTTTTTCGGGTTGTTGGACAGTTTTTTTATTGAATAAAGAATGTAGAAATGATTCAGTAATAAACATACTTCTCTCATGGTACTTGGATACCTGATATCAGGTGCACAAAAAATAAAGCATTTTTTACTCTGTTCAAAGCATTTCCTTTCAATTCAAGTCTTGTCGTACAATCACAACAAAACATTTAGAATGTTTTGTTGTGATTGTATGGAGGGGTGCAAAGCCTTTAAAAATTTTGAATCACTGGAAGAAAACAAAAAGCATTATTCTTCAAGGCATGTTTTTTGTAGAATAAAAACTTGAGAAGGAAAAAACTTTTTGGAGAACTATCTCAACTTCGAAAATAATGAGCATGTCAGACCAAAAAAGATTAAAATGTAAATAACTGATACCCTTCTAAACAAAACAATTATATCATAGAAACCATTGCGTAAGTGCCTGTATATTAAGTTACTGCCTTTAGTGACTCTAAAGCATTTGGGGTGATTTGACAAGCTAATGAAGATGGCAATTACACAAAGCATGAAAACTGCAAAAGTGCCAAGTAATCATACATTGCAGACTGATTGTCTTACCTCCAGTGTTCTGTAAAAACGAATGAAACCTTGACTGGCAAATTGGAGCTGACATTAATCCCTTAAGTTACTTGGATTCATAACTGGAAAATCATAAAGGTTTGTGTAAAATGGGTTTTTTATCACATGGGTGAAGTACAAAAGATAGAACACAACGAAATATACCCAAATAGGTGCTGACAGGATGCAGGGTAGACCAGCTTCACTAAGCCTTCTTTGCATTCAGGTGCTTTCCTGAAGCCGCATTCTCATAGTGAAGACGACATTGTGTACAGTACGTATTTTGTGTACCTGGTACCTCCTTGCCTGAGGTGCATTACTATGGGTGAGACAATTCTATTATTGTGTTTCTGATGAGCATGAAATATTTTTCTGCAGCCTGAGGAGATCGGATGTGCCTTCGGACAATATCGCTCACACGATATTTCCTGAAGGCGCGCAGAGTAGGAAGAACATTGTTGCAAGGCTACTTCTAAATTTTTTTTTACTTCTAAAATAGTTGCCCGCAAGTCCACAAAAAATGACAGCCTGAAGCATCTTTTGTGAAATTAAATATTAGCATTCACATTCTCCTTATGTTATTCTTGCTTTAAATGGACAACAGTATTTAGAACAACAGAATGGTGACAAAAAAATCATATTTTTACCGATACAACACAATGGGATTTTAGGCTTGAGGAAAGCTTTAGATAAATATGTAACTCAATTTTAAACAGTTAAGGCCTACCATAGCTTAGCCACCGCTTCGCTAAAGAAATTAAATAACGGCAGCTGCATGCTAAAATACCGATGCATATGGACACATTGATGTCAATTGAAAAGCTACATATTTCAGATGCATGCGACGCAATCGTGTACAGCCACTATCACTTCTGTGATACTGTCCAGGCCTGTACCTGCTCATTGTGCCTTACGTTTCTTATTCCTCTGAACTCTCAAAGCCTTCTCCTTGTCAATGGCTTGCACCATCTTCTTCCCCCCCTTTCAGCCACTTTTACCCTTGCATGCAACTGCAGTCATCCGGCTCTCCTTCCATCCTTTTGGTCTCCTTGTATTCATTTCTCTCCCTGCATCAGATAAGGGGGACACTCTTCTATTTATGGATAAATGAGCAACCGTGCGGTACCCGCTTATGCAACATTCTTAGCAAAACGTAATCACTACAGCCTAAATGTGATGCTGTCAGTATATCATAAACAAAACACAGCATCCCGACACCCCTGCCTAGAGTTCATGTGCACTGAACCTATACCTGCAGTTGCAAATCAAGATGACGTGAAAAGCAATAAAAAGTACTGCAGTTCATGGCAAGACTTCATGAAGACTCCAGCCTTACAGTTTGATTCAACGGCAAGAATCCCAAGGCTGTTTGCTATACTGCATGTACAGTATGCATTCCTTGATTGCGTAGAGCTTCCAAAATAATTAAACTAATTCAGAAAGTTGGTGCTTTTCTTAAGTTTTGGATGGAACACAAGAAGTTCTCGGGCCGTACAGAACTTGCAACTGCTACGGAGAGTAGCACAGACAAACTAGGTGCTGTCCCATCAATTCGTTTCATTGTCATCATACTTTATGCATATATTAGGGGACACCTTTTTGTTTTTTGACACCGTGGTCAATGTCAGGCAGGAAAGGGAAGACGACGGGCCATGGTCCTCTTGCCTTGAGGAAAGAGAGGGGACAAGTGAAAAGGGATAAGTAGAAGAGAAAGTGTAAGGTCAGTAAGGAATAGTTAGCTCCTTGTCCACGGCTAGAGAACAGTGGCCTGTCTTCCTACCTTTGATAACACAGCTATAACAAGTACTCGAGTAAAGTTGCAATGAAGTCGAAATAAAATATTTTTGGGATCGGTGTTTATGCTATGTATGTCGTAAACTTTTTTTTCGTCGTCATCATCATCATCATCATCAGCCTGATTATACCCACTGCAGGGCGAAGGCCTCTCCCATATCTCTCCACTTAACCCGGTTCTGTGCTAGCTGCATCCACTTGACCCCTGCGAACTTCTTAATCTCATCCGCCCACCTAACTTTCTGTCGCCCCCTGCTACGCTTTCCTTCCCTTGGTAGCCAACCTAAATGGTTTTTCGTAGCCAACCTAAATATCCATTCACGCCTGGCATCCGCCTTTATAAATCGTCAATTTTGGGCCTAATTTAATTTAAGCAAAAAAAAAAACAACCCTTATGCACAAACTGAATTTTCAAAATTCGCGGCCTATCATTATTATCGTTGTGTGTAGTCTCGCGCCATTTGTCGCGCGTATTGATGTTTACAGCAAAAAAAGGAAAACAAAACACAAG
Organism: Amblyomma maculatum; assembly: GCA_023969395.1. Lineage (NCBI taxonomy): Eukaryota > Metazoa > Arthropoda > Arachnida > Ixodida > Ixodidae > Amblyomma > Amblyomma maculatum. The sequence goes on along the minus strand of JAJIZL010018870.1, from coordinate 239,768 downwards.
AAGGCTGCCTCTATGTTTTGTGCTGGGACGCGTAAATGGCAGTCTTCTTTGGCGTCTACTCGCGCTGAATATTTACCCATAACGAATTTCAATGCTCCTCGCTAATACAGAGCACGTCCGGTATACAAGGTACTGCTTCTTGTAGGTAAGTATATAAGACGTCAAAGTGACGGCGCACATCCTCGCGACACGCAATTCTGACCTGCTTAACGGGATGTTGCGTTTATTTTGTTGCGCCGGCTGGTTTGTGCTTTATGAAAGTTATCTCTTTGTGCTGAGGTTCAGAAGTGGGGCACCTAAGTGACAAGAAATGGAAGATGCCGAGACTGAATCAGGACGGAAAATGTAGGCTTTTATCTCGTTGTCAAAACTTGATTCTGATCTGCTTAAAGATGTTTTTTTACGAATTTCATCGCTTGATATATAATTTTTTATTCCTTTTCCTCGGCCGGGCACACTGATGGCCACTGCAGCTACGTAGGGCCCATCACACGGTAATCACGGTATTCGAGGCAACAGCTCCCAATTGCATAGGACGCCATCATAGCAGGGAGGAAAGTTTCTCTTTTGGCAAGTACTTCTAATGTCTGCACCCCTCGCTCTCTTGATAAAATTGGAAATTGCGCCGCATTTTCATTGACCTTATACAATGAAAAATGCCAACGGCTTTACCACTCAGTCAGTCAGTCAGTTTAGTCGTTCAGTCGTGTCCGACTCTTCGTGACCCTATGGACCATGTCACGCCACGCTTACCGGTCTCGCTTTACCACTACCGAGGAAATTATTTTGTGTGCCGTTTATGCTTCAGATTGTTCCGAAATACCACTGGGTGAGAATGTATAGGCGAAATGCTGCCGTATCTCTGCAGTAGCTGATTAAGTGTGTCTTGTAAATCGGGAGTGAAAAAAAGTTCTGAAACGCTAGACGTCTGCTAGAATCTCTCGGGTGCCGATGCTTGCTGCTTGTACTAGTGGAGCAATATTATAGAGTTTTGGCGTTCACGGTTTACATTGATTGTGCACTTGTGCACAATCACTAGTGCACATGTGCACTAGTGATAGTGCACTAAACGGGCCAGTAGCAGGCTTTACTGCCAAATAATGTCATAAGCTTGAGCCTGTTGAAGGCAGTGTGCAGCTGAGAAAACAATTAGAAATCTCTATTCCTTGTAACTTTCAGGCTCTAGGGTGTTCCCGAAATACAAATTTACGGAAGAACTGTGGCGAGTTTCGTATGGTTGCTTGAACTTTCTTGCATGCTAGTGTACATCATTTTCAATGACGCACACTAGCCAGCTGGAAAGTGCGCACTGTAATCATTAATTTCAGTTCAGTTCAGTCGTTCAGTCGCGTTCGACTCTTCGTGATCCTGTGGACCATGGCACGCCACGCTTTCCGGTCTCTCACTATCTTCCTAACATCACATAACTTCATCTGCGGTGCCTCGAGGATGCCATCTAACAATCGCGTTCGCTGCCTGCCCCTTCTCCGGCGACCCTCAACCTTTTCCAACATCAAATCTTTGTCTAGCGACTCCTCTCTTCTCATCACATGACTAAATTAGCTGAGCTTTAACTTTAGAATTTTACCCTCCAATGAGCAGTCAGGGTTTATGGTCGACAATATCGACTGATTTGATCTTCTGGCACTCCAAGGAACTCTCAAGAGTCTTCGCCAGCACCACAATTCAAACGCGTCAATTCTTCGGCGGTCAGCCTTTCTCAGAGTCCAACTCTCACATCCATACATCACAACTGGAAAGACCATATCACGAGTTATACGGATCTTGGTTGGCAGACTAATGTCTCTGCTCTTTATTAGGCGGTCAAGGCTAACCATTGCTTTCTTTCCCAGAAGCAGGCGTCTCCTCATTTCATGGCTGCAGTCTCCTTCCGAGGTAATCTTGGAGCCCAAGAAGAGAAAATCTGTCACAGCTTCCACTTCTTGTCCATTGATGCTCCAGGACATGATAGGGCAAGACGCCATGATCTCTGTCTTTTTAATGTTCAGTTTAAGCCCAAACTTCTCACTCTCGTCTTGTACGCGCATCAGAAGTCTCTTGAGTTCTACTTCACTTTCTGCCATTAAAGTGGTATCATCCTCATATCTAAGGTTGTTGATACATTTTCCAGCAATCTTCGCTCCAGCTGAAGACTCGTCCAGACCGGCCTTCCTCATGATGCACTCTGCATATAGGTTAAATAGGCAGGGCAACAGTATGCAGCCTTGCCTCACTCCTTTCTCAATCGGAAACCAATCACTAAGACCATGCCCAGTTCTGACTTTGGCCTCTTGCCCTTCATACAGGTTCCTGAGGAGACAGATGAGGTGAATTGGAACTCCCATCTCTTGGAGAGCTTGCCACAATCTGCTGTGACCTACGCAGTCAAACGCTTTCGCATAATCAATAAAGCAGTATATGGGCTTCTGGAACTCTCTTGCTTTTTCCATGATCCAGCGAAGGTTGACAATTTGGTCTCTAGTTGCTCTGTCCTTGCAAAACCCAGCGATCACGTCCGGAAGCTCCCGATACACATACTGCTGCAGCCTACACTGGAGGATTTTCAACATCACCTTGCTAGCATGCGAAATAAGCGCGATGGCGCGGTAGTTGGAACAATCTTTGGCACTGCCTTTCTCACTGCAGGGTTGACCAAATCTTCTGACATAATGTATTCAGAATGTTAACAGTGTCATGTGAGGTTTTGAAGCAACTCAGCTGGAATGCCATCAATTCCGCTAGCTTTGTTCTTATCAAGGCTGGCTAAGGCCCATTCAACTTCACTCTTCAGGATGCCCGGCTCGAGATCAGTAATCACAACCGTCTTATGTTGGGTTTGCACATTCGGGTCCTTCCTTTACTGTTCTTCTGTGTATTCCTGCCACCTCTTCTTTATCTCTGAGGCTTCAGTAAGGTCCTTGCCTCGTTTATCCTTTATCACGCCCAGCTTAGCACAGAAGCTTCCTTTAAAATCTTTGATTGTCTTATACAGAGCTCTTGTGTTCCTTAATTGGCTGTTGTCCTCAACATCTTGGCACTGTATGTTCAGGAAGGCATTCTTATCTCTCCTTGCTATTTTCTGAAAATCCGCATTGAGAACCTTGTATCTTTCTCTTTCCCCCATAACATTTGCCATCCTCCTTTCCTCAGCTATTTGCAAAGCCTCTTCAGATAACCAGTTTGCTTTCTTGCATTTCTTTTGCTTCGGAACTACCTTAGTAGCAACATCTTGTAGTATATCACGAATATCAGTCCGCATCTCTTCGGACTCTCTGTCTTCTAGATCTAATTCTTGAAATCGATTCCTCACTTCCACAGCATATTCTAATGGAATTTGATCCAGATCATACCTGAAAGGCCTTCTAGTTTCCTGCGTTTTCCTCAATGGAAGCTCAATTTTGGGAACAAGAAGCTGATGATCGGTGCCACGATCGGCCCCAGGCCTTAATTTTACTGCTTGTATAGCGCTTCTCCATCTCTGCCGGCAAAGAATATAATCGATCTGATTCCTGTACAGACCGTCCGGTGAAGACCACGTGTACAGGCGCCTCTTGTGCTGCTGAAAATGAGTGTTCGCTATGGTCAGGTTGTTTTCTTGACAAAACTCTACCAGCCTCTACCCAGCTTCATTTGGCTCGACAAGACCGAACTTGCCTATAATTTCGGATATTTCTTCACTCCCGACCTTAGCATTCCAGTCTCCTATGAGAAAAACGAAGTCTGATGATGGAATGCGGTCTAAAGGGCATTGTAGGTCCACATAAAATCTCTCAACGTCAGCTTCTTCAGCTGTAGTGGTCGGTGCATAGACTTGGATAACTGTAATGTTGAAAGGGTGACCTTGGATCCGAAGTGAAATCATTCGGTCGTTTTTGGGGTTGTACCCTAGCACTGCTTTGCCCATTCTTCTGTTTACTATGAGAGCGACGCCATTCCTTCTCTTGGATTCGTGCCCACAATAAAAAACATAATGGTGGCCGGAGTTAAACTCTCCCATTCCGGTCCACTTGAGCTAGCTGGTACCCAAGATACCAATGTTCAATCTGTCCATTTCTCGCTTGACGACATTCAGTTTACCTTGCGTCATAGATCCTACATTTCATATTGCTATGTGATATATCTCCTTGCAACATCGGACTTTCCGGTCGCTTCCCGACACATGCACAACTGAGCGTCCTTTTGGCTTTAGCCCAACCGCTTCATTCGTCCTGGAGCTAGTATGAATCGCCATTTGCTCATCCCCAGTAACATGTGGGACGCCTTCCAACCTGGGGGGCTCATCTTCCGGCGCCATATCAATAATGGTATTGTGACTGGCCATACGGTTTTCTTGGCAGGAAATACTGGAGTGGGTTGCCATTACCTTCTCCAGTGAATCACATTTTGTCAGAACTCTCTGTCGTGACCTGTCTATCTTGGGTGGCCCTACGCAGCAGAGCTCACGACTTCATCTAGTTTTGCAAGCCCCTCCGCCCCGACAAGGCAGTGATCCCTGAAGGGGAATCATTAATGTGACGCTAATGAAATAGGTTTATGCAGGAAGGGGGATTAAAGTGCCCCAACAGCTTGAATAAGCTTGAAGCATGAAATAAAACGGATTCTTCACAGCTAAGCAAGGTGAGAATTCTTTGATCATTAGTTTTCAGATGTACAACTTATGCACAACAGCTTTGCAGGAAACCTGGATTTTGGTTTTGCAAAAGGAATTTTGCTTTTTTACCTGCTTTGTACACATCTTTGAAAGAAAGCTAAACATTGGGCATTTCAAAACGGCCTCGCATACAAAGCTGTACAAAGAAGTTTTATCACAGGTTTTTCAAAATACATCATTTCTTTTTTTTTGCACGTGCAGCTTTGGGATCAAGTTTTACTTTAGTTTGAAAAGATGGCGGCTTTGTCACTGCAGCCTCCTTGCACATAGTGCAAGTTATGCACAAATTCTGCTTATTTGCAAGGCAAAACTTTGCAGAAAATGTTTATGCACCCTACTGTATCCCAAAGATACAGGATTATTCTCAACCGCGGTGGCAGATAATGGAGGTGAAATGCAAGGAGGCCCTGTAATGTACGATGTCAGTAAACGCATGTGGAAAAATTTTCTGGAGCTGTACACTACTACATAATTCTTCACAGCCAATGTCGCCGCACAAAATACCTGTCAACTGTTAACTTCCATGAGGAAAATACCATCTAGACAGCTCAAAAGCAGACCCTGTGGCTGCGGACGGTTCACTAAAATGTACAGTCGTGAGCAAAAGTGGTATACAATGCTAAGCCAGCGACAGAGCTCGGAAAAACTGCACCAAAATGCCATCGAACGACAGTGACAGTGGCAGCGACAGTGACACATGCTTGTGGATGAAATGGGGCACCACCAGTATTCTCACGGTCCCACATAGCTGTTGCAGTGCAGGTTTGCTGAGTTCCATCACCGGATGCGAATTGTATACCACTTTTGCTCATGACTGTGCATATGAAATTAGTTACTAAGGAAAGTAAATCTATCTGTGTATGTTATGGAAGGCATCGCAAACCAAAGAAAGCATTGATCAAGGTCTAGGTGTATCATATGGGTGGTTATCAAAAGGCAATTTTATTTCTGTGTATACCAGCAAAGTATATGGGGTTTTATTTCCAGGCTGCAAGAGGGCCACCATTTTAGCCACTTGAAAATGTTTAAGGTGCACTAAAATTTCACCATACGTTAAATTTTCACATAGTACCTCTGTTGAAGCTGCATCACTTTTCTGAGTGAAGGTGAATATTTTGGTATCTTACTGCAGGTCTCCAATAATCATTCATGTAAAAATGTTACCATTCATATGCTTCTGTACAAAATTAGCCAGACCATAGACCCCAAACAGCTTCCTGTATCCAGAAAACCATATGCTGGCTTAACACTTTAACAGCCAACTCAGAGCTTCATTTTGTCATGGGAAATTGTGCCAGTATTGCCAGCGACGAGTTGCACTTGTCCAACCCGCTGTTACTTTGCCTGCACTGCCAAACAAATTATGGTTGGCAAGTCTATTGGTTGCATTTTCAACTATACAGGCCCGTAGTTATCCATGTGGAAAAAAATGCATTTCAGCCTTTAGCACACAGTTTTGGCATGACAAAAGTCTTAGCATGCTTAACTAATTAGCATGGCAAGAGAAACACTACAACTATGTGGTCTGACGATGTTAGTATATTTTAGACAGTTAATTTTGCAGTCTGGGTTAATGTGCAGCCAACTTCACATAATTAGCACCAATTAATCAGATAGCATGTATCGAAGATCAAAAGCACCATGGCAATGTCAGAAGTAGCTTAGGCATATAAGCACGGCCCCTTTTTAACATGATGCGGAGCGGGTTCTTTAGCCCTCGTATTTTTTCCAAGTCTGCTAGCAAAGAGATGAATATGCATCTGTAAAAGCCTGCATAGTATGTAAGTGCAACTTTCTCAATTACTGAGGAGAATTCTCATGCTATTCTTTCTAGTGACCGTAGTTCTAACCTTGATACACTGCACATATGCTGTCACTATAGACAAAACAGTGACTGTCATACATTATACTGCTCTAATTGTACATTTGACAAGATCCCCCGCCAAATTTTTATAGTAGTGCGATGGCAAGGAGGACACAGCCATTCTCGGTGTTGATGTTTTTACCCGTCATTACCAAAATTAGCCACCTCACAGATTTTTATACGGTCCTTTCAGGTTTTGAACTCCGTAAACGAGATGTTCAAAATTGTTAAAATTGAGTCTGAAAACAAGTCAGCAAGAAACAGAACTCTTGCAGGCTGGAAAATACCAAAAACGCCATTTTCGTGTGCTATTCCAAGCGCTGCAGTATCACAGATGGCAGGTTGGACAACTGGTTGACCATATAGCGGAGCAGCGATGTTGCAGAGTTATCATTGGGTGCTGTGGTACACTGGGAAGATGCAGCAAATGGCCCTGTTGCGCGGGACGAAGGCGGCGGTATCGGGCAATTACTATATTTAGCGGTTACTTCTGCAGCTCGCCGACGTCGAGCAAGCATTTCGCGGTGTTGTCAAAGCTTAGAAACCTCTGCTAAGAGACGATTGATTTGCTCACTCATCCACTACAGCCATATTGTCGTCTGGTAGATCAGTACGCTGCTGTATTGGTTGTTGTCGAATGCGTTTCTTGAGCACCATATCGTTAGACTTTGTCTTAGCTGGAGGTGCATTCGAAGCGGGCTCAGGAAACTGGCCACTCGTCATCATCCCACTGGAGAGCTGCAAAGCGATTGCATGCCTGCACTGGTGTCATGTCTTCTATTGGCCAACGCTTATCGTTCCGAAGACGAGCCTACTGCGTTGCCTTTTGCTTTGTCGGACAACTAGGAGATGTTATCTCGCGGTCGTTCGATTTGCAGAGGCTGCATCGGTACGTAACTTTTCCTTCAGACGCACCTTCATCGGAAGTAGCAAAAGGGCAAGACTTGCGCATGTGCCCTGCCCGAAATCAGTTGTAACAGTAAACCACACTCGGTTTATACGGCACGGCCTTAATATGCAGCCGTAGTAGTACAGACAGGCTGGGAGTGTTGGAGGGCCTTGCAAGGTGATGATGCAGGAATGCCCCTTTCCCATGTGTCGGGCCTGTATGACTCGGTGCGTTGGGCAGTAAAGCTCACGTTGAAGGGTGGTTTGATCTTCGTTTATGTCGACGTTGCAAACAACGCTACGCTGCAAGTCGGAGCCTTCAACTAGATACACTTGCACAGGCACTGAGATCTCACTTGTGACTGAAATATAAATAAGCGTTTGGATACGTTCCACCGCAGTAAGTGTCGGGATCCACACAACCTTGTGTTTGACTTCTTCCTTGCCGTGAAGCCCCGAAAACCTCTGGTTCCGAGACACGCGTCCAAGTTGGCCTGGATGATCCTGTTTGGTATATCAGTGAGGCTTTTGTTGGCTAGAGATTTAATCGCCACTTTGTAAGATGACGATCCCGGTGTAGGTGCAACCCGGTTTTCAATAGTAGTTAAACAGGAGCGCTTTCCTTGATAGCCACCACTTGGCGAGGAAGATATCGGTTGATTATATTCCGAAGGACGCTTGTGAGGGGCACGGGTGCTCGTTGACACGGATGGTGGAGCCGATAAGTCCATTGGAGAGCACGTCTCCTCAGGTCGCACTGTTGGATGTCCATCTCGGCGTGTTAGCTGGGTGGCCATAGCCGGGCTCCGCCCAGGGAGAAGTTCTCTTATGGCCGTTGTGCATTTTGGGAAGGCTGAATGGGCGTAGGTGCTGAAGAACCTGGAGCACCAAGCTGGACCTGAGGCCGATGGTCAGGTTGAGGTGTCGACGGCAGAGCAGGAGTTGCAGCGAGCAACTCCGGCGAAGCTACCTCTGCCAGCGTGGCAGCGGCAGCACTAGGCCTAGCCTCCGTGCCGACCTGAGCTGCAATCATGCATGGGTAGCATGCGCCGGAGGTCTCGCAACCTGACGCCCAAAGGACATCTGGAGCTTCCTCGGAAGTAGAGGATCCACTTTTCTGGAGATAGGACAGGTGCTTACAAGGACGGCAAGAATTTTCAGAGGAATGATGAAGCCACCTTAGCAGGAAGACACCTCTTCATGTGCCTAATGAAGAACAGCTCTTTGTACACGTAGGGGCACTCCTTAGGCGTCAGAGTCAGTCTTGCTAACTTGATTGCGCCCACATTTCCGCAGCCGCCAAGTATCCAACAAAAACTTATCGCGCAGACTACATTGTCGATAGAGAAGACAGATTTGTCCCTTGAGGACTGCTAGCACTGTGCCCAGGACCCTACATGTTGCTGGTGCAGTAGAAAGGCCGAACGGCATGACATCAAACTAAGATAGCCTGTCCAGCATGATGAAAGCGGTCTTATATTGGTCTCCATCATCAACTCTGATTTACCAGTATCTACTCTTGAGGTCAATCGATGAGATGTGCTTGGCGTGTCGGTCGGTCAAGGTTATTGTCGATCCTTGGGAGGGGTGGACGCCTTTGTTATCCTGTTTAGTTTGCATTAACTGACGCAGAACCATAGAGTTCAGTCTTTCTTTTACATGAGGCCAATTGGTGCTGCTCAAGGACTGTCGGAAGGGTGAAGGACGTCATGAAGCATTTCATCCAATTGCACTTTGGTGGATTTGGTTTCTCATGATGACACACGGTAGGGGCTTTGGTGGAATGATCAAGCATACTCATCATTTGAACGCAATGTCTGGCATTGGCTCGAACCTTTGATGAGGGCGAAAAACGATTCCTGTAACCCCGAAGCAGGCTGCAGATCTGTTCTTCTTCGTGCCCAGGCAGCGCTATGTTGACGTCAAAGTACAGTGCGTGGATGCAGGCACAAGGTTTTCTTCTGGTGTGTCGGACAGTACAAACGCATCATGCATGTCCATAAGTTGCTCTGCAACTGCAGTCGCCATGCCTTTGTTGAGGTGCCATTATTCCTAGCTAAAATGTACAAGTTTCATGTTGGACATTACTGAAATGAGCATTGCCGATTCCTCAGTCTTGATCAACTCAGTGTTTCCTTTAATAATTGCTGCATTGTTCTTGGCATACCTGGCGACAACGGTGACCATGATGCTTAGCGAGGTGGGACGCTGACTTGTTCATCCAGAAGATTCAGTCGAATGGAATGTTTCATGGTTGTCACCGCAGTGATGGCTTCGTCCGTCAAAAGCGTTCTGAGCATGGTACGAAGGCCGATCATCGCCTGATGCTCACTGAGGAGGTCCATTCCCAAAATCACATTTCTAGAATACTGCTATAGAAATACAAAGGAGAGAAGGTAAGCACATCCATCACTCTTGCTATTACGGCGTAATAAGATAGCCTCCTGATGTGCATATTTACAGGCCACCCCACGCGGTCGTTGCTTGAGTTGAAGCAAACAGTACACTGGTGACCAAGTAGTTGGCCACAGCTGCCTATACTATTCATGCCCCGTCACGGCCGCTGAGAAAAGGATGTTGACCGTCACATTCAAGGCTTCGGTGAAAGAAAGAAAAGTGCTCCGCCGATGCGCCACAAGTGTGCACCGCCAGTGGCAGCAGACGGTTTAGTTTGCTATGCTTTCCGCCGATTCTGCTGGCATTCCTGTAGAGCATTTGTACATGGGATGAGATTTCGTGGCCTCTGTCAGCAGTAAAGCTCTGCAACAACAAATATGCCTGTTTAATTTAAACGCCTATCCAGATGAAGTTAGGAACTTTTATGCCACTTACTGTCCAAATCGCCTAATTTCCGAACGTAGACACATGTAGTCTGCTCGAGTAGCTATGGAGACTGCAGAGACTGCTCGAGCAGCTATGGAGACTGCACCGCAGAAGCCTCCAGTGGTAGGTATAGCACCGTTTGACAAAGAACCGTTTAACAACTTCTTGTCGCCAACACCGATTCCTGGTTGTATGATCGGCAGCTGGGCTGACAGGAATGGCGATGTCCAGGTACCAACCTCGCACATTCCCTTCGACCAACTCTAGACTGGTACTGCCCTTAATCAGCTGTCTTGAATATTTAGTACATTTAGGCACGGCAAAAAGAGCCTTACTATAAGCTGACTAGAAATACATGCTTTCTACATAGATGCAGCTGTGGATAAGCACCCGCCTGTACAGAAGGTGAATTTCACTCATAAAGGTGAAATTCAGAGCGCAGGTCTATAAAGGAGCATTCCTCCAGCCAAAAAGAAGTTTCAAGTGCACAAGCATCATGTAGGCACCAAAATTAGGTATGTCTGCGCGGAGCGCCACAAAAACGCCTGCGAAGAGAGCAACAAAAAATGGCTCTCTGGTGGTTGAGATTCAAAAATGCTACACCAAATGGCTACGCCTTGTGGCTCTGTCGGATCGCCTTCTTCACTGCACCTATGTGGCGCGAGAGCATGCTGTGGCGCCACTTCGCGGAAGCGCTTACATGACAAAGTGGCTTAACGCACGTTTAACTGCTGCTGTGGGACTCCTTCCTAGGTAGTTGAGTTGTGCGTTAGCATTACGTTCACTTATTTATTTAATATACACCTCCGTCTGGGCCTGTATAAGCTTATTTTGGAGAATGAGACCCACTCAATCGGCAAAAAAGCGCTTAACCGAATCACAGTTATAGTAGTTGGCGAGCTGTACTGCTATGACGATGCGCACCGGCTGCAGGATTTCTGCTGCTATGAAAAAGAAAAGAAAAAGAAACAACAACTGAAGCTACCACACAACCATTCAGATGTAAACAGTTAGTCCACAGGTAATGGGATTCCTCTGCAAGAGAAGAGGACTGTCAGGAGCTTGACAGATGCTGAGCATAGCACCTTCGCATAGCGCCGGTGGGCACGGCACCTTTCCTCTGCTCCCTTGAACGTAATATAGCAAGCAAGTTTGACTGTGAGGTGACATGGATTATATTTTCAGCAAGTGTGAAGATGTGCGCTGCGCATAGCGAATTATTGTGCACTGAATACCGGCAATGGCACTCACTCTGGTTTAGAGCAGGTATTTGTTTTCCTTATGCAGAGTAGTAGTTTATTTTATTTTATGCTTATCTTGACCCGCACATCACAACATGCATGCAATGCTCTATCTGTCGTTTATTCACGGACTCTGTTATTTGAAATTACTACAGGAGGAGGAGGAAAAAACTTTATTAAACGAGCGAGTTCAGACCCTTCAAGGGCCCAGGGCCACC